>CM042138.1:33106608-33287413 GCA_023376005.1 Doryteuthis pealeii
TAAGTACCTAAAAGACATTCTGTTCAACTCAACCTCCTGTATTTGTTTTCTGTTTGCATGTTTTATTTATAATTCATTTCAGTATTTTAATCTATTATCACTGTTACCCGGAAGAAGGACTTCTCGGTAATTTATGAGGAAGTGCGTCCCAGTCTCCTGCCTCAAAATTTGCTACCCGGTGACTATCAAAATAACGACCACAGCTCGTCGTAATTCTTGTTTATTTATTGTCATTGTCGTAATTCTTGTTTAGATATGAAGATGGATATATAGTTTGGAATAGACTGAGATAGATAAACAAACAAAATAATATAGATAGATATGAACAAATGGGATAGATTGATAGATAGATATTTTCGACAAGTAAATGTATTTGGGGGGGGGGAATCGCTTCTTTTTTTTGTCGTAATTCTTGTTAATTTTAAACTAAAAATAAGACATTAAACAAACATGAATTAAAGAAAATCTTAGTATCTAAAGTACTATAGATAATATGACAAATTGAGATAGATAGATAGATATGAAGATGGATAGTTTTGAAAAGACTGAGTTGGGGTCGTTATTTTAATAGTCACCGGGTAGCAATTTTGAGGCAGGAGAGCGGGACACCACTTCCTCATAAATTACGACTTCTCTGCTACAATATTAAGCTACATTTTTATTACAGTAACTCATTATACTAATTTGCTACAGACACTAATCTCGTAACACTACCTTACATTATTTGGTTAAATACCAAAATCTCACAGCAGTTTTGTATAGTAAATGCAAAGACATGCTCTGATAAAAAAATACTTTCTAACTTTGAAATTAAGTGAAGTTTAACAAAAGGAAAAATTGAGAATAGTTACAGTCAGTCTTTTAATGGGGGCCAATTTTCTTACTACTAAATCCAACACATTGCTATTTAAATAACAGTCACCAGTCCAACTGCAAATGTCACCAAGACTTACCAAGGTACTATTCGCAGAGTTCCGTCCGGCCTCCTGCCTTAAAAAACGATAGGCGGTGATAGGTCAAAAACAAACCCACCTATGAATGAAGTCCCTAGCTGAAGTGGTGCCTGCTGTATATGAAAAAATATTTGTGGATTGAAGGCGTTTTTATCGACAAATTATTTTTTTTTTAGTGGTTTGAAGGCGTTTAAAGTAGCCATATTTTTTAAATATTTTTTAAAAACCCAGCGCTTAAGGTGGTTTTCCCAAAAAGTTAATGCAATATTTTACCACCTCCAGTCTTTTTTCGACAAGTAAATGTAAATATTTTAACCTTTTAAAAATATGGCTATTACTTTTAATGCCTTCAAACCAAAAAAAATGAGTTTAAAAAAAAAGGTGATTTATGAGGGAGTGCGTCCCGTTCTCCTGCCTCAGAAATTGCTACCCAGTGACATTTAAATAATGTCCCCAGCTATGTCGTCTTGGCGATGTTAGTTGAAAGAAAACAAACCACTTAGGGTGTTAAATGTATTTTAGAGGGGGGGGCTTCTCTTTTTTGTCGTAATTATTATTATTTACGTAATTTGTCGTAATTCTTGTTCATTTATAGAAATTTGTCGTAATTCTTGTTTATTCATAGAAATTGTTCGTAATTCTGTTATTTATCGTAATTTGTCGTAATTCTTGTTTATTTATTGTAATTTGTTGTAATTCGTGTTTAGATATGAAGATGGATATATAGTTTGGAATAGACTGAGATAGATAGATAGATAAACAAACAAAATAATATAGATAGATATGAACAAATGGAGACGACATAGCTGGGGACGTTATTTAATAGTCACCGGGTAGCAATTTCTGAGGCAGGGAGACCGGGACGCACTTCATAAATTACCCCCAAAAAAATGTGGTTTAAAAAAATTGAGTACCAATTAAGAATGAATAAAACATGTCATTGGCATAAAACAAGGGTTAACATGCTGTAAAATCCAACCAGCCAACCAACCAACAAAAACATTTTGTTCAAAAAGTATTGATAATATCTTTTTAAAACTGGCACAGACTCATCTCGGATGAAGTCACAACATCTAGACAACAGTCTAGACGTCTAGACATTATCACTTTATTATATAAAGTAATGTATAAGTGATATATCCGGGTTAAGGGATATATTCTTTGAAGTTGGTAGTATATTATCACAATAGTACTGGGTACATTAATAGTAATCCGTCTCCGAGTAGTCGTCTAGCGAGTAAAGTTAGCTTGTAGGCATAAGGTTTTATTTTCCCAGTACCCCACTTGTACCGGGTCAGGCACGAAAGCCCTATTTACGTGGGACCACCCACAAGCCGAGACTCATGGGTGGCAAGGTGAAAAAATTGCATTGATCCGTCGGCATTCCCCTTCAAGGGGGGCGCCTCAGGCGCTGGGCAATAAACCCAACCCTGCCCCTTTAAGTCAAGGGGGAAGGTATTGCCTGGAGGGATGGCTCTCTGGGATCGACGCTATTAATTTACTATCTCACCGGTCCAGTGGCCGAAGCTCACTGGACCCCCGCCTGAGCGAGTGAGGCATAAGGTGCCTGTACCAACACAGTGTCGGACTTATTTATACATGACACTGTCCAATCAGATATAGTGATGAGGGGTACAAGGTATTTACATATTCATATATCAATAAGTTACTCAGCGGTTCACATGTTTTCATTTAAAATCAAAAGAAAAAGCTTCCATCTCAATACATTTTATCACATTTTTTTAAAAATTGTTTTTATTTTTGGTTTGTTGGTTGGTTGGATTTTATGGCATGTCAACCTTGTTAGGTTATTTTATCCCAAAGGTATTGTTTTATTCATTCTTAATGGGTACCAATTTTTTTAACTCATTTTTTAAACACATTTTTAAAATCATTTTTTTCTATTAACCCATAGATGGGAACCCTAACAGATACTACCACCTCGTTTCAGAGTCGACTTGGATTAATGGTGATGAAGAGGTACTCCACATTCCCCAGAGCTCCAGAATTGGAATGTCATAGTTTAACTCATACCCAAGACATTAAGACCCTCAACCACCACCTTCTTAGCACAATATAGGATAAAAAGGGTTGGGGTTTGCCATAAGGGCAATAGGGTTGGGACAATCATATAGGTGCTAGGGCCAGCTAATTGGTCGGAGGAGGCCTCTTCGACCACTGTCTAGCCTAAGTAAGAGACAAAATGGAGTGTTGCATGTCATGGGCTGCTCAGCTACCAGGATTAAATAGAAAAAAAAAAAATGATTTAAAAACAATTGAGTTTGAAAAAAAAATTGAATTTGAAATAAAAGAATACCTTATATATGCTTTTGCTCGTCGCCCGAGTTCAAATCCTGGACGTGGTAATTGCATTTCACTTAGTGCTAATACCCTTGGGAAAGATATGAATCCTACTCTTCCTCCAGCTATGGATAAATAGTAGGGCAGACTGGGCTCTTTAACCTTGGTTAGGCAACCGGCCTAGGAGAAGGAAAACTCTGATTCAACCTGTTAAACTCTGGTTAAGAAATTGACCTTGTGTCACATCCTGCTCGTGCGGAGGGGTTGTAAATATATATATATATATGCTTTTGCTTAGGGTAAAACTAAATTTTAAAAAAAGAGGAAGAAATTCTGTAGACTATGAATTTTCCAAACTTGACTTAATCTAAAATCTAATTAAAATCCTGTCCTGGGATATGACGACGTTAAACTGCATCTAGTGATGAAATTCCAATTCGTAGCTCTGACGAATCTGGAATACCCCTTTATCCCCGTTACTCCCAGTCCACCCTGAACCGGAGTGGTAGTATTTGTTAGGGTCCCATATATGGTTTAAATGGATCAAAAAATGATTATCAAAATATGTTTTAAAAAATTGAGTTTGAATAAAAACAAATTGAGTACTCAACAAAAGATTGAATAAAACAAAACATCTTCAGCATAAAATAAACCAACAAAGGGTTGACATGCCATAAAATCCAACCAAACCAACCAACCAACTAATGAAAATCTATACAAAGTGATATTATAGCTAATTAGCAAGAGGTATCTGGTGTTGCCTGGTTCGTGGTTGGTTGGTTGGTTGGTTGGATTTTACAGTCTTGGGTTCATTTATACCAAGTTTTTTGTTTTATTCATTTAGTTGGGTATTCAAATTTATTTTCAAACACCTTTTTTATTAAACTCATTTTTTTAAATTTTTTTTTTTTAAATCTCTTTAACCCATAAATGGGACCCTAACAAGTACTAACACTTACAACAAAAATTTGTTGCAAAAAATCACATAAAAAAAAAATCACCAAAAACAATTGCCGTAATTAAATTTGGGAATCCAAATTTCAGGATGTGGCTCTGGATTTGGGCTGGAACATCTCATATTTTGCCACAGAGGTAGTCCTGATTCCAAAATTGTATGATATGTTAGGCTACAAACCTCTAGGAGTAAAGTTGAAACAAAAATTGAGACACAGATACACTGACACACTTGCATTTATTATTAGAGATTTATCATTCTTTCATTCAATCAGAAAAACAAAGAGAATTAGAATTGTCTTGATTCCAAAATGGTATGATATATTGAGCTACGGCCTCTAGTGTAACGTTCTAATAGCGATATATGTTGTATAGAAGGTCTTGTCAATGTGCCTCCAAATTCACGACACTAAAAAGGTATTGGTACACGGCAGTCGTCTTGTCGATAAAAGGTAACAACGCGAGAAATATATCGTCACAAGTTCAAATCCAGGTGAAGTTGTTTGCATTCCATGTAGCACTGATACTCTTGGGAAAGGTAGGATGTCCAATTCGTAGTGTAATAATTAGCAAATTGCTATTTTGCCCAATATCATGAGATGAGATGCTTTCTTGACTTTTGAAATTGCGAATGTAACATAAACATAAGAAATTGAACTCCCATGTCTACTCTAATCCGGAGTGGTAGTACCTGTTAGGGACCTATCTATGGGTTAAATGGGAATAAATGAGTTAAAAATGTGTTTAAAAAATTGATATTAAAAAAAAAAAATGAGTACTCATTAAAAATGAATAAAACAAAACGTCTTTTGCATAAAATAACCCAACAAGGGTTGACCATGCTGTAAAAAATCCAACCAACCAATCAAGTTGCCTAATTATACATTGTTTTATGAGAAAGTTTTAAAGAAATTGTTCTAGCTTAATAAATCTAATATCATCAAGGACACAAAACTCATTGAGGGAGTCCAGAGGAGAGCTACTAAAATTAGTGAATAATTTAAAATCCCTTTCATATGAAGAAAGACTTAGGAACATTGCCTACCAAGCCTGGTTTTCCGACATATAAGAGGGGATATTATTGAAGCTACAATACACGCATGGTTTTTATTTCAACAAACTCTGACCTACTAAACATTGCTCCAAAATACCTATACAAGGGGACATAAATTAAAACTCCTTAAAAAATCTTGTAAAGCAAACACAAGACAAAATTATTTTAGCTACAGAGTGGTGAATACATGGAATATAACTACCTTCATCAGTAGTAAATGCCCCATCTCTAAACTTCCTTCAAGGCAAAGTTGGATAATCTGTGGAATGACATTAAATATTCTGTGGATTAAAAATGAATATTTATAAGGAACAGCTGACAGGTCTCAGACCCTAATATACTAGCTGAAAAGATATTATTATTATTATTATTATTATTATTAATTATTATTATATATGTACTCAATGAATGAAGTGTCATTTTTGGACAATCAAGAGTCATCTGTAACAGCTAGTTTAATTGCTGGCTTGTAAGGCAGCTTTTATATAATAATAATTATGAAATTTATTGTGTACAGTGCTCAGGTGCACCACAACTCAATCAAAGTCTCATGTCAAGTACACAGAATAATGTTGTGTCAGGACATGAACAGTTCACAGTAGTAATATGCATGTATGTGTGTGCATGTGTATGTGGAGGGTGGCATCAGGTATAGTGTTGGCGGACTACAGGAAGCATGGAGGCTTCCTGTAGTCATATGAAGAAAGACTTAGGAACATTGACCTACCAAGTCTGGTTTTCCGACATATAAGAGGGGGGATATTATTTGAAGCCATACAAATACACGCATGGTTTTTATTCAACAACTCTGACCTACTAAACATGCTCAAAATACCTATACAAGGGGACATAAATTTAAAAATCCTTAAAAAATCTTGTAAAGCAAATGCAAGACAAAATTATTTTAGCTACAGAGTGGTGAATACATGGAATAAACTACCTTCATCAGTAGTAAATGCCCCATCTCTAAACTCCTTCAAGGCAAAGTTGGATAATCTGTGGAAATGACTTAAATATTCAGTGGATTTAAAATGAATATTATAAGGAACAGCTGACAGGTCTCAGACCTAATATACTAGCTGAAAAGATATTTATTATTATTATTATTATTATATTATTATAATATGTACTCAATGAATGAAGTGTCATTTTGGACCAATCAAGAGTCATCTGTAAACAGCTAGTTTAATTGCTGGCTGATAAGGCAGCTTTTATAATAATAATAAATTATGAAATTTATTGTGTACAAGTCTCAGGTGCACCACAAACTCATCAAAGTCTCATGTCAAGTACACAGAATAATGTTGTGTCAGGAACATGAACAGTTCACAGTAGTAATATGCATGTATGTGTGTGCATGTGTATGTGGGAGGTGGCATCAGGTATAGTGTTGGCGGACTATAGGAAGCATGGAGGCTTTGAAAGATTCAGTGCTCTTAGCAAACCTAAAACAGATGCAGGCAGTTTATTCCATGTCTCCGCAATCTGAGCGTGAAAAAATGTTTCCGAAAGTCCAGTGAACAGTGCTGTTTTCTGACCTTTAGGCATGCCCGCATGTATTGAGAGATGGAGAATCAAAAAGGTGCTCAAGGTTGCTGTTGTTAAGATGATTAATGACCTCATGAGCATTTACCGAGTCAGTTGCCAGATGCCGAAGTTTCAACGAATCCATTCCCAAAGCTAGCAAATTAACATATTTAACTCTTGATGTCCTATAACCACCTTATTCCCACCCGGCCAGAAGTCACATTCATTTTTCCTAATCTACCCCAAATGATAACCTTTATCTAAATGTAATATTAAACATATATTAGAAGTCTTTAATTAAGGGAATAACAGATAACTTTTAATGAAACGGACATTTTTACCCATTTTTGATAAATGGTTATAGGAATTGGGCCTTGGACTTAGAAAATTCTCAACAGGATGTTAAGAGTTAAAGTACATTTCTATATTTAAAAGTGAGTCTATTGTTTGATGCAAACATGTAGATAAATAATAAGAGTGGTTTTATAAGTGATGAGGTCAAATATAAACAGTTTAGAAGTAGTTTGATAGGTCCTGCCACTTGGTGACATTGTACACTTAAACAGTTTGGCCATTGTTTATTACTTATGTCCTTTAGTAATTTCTAGTCAATGTCTGACCCCTTTTTTTTTTACTAGAATTCAGTCAATACTAGCAGGACCTGTGGATATACCACATTATGATAATTTAATCATTACAACACTGAGATGATTACTTAAGAGCTATTGCTAAAAACTTCAATATGAAGTGAACAAACAAAATGTGTTTTGAAATGGCGAAGGCCGACAATTTTTGGAGATTATGTGCTTAATTAAAAGTCATACCTAATTTATTTATTTAATTAATTATAATTAAATGAATTAGGCATGCATATCAGTTTAAATATAAAGCGTAAACAAATCGAGAAAAAGTCGATCCTTTATGGTACACTTTTTCTTGATTGTTTACGCTTGCATTTAAACCAATATGCATGCCTAATTCATTTAATTATAATTAATTATATTAACAAATTAGGTATGACTTTAATTAAGCACAATCTCCCAAAAATACTTCAATATGTAAAAGTATAATAATCTTGATTTAACCTCTCTCACTCTTTTTTCTTCTTTCCTTCTTTTCATTTTTCAAAGTTCGATTAATCAAACAGTAGCGTTATCACTTCCATGTTCACCCTGTCTCTTTATCATTCCCCTACTCTCTTTCTTTCGTCTTTCTTTCTTTATCTCTTTCAATTCCTTTCTTCTTTCTTTCTTTCTTCTTATCTCTTTCAATTCTTTCTTTCTTCTTCTTTCTTCTTTCTATCTCTTTTCAATTCCTTCTTTCTTTCTTTCTTTCTTTCTTTCTTATCTCTTTTCAATTTCTTTCTTTCTTTTTTTCTTTCTTCTTCCAATTCCTTCTTTCTTTCTTTCTTTTCTTTCTTTCTTATCTTTCTTTTATCCAATTCCTTTACTTTATTATTTATTTCTTAGTTCTCTTTCAATTCCTTTCTTTCTTTTCTTTCTTTCTCTTCTTTCTTTTCTTATCTCTTTTCTAATTCCTTTCTTTCTTTCTTTTCTTTCTTTCTTTATCTCTTTTCAATTCCTTTCTTCTTTCTTTCTTTCTCTTCTTATCTCTTTTCAATCCTTTCTTTTTCTTTCTTCTTTATTCCTTTTCATTCCTTTCTTTCTTTCTCTTATCCATCCTTTCTTATCTTTCTTTTCTTTCTTTCTTTCTTTCTTTCTTTCTTATCTCTTTTCAATTCCTTTCTTTTCTTTCTTTCTTATCTCTTTTCAATTCCTTCTTTCTTTCTTCTTTCTTTCTCTTTCTTTCTTTCTCTTTTCAATTCCTTTCTTTCTTTCTTTCTTTCTTATCTCTTTTCAATTCTTTCTTTCTTTCTCTTTCCAAATTCCTTTCTTTCTTTCTTTCTTTCTTCTTTCTTATTCCTTTTCATTTCCTTTCTTTCTTCTTTCTTTCTTATCTCTTTTAATTCCTTCTTTCTTCTTTCTTCTTTTATTCTCTTTCAATTCCTTTCTTCTTTTCTTTCTCTTTCTTTCTTTCTCTTTTCAATTCCTTTCTTTCTTTCTTTCTCTTTTCAATTCCTTTCTTTCTTTCGTTCTTTCTTTCTTTCTTTCTTATCTCTTTTCATTCCTTCTTTCTTTCTTCTTTCTTCCTTCTTTCTTTCTTTCTTATCTCTTTTCAATCCTTTCTTTCTTTCCTTTCATTCTTTCTTTCTTTCTTTATCTCTTTTCAATTCCTTCTTCTTTCTTTCTTTCTTTTCTTTCTTTTTCTTTATCTTCTTTTCAATTCCTTTCTTTCTTCTTTACTTCTTTCTTTCTTTCTCTTTCCAATTCCTTCTGTCTTTCTTTCTTTCTTTCTTTTCTTTCTTATCATATTTTCCCATGTATCATTCCATTTTTCTTACCTTCCTTTATAATAAAAAACCCAATAGAATTGAATAAAAATGAACTGTTGAAATTGTACTTGAAAGCTAGTATAAATTCATTTGATATCTCTTCTTTAACTAGTTAAAGATTATTGTTATATGTGTAGCGACTCAAATTTAACAATTAGCTATATGAAACTACTTAAATGTCTTCTACATTTTCCACTAAATAAAAAACATGACACTTTACAGTTGGAGATCTAATACAGAACTATCAAGTTTCATTTAAATAGGATCTTCAATAACCCAACAATAAAAACAACTGTTGTTTGGTTGGTTGGTTGCGTTGTTTGGGTTAAATCAAAAAAATTAATGGACCTAAAATTTGGACCAAGTTACCTTAAGCACACCAGGGGGCAACCTGGACTTCAGAAAGACATGTTTGCTTTGCACTGTCAACATCTGGTTGTTTGTTACCAGATGATTAGACACATTTTTTTTTAAATTTCTAAAACTAACTGCTAACCCTAACCCTAACACAACAATCGGATGCTGACGGTGCAAAGTGAAACAGTCCTTCTGAGTCCAAGTTGCCCCTGGGGTGCTTAAAGGTAACTTGGTCCCTAAATTTCCACCATCGTATGATCAACCCTGCCACCGAAAGAAAAAAATTACTAAAAATCAGGGAATTAACCAAAATTTAATGAAATTTCAGTGTTGATATATTAATGAATAAAAGATATAAATGCACCAAGTTATTTTATTTAAAAACCTTTAACATTTTTTTCAAGTCAGGTAACTATTGAAACCATGTATCTTTGAGGGCATAACAAATTCTACGAGATACGTTATATTCAAAGTTAACTGACTTGAAAAAATAATGTTAAAGTTTTTTAAACAAAAATAACTAAGTTGCATTCATTGATATAATCAACACTGAAAATTTCATTAAATTCGGTTAATTCCCTGATTTTTAGTAATTTTTTTTTCTTTCTCGGTGGGGTGAGACGGACATACGCATGATGGTGCTTGATGAGTTAGCAATAGGGACCAAGTTACCTTAAGCATCCCAGGCGGGCAACTTGGGACTCAGAAGGACATGTTTCACTTTGCACCGTCAACATCCGGTGTTGTTTTTAGGGTTAGGGGTTTATACGATGGTGAATTTTAGGTCTGTTTAAGTTAGATTTAACCAGTATGTTTTTTATGGCCATTGTAACTCTTGGTTATTTTTTAGCTGAAGACATTTTTCTAAACAAATTTTTTAAAAAACTCATTTTTTTTATCTACACCTGGAAACCCACATATAATAGGCTTTGTAAGTTTCAAATTTGTAATTGTTACAGCTCTCTTATTTCCCAGAATGGACAGATACATGACTTGTGTCGTATGAGAAATTAATACGTTGCATAATTGTAGGTCTTCATTTTCTGATTGCTATGTTGGAGAGGACTTCGAATCTTGCGTTGCTGGGTTTGATTTTATGAAGTTTGATGTGGCCATTCTTGATGGTTTTGCGTTTTTGGAACCAGCTTGGAGGGTGCTCCGAGGACATCCTTGCCTTGTGCCATTTATAAGTTTTTTAAGTAAATAACACAAAAAGCGACTATTTTTTCTCATTGCAGGATTTTATATTTTTTCCCCCCAAGTCAAACTGCCCTGAGTGAGTGCCCACATCTCACTCAGTCAACGCATTGTCCCAAACCTCACTCACACTCTCACTTCTCACTGCTAGTCTTCCACACTTAGCCACCACAACACGTTTTTGACCCAACTGAAAAAACCACCAAGTAGCGTCAAGTGCTGACTCATCCCAAAAAATTTCCCATTCTAATCTACACATAAATCTTATATTCTTTCTAAAACTTTTCTATGCTAATTACACTGCTTACATTCCCTGGTTCTCCTCCCACTCTCTCTCTCTCTCTCTCTCTGAAGGGTTCCCGAATCCGACAAGAAATATCTGAAGAAGGCCAGAGGGCACATCAGCCGAAACGTTGTACAGATAACAATGAAGATGAGGACAACAGTCCGAATAATACAAATAATACTAATTATCAAGCCTCATCTCAAAATTCCAAGAAATAATAATAACTTATTTTTCTACAAATCTGTTTTATAATGGTTATCAGTAATACCAGTTGTAATTGACTTCCTAAAGTGTATTTGTCTGAAGTTTTGGATAAGAGGTTGGTATTATTTATACAATTTTTTTTGGGGGGGAGGGGGGTAAGACTATACAAGGTGTGTTATAAAAGTATCGAGATTGAAGCTGTAAAGATAGAAATTGAAGAATGAATGGAACGTTATTTTTTCAGAATACAAGGTGTGTCAAAAAGTACAAAAAATCTTGATACTTTTTTGACACACCTTGTATATCTAACCGTTGTGCTATTGAAAGTTTTGCTGTTATCAAAATCTAATATTTCATTTTCATTTTTTTATTCTTATTGACTCTTTTTCATGTTTGGTAATTTTCCAGATAAAAATGTAGCAAGGGAAATAACTCTTCTAGCGTTGTCTCCCTGAAATTTTTTTATTTTTTTATTGTCTATAATTTCTTGGAAGGAATTTGTTTTATTATTTCTCAGTGTTTTTTTTTTTTGTTTTTCTTTCTTTCTTTCTTTTTTGGATTTTACGGCACTTCAACCCTTGTTAGGTTATTTTAGGCCGAAGCCGTTTTGTTCTATTCATTCTTGATGGGTATTGAAAATTCTTGTTTTGAATTCAATTTTTTATAAACACATTTTTGTAAACTCATTTTCTTCTATTTAACCCATGGATAGGATCTTAACAGGTAATACCACTCCGGGTCAGGGTGGACCAGGGAGTAATGGTGATGAAGGGGTACTCCGCACTCTCCAGAACTCCAGAATTGGAACCCACTCCACTAGTTGCAGTTTAACGTCATACCCAGGAAAATAAGACCATCGGCCACTGCCTTCTAGCACATATATGATAAAAAGGGTTGGGGGTTTGCCATAAGGGCAATAGGGTCCGGATAATAATATAGGTGCTATGGCTTGACGTGACCAGCCAATTGATTGTAGGAGGCCTCTCCGACGACCTGTCTAGCCTAAGCAAGGGCCAAAGTGGAGTGTTGCATGTCATGGACTGCTCAGCCACCAGGGTTCCATCCTTAAGCATCTCGGGTCGCCAACAGATGGCCCCAATGGGGTGGGGTCTTACCTCTTTACAGAGGTGCAGTCGGCGTATTGTACAGCCCACTGACAGGCATTTTTTTTTTAGTCTTTCATTTATGAACTGTACGGCGAATGGAAGGAAACAAAATTTGATTTTTTGAATGTTAGTAGAAATGTAGAGAATATATAATTTTGAATGAGTTTTGAATGTTAGTAGAGAATATATAATTTGAATGTTAGTAGAGAATATATAATTTTGAATGTTAGTAGAGAATATATAATTTTGAATGTTAGTAGAGAATATATAATTTTGAATGTTAGTAGAGAATATATAATTTGAATGTTAGTAGAGAATATATAATTTTTGAATGTTAGTAGAGAATATTAATTTTGAATGTTAGTAGAGAATATATAATTTTGAATGTTAGTAGAGAATATATAATTTTGAATGTTAGTAAGAGAATATATAATTTTGAATGTTAGTAGAGAATATATAATTTTGAATGTTAGTAGAGAATGTTAGTAGAGAATATATAATTTTGAATGTTAGTAGAGAATATATAATTTTGAATGTTAGTAGAGAATATATAATTTTGAATGTTAGTAGAGAATATATAATTTTGAATGTTAGTAGAGAATATATAATTTTGAATGTAGTAGAGAATATATAATTTTGAATGTTAGTAGAGAATATATAATTTATTAAAAAATAAATATTTCTTGGTTGATTGGTTTGTTTTTGTTTTTTGTTTGTTTGTTTTTTTCTTTTTTGGGTTTTAATAAAATGAATTTTAAAAAATATGGAAAGGATTCTAATTAACTAGGGATCAGCAAAAGTAACTAAAGGAGATTTTTTTTTTTTTAAACTTCTTAATTTTAAAACAATTACCAAAAATCCAGAAATTGTCCAACTTTAATCAAATTTTCACCACTTTATTCATTTACATCTTAATTCTATAATAAATAGCTTATTTTATTTTTAAAAAAGACTTGTAACTTTTCAGTAGGAAATTTTTACACATAAGTCTGCCTAAATCGTAAATTATTATTCATATTTTTGGAAAAAATCCCCCAGAAAACGTTGAGTTATTCCCCTTTTTTGCCTATCCCTAATTTTAACTCATAATACATTTTCTAGACATATCTAAATACATTTTCTATTATTCTGTTTAAGGTATATTTATTACTTACTCTACTTTCTATCAATTTAAAGTTTCTTCACTTGTGAATAAGACAATAATTCCTATTCTAAAGGGAAAAAAAAGATTAAATTATATTTGCAATATAGAAATTTACAAATCAGTTAAAAAACCAGCTGGATTTTATATATTTTATATGAATACTTCTTAATGAAAATTGACACGTGGAGACCCCGTGTCATAAATTTGAGTGGGAGAGGGAATGAAACCCAAGCACCAGCCCTGGATAGCTAACAAATCTATATCACAAATATCTGATTTTTGTACATAAGTTACAATAACAAGTACAATAAATAGTAACAAAAAGTAAAGTCGTCAGGGCGGCCTAAAGTCGGTATCAACCAGTCAGCGAAGGAGTCTATCCCCTTTTCAATAGCACTAGACCAAGGAGATTGTTTAGGCGTCTGAGGTGGAGCGCCACACCTACCACTAGCTCCTTACTTTACCGCACAGATCCCTGTGCTACTCATACGCTGAGTCGGCGAAGACCGGTATCGAACTAGGAACCTTGTGGTTTCTAGCCGAACGCTCTACCGACTGAGCTAATCCGGCCCTTTTGTTAGCATGAGAAAATTTGAATTCAAAGTTTTCCTTCTAGACAGGTTGCCTTAACAAGGTTGAAGAGCCCAGTCTGCCTTACTATTTACCATAGCTGGAGAGGGTATAATTGGATTCATACCTTTCCCAAGGGTGTTAGTGCTATGTGAAATGCAAACAGTTTCGTCTAGGATTTGAACTCGGGTTGACGGGTCCATTTTCTACGACTGTAACCATTATGCCACGCACCTCCATATATAAACACTAGGGTAGGTCGATTTTGAGTTTTTTCTAAAGCATCAAATTCTCTCAAATAGCAAAAGTTGTGTGTTGGTACAATAAATACTGATACCAAAAATTAGATCTCTTACTTGTACTGGTAATCCTTAACTTTTTCCTCGTAAATTCCTACCATAAAATAAACTGAACCCTCATTTCATGTACGTGTTTTTGCAATAAATGTTTTATTTTTCTTGCACCCGTTATTTTACAATACCAAATATATTTTCTTTATTCTTTATTCTTTAACAAATAAAGAAAATATATTTAGTATTGTAAAATAACGGGTGCAAGAAAAATAAAACATTTATTGCAAAAACACGGACATAAAATGAGGGTTCAGTTTATTTTATGGTAGGAATTTACGAGGAAAAAGTTAAGGATTACCCTTGTACCATTGTTTGGGGAAATAGCATCAAAGATCCTCTACTAAAATGCACCAAAAACAAAATTTAGCCGAGAAATTGTTTAGAAAATTTAGGAATTTCAATATTTAAAACAGAAAAGATTGTCATTTAAAATGAAATGAATGAAATATTATAACTAGAATTCAAATTGAAAATATCCCCCCCCCCCGCCAACACCTCCAAATGCTGCTTTTTACCTAATGATTAAGCTTTAACAGTGATAACATTTTAAAAGATTGAAATCTATCTCCTCAAATAAAGGCGAGGTTTTGAAGAAAATATTTTATGTGGTAATTCTTTATGTTAATTTGTGGTGCACTTTTGCTACGTGGAAGATGTTACAGTTCAAAAATTGACCTACTTTAATGATTTTATTTTTCAAGGTAGATAACTAATAAATACTAATTACAGAGTACTTCCCCTTATTTATCTACTTGCAATTTTTATATGAATTATATAAATAAAATGTGACCCAAAATCAGATTATTTAGTTTTGCCTCCAGATTTGGTAGATTGCAAATCCCATTACAATACTGTTTTTTAGGGGTTTTTTTTTAGTTTGCTTGAAAGCATTGTACGTATGTGTTTAAAATAGAAATTAGAAGGCAATTGACAATGCAATGGAATAGGTGTTGAAAATGATGTTTATTAACCTGTTTCCTAAATATTTTCGGGATAAATCCCATCTTCAGAGGTTTTCAAATATCTGGCGTTCCTTTATTTAACTTAATAAACAACAAACGTTTGAGCGAGGCTGACTCCTACGCCAGCGCCCTAAGATAAGTACTAAAAAAAAAAAAACTCAAGTACTTCTAAAACCTCTGAAGATGCGATTTATCCTGAAAATATTTAGGAAACAGGTAAATAAACATCATTTTCAACACCAATTCCATTGCATTGTCAATTGCCTTCTAATTTCTATTTTAATACTGTTTTTGTTTTTTTTCGACATCTTTTTGAAATTATTTCTTTTGTAGATATGCTCTATTTTTACATTGATAAGTGGTATGTGATTGCAATTATAATACAAGGGTCAGCTGAAAAGTTCATAGGCTGACCAAGATATTTTCATGTAATGTGTCCAAATGAGGTTTATTTTTCAACATAGTCCCCCTTGCAGTTCACTTGTTCCATCAGTTTTTTTATGTCCTCCAAACTATCTCTATATATCTACCGCTGTAGGAGACATATGCAAATGAGATAACACGCCATTGGCTATCTCACTACACCTCCCTAAAATGGAGAGGTTTTATTCCCCTCGTCGACCTATTGCTTCTCCTAAATATCCTCGGGGGTGTTCTTCGTATTGGTGAAAAGTTCATAAGCTGACCAAGATATTCTCACGTAATGTGACCAAATGAGGTTTATTTTTCAACATAGTCCCCCTTGCAGTTCATTTGTTCCATCAGTGTTGCTGTGCTTGTATCCCATTGGTCAAAAAAAGTAATAAACAACAGATGTGACATCATCATATGAACTTTTCAGCCCATGAACTTTTTAGCCCATTCTTGTCGTGTTGTATCAACCATTGTCGTCGGGTATATAATCGAGAGAGAGGAACTCAGGTGACAGAGAGAGAGAGAGAGAGACAGAGATTGAGTAGAGACTTACTTGTTCTTCATTTCTTCTTGCTACGTCTAGTCACCATGTTTCTTCTTCTTCTTCTCTGGCCGACATCTTGTTGTCTAGCTGTCTCTAACTAAGGCTTCATCTGGGCTAATTCTTTAGTCATGCAATTAATTAAACCACAAGACTTTTATTTTCTTGATCAAGATTTATTTAACCCATTCTTATTCGCTGCGTGGGGAGTTAACAACCTCAGCAGAGAGAGTCCGATGCTCTCTGCTCCGACGTCTGGTTGAAACTAAAATCTAACTAATATACAGAAGAGATGAAGAATGTGTGTTTCAGGTTAAGAGTTAAAGAATAAAACCAAACAACAAGAATTGGAATAGAAGACATGTATTACAGACATAAAACAATAGGTTTGCAGACTTTTTGGTTTATCTGCACAAATGTTAACAATTTGTCCACTTAACTGAAATCCTGAGGTAGGGTTGGTTATCGAAGCCCCTTAGCTACCGCCATCTGATAGTTTGCTGGATATGATAGACGTTCTATTTTGACGTCTGACTCCGGTGCTGGTCAATCAGAAAGACGGTGAAAGAATTTGTCTATTTGGCTTTGCCGCCAAAGTATGCTGGCTCGTGATTGGTTGGTTTGATAGAGAGGCTCGTAGACAAGGACGATAACCCCTACCTCAGAATTCTTAATATTAAATCACGTGACGCACGAGATTTGTGCCTCTGAGGTCAGGGAGCTATAACCGTTACTGGTATTTTTCCACTCCCTGATCTGGAAGCCAATGGACCCTTTGAATTCTCGCTGCAGGGTCCGTCAACAATTTATGCTAACACATAATATGTAACAGTAGTATGTGGAGAATTTAGAGTTCAAATATCAATTTAAATATTTCATAATTTGAAGTCGATTATAAAAAGTTGAATTTGTTGATAAGTCTTTATTGTTTGGTGATTATTATTTAGTAAATTGATATTTTAAGTCCAATTAAATTCCTGTTAACTTGATGAATTAACCTAAAATTTCAAATTAATTGTTTAAATATTAGGGTGAGTCAAAAAGTAATGCCATTTTGTTTAGGACAAGTATGATTACCAACACAGGAACATCTATCATACAACAAAATGAAGCTGGTCCTCTGTGGATCACATCCCTACTTCTCCATATCGTCACAGTTCCATGTTCGAATGAGAGCATGTATCCCTGCCCTGAAAACTTCTGTTGACTGTTCTTTGAGCCACTTCTTTCACTACAGATTTCACTTTGTCGTCACTGGAATAATGTTTGCCCCTCAAACCCTTTTTCATGGAGCTGAAGAGATGATAGTCTGAAGCAAACACTATTCCAGTGCTGAGGAAGTGAAATCTGTTGTGAAGAAGTGGCTCAAAGAACAGTCAACAGAATTTTATGAGGCAGGGATACATGCTTTCATTCAAAGCTGGAACATTGCTATTGAGAGAAACGGTGACTATGTGGAGGAGTAGGGATGTGATCCACAGAGGACCAGCTTCATTTTGATGTATGATACCTGCTCCTGTGTTGGTAATTATACCTGTCCTAAACAAAATGGCATTACTTTTTGAAACCCTTGTATATTATAATATCTATATTAACTCTTAAAGTCATTCTTATTTGTTTTCCCATATGATAGGCTTTATTTAAATATAATATTAAACATATTTAGAAGTCTTTGATTTAAGGGAAATAACAGGTGACTTTATATGCGAAGGTCATTTTTAGCCATTTTTTTAATATATCCTTATAGGAATGCTCTGGACTTAGAAAATTCTCAACAGGATGTTAAGAGTTAAACAATATTATCTTAAATAATATGTTAAATAATTAACTATCTGTATATTACAACTCGTGTTCCTTATTTGTACGATCATTATAATCTTGCATCATCTTTTGGTTAAAAATGAGATCATCCAAGAAAAAAATGCAAAAATGTAAATCCTGATTATCTGGTGTTGCTTATCATTCTTATAATTCTTATTTCTTATGAGTGCTATCACCTCAGCTAAATAATGAACCATTCCGTTTTTATTATAAAGAAAGAAAGGGAATAAAAAGGTTAAGAAAGAAAGAAAAAAGAAAGAAGGAAAGAAAGAGAGTAAGGAAAAGATAAGAGAGGGAGTTAGTGTGTGAAAGCGATAATGTTAATCAGTTTCAATCGAACATAATGAAAAGATGAAAAGAAGGAAAGAAAGAAAAGGAAAGGATACATGCATACGGATATATACACACACACACACACATATATATATAATCTTATTATAATGGAGATTGTGTTTTTGTATGTCTGTAACCGAAACTATATTAATACTCAAGTCACAATTCCCTTAGTTATTGACATCACATTCTCAATGATTTAATTTATAAACCTCAATATTAATAAAATTGTTTTAAATTATTAATGCTGTTAACCATATCTGCATACTAACAACATGCAATTATATTTATATATACAACAAAATAGTGGTTTACAGTGTGAACGGAAAGGCTAATTTGCATATTGATATCAAAAATGCGATTTTAATAAATACGTGCTTAGTATTATTGATTTCTAACTGTTTGGTTTTATTTTAATGAATATAAGCAAAAATCTCTTCAATGAATCTTAAATGAAATCCATTAACAAGAAATAATAACTGTCATTTTATTCTTTACTTCCTCTTTTAACTAAATACTTAAATTAGAAAAAATAACAATGAAAGACGAAAGTGATGGAAGAATAAGTTTCAGTTGTTCTATTTTTCGATTATACCCACCTCTGTTTCAAATCTTTTTATCTGCATTTTTATTTAGTTTCATTAGTCTATCTAATTTAATACGATATTTTATTACATTAAAACTTAAATACTTGCACCCGGAGGGGGCATATATTTGCTAGTAATAATAATAATGATAATAATAATAATAATATATTGAACTTGTCAACTGGTGGACTTTGCAGTTTCACCAGAGGTAATTTATGTGCGTCCCGGTCTCCCAACTCAAAAACGCTACCCGGTGACTATCAAAATAACAACCCCAGCTCGTCATAATTCTTGTTTATTTAGCGTAATTTGTCGTAATTCTTGTTTAGATATGAAGATGGATATATAGTTTGGAATAGACTGAGATAGATAGATAGATAGATAGATAGATAAACAAACAAAATAATATAGATAGATACGAACAAATGGAGATAGATAGATATTTTCGACAAGTAAATTTTTTTGTCGTAATTCTTGTTTATTTAAACTAAAAACAAGACATTAAACAAACATGAATTAAAAAAATCTTAGTATTTAAAGTAATATAGATAGATATGAACAAATTGAGATAGATAGATAGATGGATAGTTTTGAATAGACTGGGCTGGGTCGTTATTTTAATAGTCACCGGGCAGCAACTCTTGAGGCTGGAGACCGGGACGCACTTCCTCATAAATTACTTCAGCAGACTACAGGGTGAAGATGAAGGAAAACGAAAAGATGGACAAATACCTGGACCTTGCTATCAAAGTGATACCAATTGTAGTGGGTGCACTTGGAATGGTTCCAAAAAGCTTGGAAAAAAGACTGGAAGATCTGGAAATGAGAGGAAGAATTGACACCATCCAGAATACTGCACTGCTGCAATCGGCTAGAATACTCAGAAGAGTCCTGGAGACTTGTTGTCACTCAGACCCCAGTGAATTACCAACAGCTAACGCTGGTGTCAAAATCTTTGCTCCTGGTCAGAGGTAGTTGTTGTGTCTAGCCACACTGAAGAGACATGAAACGTCGAAACATGGTGTCTGTGGATGACTTATTATATGCTTCCAAAATCCGGTAGAGCTCTCTAGGGGTGACTTAAATTAGACTTCACCGCCAATATAAAGCAATGATCATCTGTTGTTTAAAGACTGGATCTCTTTGGTGATTGTAAAAAATATATAAACAAATGTATGTATTAAATAGTTTAAACACTGCTCCTTAAACGGCAGCTGTCAAATGGCCGAGGGGTTAATAGAACGGGCTGATGAAAAGTCAGGTCAGAGGTAGTTGTTGTGTCTAGCCACACTGAAGAGACGTGAAATGTCGAAACGCGGTGTCTGTGGATTACTTTATATATATATATATATATAAAGTCATCCACAGATACCATGTTTTGACATTATATATATTTATATATGGAAGTAAACAAACAGACATAGTCTGTATGAGATGAAGATAGCCGACAATTTGGGAGAATAAGTGCTTAATTGAAGTCATACCTAATTGAAATTTGATTAGTTGATAATTAGTGTTCAAATGTAAAGGCGTAAACAAATCGAGAAAAAGTCGATCTCTGTATGTGCATTTCGGCATATTATGCCTCATCAGTAGAGTTATAGACAGGAGACTGCTCTGTGTGTGATTCGAACCATGACTGCCGGGCTGACAGGCGGGGATTCTAACCATTACAGAATCCCTGCCTGTCAACCCGGCAGTCAGGTTCTTCCTGTTTGAGGGCTCCTGGGAGATTGTTATTTTTTATTTATTTAAAAAAATGTTATTTTAATCCCACAAATGCGACAATTTCATTGAATTTTTAACTCCTACTCTTTAGGCAATATCTTTCAAAAATTAATTTTGACACCGCCCAGTGGGTGTTTTGTTTTTTTGCTAGTATTATTAATGGAGCATATGTAGATCTAAGGATAGCATAGACTCAGAGTCAACACTACTTGGTTACAGTCAGTCTCATGCCAATGCAATCATCAGACCAATATATATATATGTATGTATATATATATATATAGTCTTTTTAGAATATAATCTGAAGATTTTTTCCTCTCATGCCAAAACATCTGTTGCCAAATCAGATGACATCTAAACGTGTTCTCTACCAGACACCCACGATTATTCTGCTCTACCAAATAATCCCATTCTCTAAATAATTTATTATTGTTCTTAACTACAAAGAAATATTCAATGCAAAAAAACACGTCCGAAAATGGGTCTGCTTCTCAGGATTTGCATTCTTCTTTTGTCGTCTTCAAATGCAAAAGAAAATTCCAACCAACTGTCATCATCAGGTCACATTGACAGCAGGGTGTCAAAATTAATTTTTGAAAGATTTTGCCAGAAGGGTAAGGAGTTAAAAATTAAATGAAATTGTCGCATTTGTGGGGATTAAAATAAAATTAAAATAAAATTAAAATTAAAAATAAAATCAAAATTAAAAAATTAAAAAATAACAATCTCCCAGGAGCCCTCAGACAGGAAAAAGCCTCTAAGCATGTGCAGAGAAAAATTTTTGCCAAAAACTAATTAAATTCGACTAATTTAATATAATGAAAATAGTTAATCTTAGAAAATAATGGGAAATCAGTAAAGTAAAAAAAAGTAAAGTAAAGTCGACAGGGCAGCCTAAAGTCGGTATCAGCCAGTCAGCGAGGGAGTCTATCCCCTTTTCAATAGCGCTAGACCAAGGAGATTGTTTTAGCATCTGAGGTGGAGCACCATACCTACCATCAGCTCTTTACTTTACCGCACAGATCCCTGTGCTACTCATACGTTGAGTTGACAGGGACCGGTATCGAACTAGGAACCTTGTGGTTTCTAGCCGAACGCTCTACCGCCTGAGCTAACCCAGCCTTATCAAGTCTGATTTATATATTAATACTCAAGTTCGCTAATTGTTATCATCTTGCAACACCCTCTGGTTTAAAATGACATCATCCAAATTATCCAAGATGAAACGCAAAAATATAAATCCTGATTATCTGGTATTGATTATCCGCCGAATTCTTATTTCAAATGAATATCATCACCTCAACTAAATAATAGACCATTCCGTTTTTATAACAAAGTAAGAAAGGGAAGAAAAAGGACATGCTACAGAGAACAAATACGATAAGAAAGATAAAAAGAAAGAGTGTAGGGGAAATATACAGAGAGGTGGTGAGTGCACGGAAATGATAACACTGATCTATTTCAATAAAACTTAATGAAAAGATTTAAAGAAGGAAAAAAAGGCAAGAAGCAGGTGATATTTCACAGAGACTTATAAATGCGGACTACGCGGATGATCTGGCACTTCTTGCAAATACACCTGCACAAGCCGAATCTTTGCTACATAGCCTGTAGAAGGCAGCATAGAACATCGGATTCTGTGAACTCCAATAAAGCCGAGTTCATGAGTATTAAAAAGGAAGGAGACATCTCCACACTCAATGATAAGATCAGTGAAACAATTCACATACCTAGGTAGTAATATCTCATCCACAGAAAGCGATGCTAATGCACGCATAGGGAAGGCATGGTCTGCTATAAACTGATTATCTGGTATATAGAAATCAGATCTCACTGACGAGTGTGATACTATGATTGAAGACAAACATGGTCAGAATAAATAAATAAATAAATGAATAAGTAAGAGAATAGGTTAAAGCCAGGCATAAGTAAAAGGGGTGGGTGGTTGACCTTTTTACGAATCCAAAGATTAGGCCGTAAAGTTTAAGAGACTTGTACGACCACCATGAAGTTAGACCACTTAGTGATAATATCTTATGCACCTAGGTATTCAAAGCAAGAGGCTATTTTTTATGAGGAATTCTCTTTTGAAAAAAATGAACGTTCAAAGTATCGAAGACATTAAG
Organism: Doryteuthis pealeii; assembly: GCA_023376005.1. Taxonomy (NCBI): domain Eukaryota; kingdom Metazoa; phylum Mollusca; class Cephalopoda; order Myopsida; family Loliginidae; genus Doryteuthis; species Doryteuthis pealeii. The sequence goes on from CM042138.1 coordinate 33,129,519, forward strand.
TCTGAAAAAATATCTAATGGCTTTAATTTTAAGGGTTAATGACGACTAGAAGTCGGCGATTCGATTTAAGTACTGGCCATCTGTGTGGTCCGGAGAAGATAGGTGGGGAAGGAGTGTTTTACATAAATATAGCTAAACTCCAGCTCCAGCAGTTAGAACCCGGGCCCTAGAGGTGTTAACGTCAGTAGCAGTAGTTAGCCCCGAATCCACCACGAGAGAGGTAGCGAGTAGCAGCCAGTTGGATAGACAGCGAAGTCTTATACACCCCTTCTTCCATCAGTGTCTTGTTTACAAACACTTGTAGTTGTTGTTTGTTTTTTTTATCCTTGTGAGCCTGTTTCTGACTCGTGCAAATATGGCCAGCGCAGAGTGTTACAACATTTGGGGTTCTGGACATCGTGCATTGAAGGTGCAGAGCGCAGAACAGGTAGTCTCACACGAGTTAAAGAGACAATTCTTCCAGGCTGTAGCTGTGTAGATTGGAGTTGCACAAGAATGCTGTGTGTGGTCTTAAACAAATCGTGGAAACAACATCCACAAGGAAGCAGCTGTATGGCCACTTGCCCCCTATCACACAAACCATTCAAGTAAGACAAACATGTTGGACACTATTGGAGGAGCAAGGACAATGTTCTCCTATGGAAACCTGCACATGGGCCACCCAGTAAGGAACTACATCGATCAGCTCTGAATGGATTCTGGATGCTGCACAGAAGACCTCCCAGGGGCAATAACAGATAGGGATGGTTGGTGAGAGATTGTCATGGATATCCATGCTGCCAGCACGACTTGATAATGATGATGATATTCATACAGTCTGTGCTGCTTATCCAGTCCAAGGGCCAAATTAAAAGCAGGATCTAGCTTAATTGCCACCTGATAGGGCGGCTTTTAAGTTAGTCTATCATTTGCAATTATGGTCAAAGATTTCAATTTACTTTATTTTCGAGCGGTTTTACGACTGCTTATATCTAGGGCCGGGTTAGCTCAGTCGGTAGAGCGTTCGGCTAGAAACCACAAGGTTCCTAGTTCGATACTGGCCCTCGCCAACTCAACGTATGAGTAGCACAGGGATATGTGCGGCATTTTTCCATTAAACCATCCCTAAACCCTAACCCTAACCCTATACCTAACCCCGTCTTCTTTTTTCCTAGTAGATCAATAAATTGTAACGTAATATGATGGAACAGATATTGGACCAGGACGCCCTTGGACAATCACTGGCAGTCACCTGCAATAATAGACTCTACCATGCACGTGCAAGGCATGGGAGGGAACTAATATAAGCAGGCTTCCTCCTCGAAGCCGGCAGTTTGCGTATAGTCGCGCCGAACCCGTTAGATAATAAATAAATAGTTTATCAGTCAAGAGTGGTTCCCCTTTGTTTATGCTGGAGTTATAGGAAATAACCGGACTGCTTATATTTATACAGTCTGTGTTGCAATGTATTCTCATTGTTGTTGTGAATGCAATTGGTGCATGTTTCTCTCTGTGCCTTACAGCATCAGATTGATGAAGAGATTATTTTCCATTTTACATAATAAGGCATTTGCCTCTCTACACATGTTGTTGAAGTCTTGCAGCTTTCATTTCTGTCAGTAATTATAGTTAAAAAATTAGATTAAAATTTTCTGCTAATGATAATTCAATTAAAAAAATGGAATAACAAAATTTGAATGAAGACTTTATTAAATTTCTATTCTTTTTTTTTTTTATGTTATTTTCTGTCTACTTTCTCTATCAACATTACTCTTCCTACCTCTCAATCCATTTCTTTTATCATTTCCTTCTGTTTTTGTATCTCCCTTTCACTCCTTAAAAAAAAAGGGGACTATTGATAGGCATAGCCTATCAATTTTATAATGTAGTGTAGAATTTAAATTTAATGTTTAACTGTAAGGTTGGTTGGTTGGTTTGATTTTACGGCATATCAATCCTTGTCGGGTTATTTTATGCCAAAGACATTTTGTTTTATTCATTTTTGTTGGGTATTCAAAATTTATTTTTGTTGTGGGGTTTTAAGGGTAAAAAATAAGATAAACAACTGGTAACAATGTATACAAATGTATTGAACAAAAGGAGTAGAAATTTACAGCAAAGAAAGTGGAGATTGCGTCCGACCAATACAGTTATGAGCTGACTCGCATTTGCTTCGTCTGAAGCCACAATTGTTCCTATTACTTATAGTAGCCGTCAGCGCATTCCATTTATGTCAATAGGTTATATCACCTATAACAATTTTTAAACTCATTCTATTTTAAAACACATATTTAAAAACTTATTTTTTTGTCTATTTGACCCATAGATGGGACCTAACAGATACTAACACTCTGGATCAGACCTTCTTTCATTCAAAAGTTATTAATGTGGTTCATCCAAAAAACAATGAATTTGAAATAAAGAAAAAGGCGTTACATAGAATAATGAAAAACTAACAATGGTATTGCCGTATTGTGCAAACCATCTGGAGAAAATTTCATCAAAATCGATTCACAGAAACCGAGATATTTAATTAATGTGCCTCAAAATCAGATGTATTTAGTTTTGCCTCCAGATTGGTAGATTGCAAATCCCATTACAATACTGTTTTTTAGGGGTTTTTTTAGTTTGCTTGAAAGCATTGTACGTATGTGTTTAAAATAGAAATTAGAAGGCAATTGACAATGCAATGGAATAGGTGTTGAAAATGATGTTTATTAACCTGTTTCCTAAATTATTTTCGGGATAAATCCCATCTCTAGAGGTTTTCAAAATATCTGGCGTTCTTTATTATACTTAAAACAACAAACGTTTGAGCGAGGCTGACTCCTACGCAGCGCCCTAAGATAAGTACTAAAAAAAAAAAACTCAAGTACTTTCTAAAACCTCTGAAGATGCGATTTATCCTGAAAATATTTAGGAAACAGGTAATATAACATCATTTTTCAACACCAATTCATTGATTTTGTCATTGGTTCTAATTTCTATTTTAATACTGTTTTTGTTTTTTTTCGACATCTTTTTGAAATTATTTTCTTTTGTAGATATGCTCTATTTTTACATTGATAAGTGTATGTGATTGCAATTATAATACAAGGGTCAGCTGAAAAGTTCATAGGCTGACCAAGGATATTTTCATGTAATGTGCCAATGAGGTTTATTTTTCAAACATAGTCCCCTTGCAGTTCACTTGTTCCATCAGTTTTTTTATGTCTCCAAACTACTCTATATATCTACCGCTGTAGGAGAACATATGCAAATGAGATAACAGCCATTGGCTATCTCACTAACCTCCCTAAAATGGAGAGGTTTTATATTCCCCTCGTCGACCTATTGCTTCTCCTAAATATCCTCGGGGTGTTCTTCGTATTGGTGAAAAGTTCATAAGCTGACCAAGATATTTCTCACGTATGGTGACCAAATGAGGTTTTATTTTTCAAACATAGTCCCCTTGCAGTTCATTTGTTCCATCAGTGTTGTCTGTGCTTGTATCCCATTGGTCAAAAAAAGTAATAAACACAGATGTGACATATCATATGAACTTTTCAGCCCATGAACTTTTTAGCCCATCTCTTGCGTGTTGTTCAACCATTGTCGTCGGGTATATTAATCGAGAGAGAGGAACTCAGGTGACAAGAGAGAGAGAGAGAGAGACAGAGATTGAGTAGAGACTTACTTGTTCTTCATTTCTTCTTGCTACGTCTAGTCACATGTTCTTTTCTTCTTCTCTGCGCCGACATCTTGTTGTTCTAGCTGTCTCTAACTAAGGGCTTCATCTGGGCTAATTCTTTATCATGCAATTAATTAAACCACAAGACTTTTTATTTTCTTGATCAAGATTTATTTAACCCATTCTTATTCGCTGCGTGGGGAGTTAACAACCTCAGCAGAGAGAGTCCGATGCTCTCTGCTCCGACTCTGGTTGAAACTAAAATCTACTTAATATAAGAGAGATGAAGAATGTGTGTTTCAGGTTAAGAGTTAAAGAATAAACACAAACAACAAGAATTGGAAATAGAAGACAATGTATCATCAGACATAAAACATAGGTTTGCAGACTTTTGTGGTTTATCTGCACAAATGTTAACAATTTGTCCACTTAACTGAAATCCTGAGGTAGGGTTGGTTATAGAAGCCCTTAGCTAACGCCATCTGATAGTTGCTGGATATGATAGACGTTCTATTTTGACGTCTGACTCCGGTGCTGGTCAATCAGAAAGACGGTGAAAGAATTTGTTCTATGGGCTTGCCGCCAAAGTATGCTGGCTCGTGATTGGTTGTTGATAGAGAGGCTCGTAGACAAGGACGATAACCCTACCTCAGAATTCTTAATATTAAATCACGTACGCACGAGATTTGTGCCTCTGAGGTAGGGAGCTATAAACCGTTACTGGTATTTTTCCATCCCTGATCTGGAAGCCAATGGACCCTTTGAATTCTCCGCTGCAGGGTCCGTCAACCAATTCATGCTAACACATAATATGTACCAGTAGTATGTGGAGAATTTAGAGTTCAAATATCATTAAATTTTCAATAATTTGAAGTCGTGTTATAAAAAGTTGAATTTGTTGATAAGTCTTTATTGTTTGGTGATTATCTATTTAGTAAATTCGATATTTTAAGTCCAATTCAAATCTCCTGTTACTTGATAAATTAACCTAAAATTTCAAATTAATTGTTTAAATTATTAGGGTGAGTCCAAAAGTAATGCCATTTTGTTTAGGACAAGTATGATTACCAACACAGGAACATCTATCATACAACAAAATGAAGCTGGTCCTCTGTGGATCACATCCCTACTTCTCCATATCGTCACAGTTCAAGTTCGAATGAGAGCATGTATCCCTGCCCTGAAAAATTCTGTTGACTGTTCTTTGAGCCACTTCTTTCACTACAGATTCACTTTTCTCACTGGAATAATGTTTGCCCCTCAAACCCTTTTTCATGGAGCTGAAGAGATGATAGTCTGAAGAACAAACTATTCCAGTGCGAGGAAGTGAAATCTGTGTGAAGAAGTGGCTCAAAGAACAGTCAACAGAATTTATGAGGCGAGGGATACATGCTTTTCATTCAAAGCTGGAACATTGCTATTGAGAGAAACGGTGACTATGTGGAGGAGTAGGGATGTGATCCACAGAGGACCAGCTTCATTTTGATGTATGATACCTGCTCCTGTGTTGGTAATTATACCTGTCCTAACAAAATGGCATTACTTTTTGAACCCCCTTGTATATTATTAATATCTATATTAACTCTTAAAGTCATTCTTATTTGTTTTTCCCATATGATAGGCTTTATTAAATATATATTAAACATATTTAGAAGTCTTTGATTTAAGGGAAAATACAGGTGACTTTATATGCGAGGTCATTTTTAGCCATTTTTTTAATATATCCTTATAGAATGCTCTGGACCTTAGAAAATTCTCAACAGGATGTTAAGAGTTAAACATATTATCTTAAATAATATGTTAAATAATTCTATCGTATAATTACAACTCGTGTTCCTTATTTTACGTCATTATAATCTTGATCATCTTTTGGTTAAAAATGGATCATCAAGAAAAAAATGCAAAATGTAAATCCTGATTATCTGGTGTTGCTTATCATTCTTATATTCTTATTTCTTATGAGTGCTATCACCTCAGCTAAATAATGAACCATTCCGTTTTTATTATAAAGAAAGAAAGGGAATAAAAAGGTTAAGAAAGAAGAAAAAAGAAAGAAGGAAAGAAAGAGAGTAAGGAAAAGATAAGAGAGGGAGTTAGTGTGTGAAAGCGATAATGTTAATCAGTTTCAATCGAACATAATGAAAAGATGAAAAGAAGGAAAGAAAGAAAAGGAAGGATACATGCATACGGATATATACACACACACACACATATATATAATCTATTATAATGAGTTGTGTTTTGTATGTCGTAACGAAACTAATTAATACTCAGTCAAATCCTTAGTTATGACATCACATTCTCAATGAATTATTTATAAACTCAATATTATAAAATTTTTAAATTATTAATGCTGTTAACATATCTGCTACTAAAACATGCATTATATTTATTATATACAACAAAATAGTGGTTACAGTGTGAACGGAAAGGCTAATTTGCATATTGATATCAAAAATGCGATTTTAATAAATACTGCTTAGTATTATTGATTCTAACTGTTTGGTTTATTTTAATGAATATAGCAAAATCTCTTCAATGAATCTTAAATGAAATCCATTAACAAGAAATAATAACTGTCATTTATTCTTTACTCCTTTTAACTAAATACTTAATTAGAAAAATAACAATGAAAGACGAAGTGATGGAAGAATAAGTTCAGTTGTTCTATTTTTCGATTATACCTCACTCTGTTTCAATTCTTTTTATCTGCTATTTATTTAGTTTCATTAGTCTATCTATTTAATACGATTTTTATTACATTAAAACTTAAATACTTGCACCCGGAGGGGGCATATATTTGCTAGTAATATAATAATGATAATATAATAATAATATATTGACTTGTCAACTGGTGACTTTGCAGTTTCACAGAGGTAATTTATGTGCGTCCCGGTCTCCCAACTCAAAACGCTACCGGTGACTATCAAATACAACCCCAGCTCGTCATAATTCTGTTTATTTAGCGTAATTTGTCGTAATCTTGTTTAGATATGAAGTGATATATAGTTTGAATAGACTGGATAGATAGATAGATAGATAGATAGATAAACACCAAATAATATGATAGATACGAAACAATGGAGAATAGATAGTATTTTCGACAAGTAAATTTTTTTGTCGTAATTCTTGTTTATTTAAACTAAAACAAGACATTAAACAAACATGAAAAAAATAAATCTTAGTATTTAAGTAATATAGATAGATATGAACAAATGGATAGATAGATAGATGGATAGTTTGAATAGACTGGGTGGGTCGTTATTTTATAGTCACCGGGCAGCAACTCTTGAGGCTGGAGACCGGACGCACTTCCTCATAAATTCTTCAGCAGACTACAGGGTGAAGATGAAGGAAAACGAAAGATGGACAAATACTGGACCTTGCTATCAAAGTGATACCAATTGTAGTGGGTGCACTTGGAATGGTTCCAAAAAGCTTGAAAAAGACTGGAAGATCTGGAAATGAGAGGAAGAATTGACACCATCCAGAATACTGCACTGTGCAATCGGCTTAGAATACTCAGAAGATCCGGAGACTTGTTGTCACTCAGACCCAGTGATACCAACACTAACGCTGGTGTCAAAATCTTTGCTCCTGTCAGAGGTAGTTGTTGGTCTAGCCAACTGAAGAGACATAACACGTCGAAACATGGTGTCTGTGATGATTATTATATGCTTCCAAATCCGGTAGAGCTCTCTAGGGGTGACTTAAATTAGACTTCACCGCCAATTAAAGCAATGATCATCTGTTGTTTAAAGCGGGATTTCTTGGTGATGTAAAATATATAAAACAAATGTATGTATAATAGTTTAAACACTGCTCCTTAAACGGCAGGCTGTCAAATGGCCGAGGTTAATAAGACACGGCTGATGAAAGTCAGGTCAGAGGTAGTTGTTGTGTCTAGCACACTGAGAGAGTGAAATGTCGAAACGCGGTGTCTGTGGATTACTTTATATATATTATATTTAAAAGTCTCCACAGATACCATGTTTTGACATTATATTATTATATATGGAAGTAACCAAACAGACATAGTCTGTATGAGATGAAGATAGCCGACAATTTGGGAGAATAAGTGCTTAATTGAAGTCATACCTAATTGAAATTTGATTAGTTGATAATTAGTGTTCAAATGTAAGGCGTAAACAAATGAGAAAAAGTCGATCTGTATGTGCATTTCGGCATATTATGCCTCATCAGTAGAGTTATAGACAGGAGACTGTCTGTGTGTGATTCGAACCATGACTGCCGGGCTGACAGGGGGGGATTCTACATTACAGATCCCTGCCTGTCAACCCGGCAGTCAGGTTCTTCCTGTTTGAGGGCTCCTGGGAGATTGTTATTTTTTATTTATTTAAAAATGTTATTTTAATCCCCACAAATGCGACAATTTCATTGAATTTTTAACTCCTATCTTTAGGCATATCTTTCAAAAATTAATTTGACACCGCCCAGTGGGTGTTTTGTTTTTTTGCTAGTATTATTAATGGAGCATATGTAGTCTAAGGATAGCATAGACTCAGAGTCAACACTACTTGGTTACGTCAGTCTCATGCCAATGCAATCATCAGACCAATATATATATATTGTATGTATATATATATATAGTCTTTTAGAAATAATCTGAAGATTTTTCCTCTCATGCCAAAACATCTGTTGCCAATCAGATGACATCTAAACGTGTTCTCTACCAGACACCCACGATTATTCTGCTCTACCAAATAATCCCATTCTCTAAATAATTTATTATTGTTCTTAACTACAAAGAAATATTCAATGCAAAAAACACGTCGAAATGGTTGCTTTCTCAGGATTTGCATTCTTCTTTTGTCGTCTTCAAATGCAAAAGAAAATTCCAACCAACTGTCATCATCAGGTCACATTGAAGCAGGGTGTCAAAATTAATTTTTGAAAGATTTTGCCGAAGGGTAAGGAGTTAAAAATTAAATGAAATGTGTCGCATTTGTGGGGATTAAAATAAAATTAAAAAATTAAAAATTATAAAAATAAAATCAATATTAAAAAATTAAAAAATAACAATCTCCCAGGAGCCTCAGACAGGAAAAAGCTCCTAAGCATGTGCAGAGAAAAATTTTGCCAAAAATAATTAAATTCGACTAATTTAATATAATGAAATAGTTAATCTTAGAAAATAATGGGAAATCAGTAAAGTAAAAAAGTAAAGTAAAGTCGAAGGGCAGCCTAAGTCGGTATCAGCCAGTCAGCGAGGGAGTCTATCCCCTTTTCAATAGCGTAGACCAAGGGAATTGTTTTAGCATCTGAGGTGGAGCACCATACCTACCATCAGCTCTTTACTTTAACGACAGATCCCTGTGCTACTCATACGTTGAGTTGACAGGGACGGTATCGAACTAGGAACCTTGTGGTTCTAGCCGAACGCTCTACCGCCTGAGCTAACCCAGCTTATCAAGTCTGATTTATATATTAATACTCAAGTTCGCTAATTGTTATCATCTTGCAACACCCTCTGGTTTAAAATGACATATCCAAATTATCCAGATGAAACGCAAAATATAAATCCTGATTATCTGGTATTGATTATCCGCGAATTCTTATTTCAAATGAATTCATCACCTCAACTAAATAATAGACCATTCCGTTTTTAATAACAAAGTAAGAAAGGGAAGAAAAAGGACATGCTACAGAGAACAAATACGATAGAAGATAAAAAGAAAGAGTGTAGGGGAAATATACAGAGAGGTGGTGAGTGCACGGAATGATAACACTGATTATTTCAATAAACTTATGAAAAGATTTAAAGAGAGGAAAAAAAGGCAGAAGCAGGTGATATTTCACAGAGACTTATAAATGCGGACTACGCGGATGATCTGGCACTTCTTGCAAATACACCTGCACAAGCGAATCTTTGCTACATAGCCTGTAGAAGGCAGCATAGAACATCGGATTCTGTGAACTCCAATAAAGCCGAGTTATGAGTATTAAAAGGAAGGAGACATCTCCACACTCAATGATAAGATCAGTGAAACAATTCACATACCTAGGTAGTAATATTCATCCACAGAAAGCGATGCTAATGCACGCATGGGAAGCATGGTCTGCTATAAACTGATTATCTGGTATATAGAAATCAGATCTCACTGACGAGTGTGATACTATGATGAAGACAAACATGTCAGAATAAATAAATAATAAATGAATAAGTAAGGAAATAGGTTAAAGCCAGGCATAAGTAAAAGGGGTGGGTGGTTGACCTTTTTACGAATCCAAAGATTAGGCCGTAAAGTTTAGAGACTTGTACGACACCATGAAGTTAGACCACTTAGTGATAATATTTAGCACCTAGGTATTCAAAGCAAGAGGCTATTTTTTATGAGGAATTCTCTTTTGAAAAAATAATGTTCAAGTATCGAAGACATTAAGTCTGAAAAATAATGTTAGTAGAGAATATATATTTTGAATTAGTAGGAATATATAAATTGAAGTTAGTAGAGAATATATAATTTTGAATGTTTAGTAGAGAATATATAATTTTGATATGTTAGTAGAGAATAGGATAATTTTGAATGTTAGTAGAGAATATATAATTGAATGTTAGTAGATGAATAATATAAATTTGAATGTTAGTAGGAGAATATATAGATATTAAAAAATAAATATTTCTTGTTGATTGGTTTGTTTTTGTTTTTCGTTCTTGTTTGTTTTTCTTCTATTTGGGTTTTAATAAATGAATTTTTTAAAAATATGGAAAGGATCTAATTAACTAGGGAATCAGCAAAAAGTAATAAAGGAGATTGTTTTTTTTTAAACTTCTAATTGTAAAACAAGTTACCAAAATCCAGAAATTGCCAACTCTTAATCAAAATTTTCACCACTTATTCATTTACACTTAATTCTATAATAAATAGCTTATTTATTTTAAAAAAGACTGTAATTTCAGTAGAAATTTACACATAAGTTGCCTAAATGTAAAGTTATTTATTCATATTTTGGAAAAAATCCCCAGAAAAGCGTTGGAGTTATTCCCCTTTTTTTGCCTATCCCTAATTTAACTCATAATACATTTTCTAGACATATCTAAATAACATTTTTATTATTCTGTTTAAGTATATTTATTACTTACTCTACTTTCTATCAATTTAAATTTCTTCACTTGCTGAATAAGACAAATAATTCCTATTCAAAGGGAAAACAAAAAAGATTAAATTATATTTGCCAATATAGAAATTTACAAATCAGTTAAAAAACCAGCTGGATTTATTTATATTATATGAATACCTTCTAATGAAAATTGACAAAGTGGAGACCCGTTGTCATTAAATTTGAGTGGAGAGGAATTGAAACCCAAGCACAGCCCTGGATAGCTAACAAATCTATATCACAAATATCTGATTTTTGTATCATAAGTTTCATAACAAGTATCAATAAATAGTAACAAAAAGTAAAGTCGTCAGGGCGCCAAAGTCGAGTATCAACCAGTCAGCGAAGGAGTCTATCCCTTTCAATAGCACTAGACCAAGGAGATTGTTTAGGCGTCTGAGTGGAGCGCCACACTACCACTTCAGCGCCTTACTTTACCGCCACAGATCCTGTGCTACTCATACGCTGTAGTCGGCGAAGACCGGTTATCGAACTAGGAACCTTGTGTTTTTCTACACGCCGCTCTACCGAATGATGCCTAATCCGCGCACCTTTCTGCTGATACGCATGAGAAACAATTGAGATGGTCAAAGCTTCCCGTTCTAGACAGGTTGCTAATCAAAGTATATGTTGACACAGAGACACCCAGCTCGCTGACCTCTACTATAATTACCATAGACTGAAGAGCGTCATACATTGGAATTCATAACCTTCCACAGGGCTAAGTTAAAGTCGCTATGTCGAAGTGACAAAATCAGAATTTCGATCTAGATGGTTGTAACTCGGGTTCGACGGCTGTACCATTTCTACGACTGTAACCATTCATCGCCACCAGCAACCACTCTCCACTATATAAACATCACTAGGCTAGTCGTCGATTTGCGCAGTTTTCTCTCTAAAGCACACTCAAATTCTTCTCAAATAGCAAAAATGTTGCATTGTTGGTACATAAAGTACTGATACCAAACACATTAGATCCCTTACTTGTACTTGTCATCCTTAAACTTTTTCCTCGTATAATTCCTACCATAAAAATAAACTGAACTCCTCATTTCTATGTACGTGTTTTGCAAATAAAGTTTTATCTATGTCTTGCACCCGTATTTTACAATACCAAATATAATTTCTTTATTCTTTATTCTTAACAAATAAAGAAAATATATTTAGTATTGTAAAATAAACGGTGCAAAGAAAAATAAAACATTTATTGCAAAAAACGGACATAAAAGAGGGTCAGTTTATTTTATGGGTAGGAATTTACGAGGAAAAAGTTAAGATTACCCTTCGTACCATTGTTTGGGGAAATAGCTCAAAGAATCCGCTACTAAAATGCACCAAAAACAAAATTTAGCCGCAGAAATTGTTTAGAAAATTTGAATTTTCAATATTTAAAACAGAAAGATTGTCATTTAAAAATGAAAGAATGAAAATTATTATAACTAGAATTCAAATTGGAAAATATCCCCCCTCCCCCGCCAACACCTCCAAATGCCTTGCTTTTTACCTAATGAGTAAGCTTTAAACAGGATAACATTTTAAAAAGATTGAAATCTATCTCCTCAAATAAAGCGAGGTTTTTGAAGAAAATATTTAGTGTGGTAATTGCTTATGTAAATTTGTGGTGCAACACTTTGCTACGTGGAAGATGTTACCAGTTCAAAAAAATTGAACCTACTTTTAATGATTTTATTTTTCAGTAGATAACTAATAAGACTAATTTACAGAGTACTTCCCTATTATCTAATTGCAATTTTTTATATGAATTATATAAAATAAAATGTGACCCAAAATCAGATTATAGTTTTGCCTCCAGATTTGAGATTGCAAATCCATTACAATACTGTTTTTTGGGGTTTTTTAGTTGCTTGAAAGCATTGTACGTATGTGTTAAAATAGAAATAGAGGCAATTGACAATGCAAGAATAGGTGTTGAAAATGATGTTTTATTTAACCTGTTTCCTAAATATTTCGGGAAATCCCTCTCAGAGTTTTCAAATATCTTGGCGGTTCCTTTATTAACTTAATAAACAACAAACGTTGAGCGAGGCTGACCCACGCCACGCCCTAAGATAAGTAAATAAAAAAAAAACTCAAGTACTTCTAAAAACCTCTGAAATGCGATTATCCTGAAAATATTTAGAAAAGGCTAAATAAACACATTTTCAACACCAATTCCATTGCATTGGCAATGCCTTCTAATTTTCATTTTAATACTGTTTTGTTTTTTTTCGAATCTTTTTTGAAATTATTTCTTTTGTAAATGCTCTATTTTACATTGATAAGTGGTATGTGATTGGCAATTATAATACAAGGTCAGCTGAAAGTTCATAGCTGACCAAGATATTTCATGGTAATGTGTCCAAATGAGGTTTATTTTTCAACATAGTCCCCCTTGCAGTTCACTTGTTCCATCAGTTTTTTTATGTCCTCCAAACTTATCTTCTATATATCTACCGCGTGTGGAGACATATGCAAATGAGATAACACGCCATTGGCTATCGTCACTACACCTCCCTAAAAATGGAGAGGTGTTATTCCCCTCGTCGACCTATTGCTCTCCTAAATATCCTCGGGGGTGTTCTCGTATTGGTGAAAAAGTTCATAAGCGGACCAAGATATTCTCACGTAATGGACCAAATGAGGTTTATTTTTCAAAACATAGTCCCCCTTGCAGTTCATTTTTCCATCAGGTTGACTGTGGCTTGTATCCCATTGTAAAAAAAAAGTAATAAACAACAGATGTGACATTCATCATATTTGAACTTTCAGCCCATGAACTTTTAGCCCATCTTGTCGTGTTGTATTCAACATTGTCGTCGGTATAATAATCGAGAGAAGGACTCAGGTGACAGAGAGAGAGAGAGAGTAGCAATAAGAAAGTGGAAGAACAGTAATCTCTACTCATCTCTGTCTCTCTCTCTCTCTCTCTGTCACCTGAGTCCTTCTCTCGATTATATACCCGACGACAATGGTTGATACAACACGACAAGAATGGGCTAAAAAGTTCATGGGCTGAAAAAGTTCATATGATGATGTCACATCTTTGTTTATTACTTTTTTTGACCAATGGATACAAAGCACAGCAACACTGATGGAAACAAATGAACTGCAAGGGACTATGTTGAAAAATAAACCTCATTTGGTCACATTACGTGAGAAATATCTTGGTCAGCTTATGAACTTTTCACCAATACGAAGAACACCCCCGAGGATATTTAGGAGAAGCAATAGGTCGACGAGGGAATAAAAACCTCTCCATTTCAGGGAGGTGTAGTGAGATAGCCAATGGCGTGTTTATCTCATTTGCATATGTCTCCTACAGCGGTAGATATATAGAGATAGTTTGGAGGACATAAAAAAACTGATGGAACAAGTGAACTGCAAGGGGGACTATGTTGAAAAATAAACCTCATTTGGACACATTACATGAAAATATCTTGGTCAGCCTATGAACTTTTCAGCTGACCCTTGTATTATAATTGCAATCACATACCACTTATCAATGTAAAAATAGAGCATATCTACAAAAGAAATAATTTCAAAAAGATGTCGAAAAAAAAAACAAAAACAGTATTAAATAGAAATTAGAAGGCAATTGACAATGCAATGGAATTGGGTTGAAAATGATGTTTATTTACCTGTTTCCTAAATATTTTCAGGATAAATCGCATCTTCAGAGGTTTTAGAAGTACTTGAGTTTTTTTTTTTAGTACTTATCTTAGGGCGCTGGCGTAGGAGTCAGCCTCGCTCAAACGTTTGTTGTTTATTAAGTTAAATAAAGGAACGCCAGATATTTGAAAAACCTCTGAAGATGGGGATTATCCCGAAAATATTTAGGAAACAGGTTAATAAACATCATTTTCAACACCTATTCCATTGCATTGTCAATTGCCTTCTAATTTCTATTTTAAACAACATACGTACAATGCTTTCAAGCAAACTAAAAAAACCCTAAAAAACAGTATTGTAATGGGATTTGCAATCTACCAAATCTGGAGGCAAAACTAAATAATCTGATTTTGGGTCACATTTTTATTTATATAATTCATATAAAAATTGCAAGTAGATAAATAAGGGGAAGACTCTGTAATTAGTATTTATTAGTTATCTACCTTGAAAAAATAAAATCATTAAAGTAGGTCAATTTTGAACTGTAACATCTTCCACGTAGCAAAAGTGCACCACAAATTAACATAAAGAATTACCACATAAAATATTTTCTTCAAAACCTCGCCTTTATTTGAGGAGATAGATTTCAATCTTTTAAAATGTTATCACTGTTAAAGCTTAATCATTAGGTAAAAAGCAGCATTTGGAGGTGTTGCGGGGGGAGGGGGGATATTTTCAATTTGAATTCTAGTATAATATTTTCATTCATTTCATTTTAAATGACAATCTTTTCTGTTTTAAATATTGAAATTCCTAAATTTTCTAAACAATTTCTCGGCTAAATTTTGTTTTTGGTGCATTTTAGTAGAGGATCTTTGATGCTATTTCCCCAAACAATGGTACAAGGTAATCCTTAACTTTTTTCCTCGTAAATTCCTACCATAAAATAAACTGAACCCTCATTTTATGTCCGTGTTTTTGCAATAAATGTTTTATTTTTCTTGCACCCGTTATTTTACAATACTAATATATTTTCTTTATTGTTAAAGAATAAAGAATAAAGAAAATATTTTGGTATTGTAAAATAACGGGTGCAAGAAAAATAAAACATTTATTGCAAAAACACGTACATGAAATGAGGGTTCAGTTTATTTATGGTAGGAATTTACGAGGAAAAGTTAAGGATTACCAGTACAAGTAAGAGATCTAATTTTGGTATCAGTATTTTATTGTACCAACACACAACTTTTGCTATTTGAGAGAATTTGATGCTTTAGAAAAAACTCCAAAATCGACCTACCCTAGTGTTTATATATGGAGGTGCGTGCATAATGGTTACAGTCGTAGAAAATGGACCCGTCAACCCGAGTTCAAATCCTAGACGAAACTGTTTGCATTTCACATAGCACTAACACCCTTGGGAAAGGTATGAATCCAATTATACCCTCTCCAGCTATGGGTAAATAGTAAGGCAGACTGGGCTCTTCAACCTTGTTAAGGCAACCTGTCTAGAAGGAAAACTTTGAATTCAAATTTTCTCATGCTAACAAAGGGCCGGATTAGCTCAGTCGGTAGAGCGTTCGGCTAGAAACCACAAGGTTCCTAGTTCGATACCGGTCTTCGCCGACTCAGCGTATGAGTAGCACAGGGATCTGTGCGGTAAAGTAAGGAGCTAGTGGTAGGTGTGGCGCTCCACCTCAGACGCCTAAAACAATCTCCTTGGTCTAGTGCTATTGAAAAGGGGATAGACTCCTTCGCTGACTGGTTGATACCGACTTTAGGCCGCCCTGACGACTTTACTTTTTGTTACTATTTATTGTACTTGTTATTGTAACTTATGTACAAAAATCAGATATTTGTGATATAGATTTGTTAGCTATCCAGGGCTGGTGCTTTGGTTTCATTCCCTCTCCCACTCAAATTTATGACACGGGGTCTCCACGTGTCAATTTTCATTAAGAAGTATTCATATAAAATATATAAAATCCAGCTGGTTTTTTAACTGATTTGTAAATTTCTATATTGCAAATATAATTTAATCTTTTTTTTCCCTTTAGAATAGGAATTATTGTCTTATTCACAAGTGAAGAAACTTTAAAATTGATAGAAAGTAGAGTAAGTAATAAATATACCTTAAACAGAATAATAGAAATGTATTTAGATATGTCTAGAAAATGTATTATGAGTTAAAATTAGGGATAGGCAAAAAAGGGGAATAACTCAACGTTTTCTGGGGATTTTTTCCAAAAAATATGAATAATAATTTACGATTTAGGCAGACTTATGTGTAAAAATTTCCTACTGAAAAGTTACAAGTCTTTTTTAAAAATAAAATAAGCTATTTATTATAGAATTAAGATGTAAATGAATAAAGTGGTGAAAATTTGATTAAAGTTGGACAATTTCTGGATTTTTGGTAATTGTTTTAAAATTAAGAAGTTTAAAAAAAAAAAAATCTCCTTTAGTTACTTTTGCTGATCCCTAGTTAATTAGAATCCTTTCCATATTTTTTAAAATTCATTTTATTAAAACCCAAAAAGAAAAAACAAACAAACAAAAACAAAAAACAAAAACAACAAACAATCAACCAAGAAATATATATATTTTTATATATATCTCTACTAATAATATTCTCTACTAAATTCAAAATTTATATATTCTCTACTAACATTCAAAATTATATATTCTCTACTAACATTCAAAATTATATATTCTCTACTAACATTCAAAATTATATATTCTCTACTAACATTCAAAATTATTATATTCTCTCTAAACATTCAAAATTATATATTCTCTACTAACATTTCAAAAATTATATATTCTCTACTAACATTCAAAAATTATATATTCTCTACTATACATTCAAAATTATATATTCTCTACTAACATTCAAAATTATATATTCTCTACTAACATTCTAAACATATTATATATTCTCTACTATACTACTTTCAAAATTATATATTCTCTACTAACTATTTCAAAATTATATATTCTCTACTAACATTCAAAATTATATATTCTCTACTAACATTCAAAAAATCAAATTTTGTTTCCTTCCATTCGCCGTACAGTTCATAAATGAAAGACTAAAAAAAAAAATGCCCTGTCAGTGGGCTGTACAATACGCCGACTGCACCTCTGTAAAGAGGTAAGACCCCCACCCCATTGGGGCCATCTGTTGGCGACCCGAGATGCTTAAGGATGGAACCCTGGTGGCTGAGCAGTCCATGACATGCAACACTCCACTTTGGCCCTTGCTTAGGCTAGACAGGTCGTCGGAGAGGCCTCCTACAATCAATTGGCTGGTCACGTCAAGCCATAGCACCTATATTATTATCCGGACCCTATTGCCCTTATGGCAAACCCCCAACCCTTTTTATCATATATGTGCTAGAAGGCAGTGGCCGATGGTCTTATTTTCCTGGGTATGACGTTAAACTGCAACTAGTGGAGTGGTTCCAATTCTGGAGTTCTGGAGAGTGCGGAGTACCCCTTCATCACCATTACTCCCTGGTCCACCCTGACCCGGAGTGGTATTACCTGTTAAGATCCTATCCATGGGTTAAATAGAAGAAAATGAGTTTACAAAAATGTGTTATAAAAAATTGAATTCAAAACAAGAATTTTCAATACCCATCAAGAATGAATAGAACAAAACGGCTTCGGCCTAAAATAACCTAACAAGGGTTGAAGTGCCGTAAAATCCAAAAAAGAAAGAAAGAAAGAAAAAAAAAAAAAAAAAAACACTGAGAAATAATAAAACAAATTCCTTCCAAGAAATTATAGACAATAAAAAAATAAAAAAATTTCAGGGAGACAACGCTAGAAGAGTTATTTCCCTTGCTACATTTTTATCTGGAAAATTACCAAACATGAAAAAGAGTCAATAAGAATAAAAAAAATTGAAAATGAAATATTAGATTTTGATAACAGCAAAACTTTCAATAGCACAACGGTTAGATATACAAGGTGTGTCAAAAAAGTATCAAGATTTTTTGTACTTTTTGACACACCTTGTATTCTGAAAAAATAACGTTCCATTCATTCTTCAATTTCTATCTTTACAGCTTCAATCTCGATACTTTTATAACACACCTTGTATAGTCTTACCCCCCTCCCCCCCAAAAAAAATTGTATAATAATACCAACCTCTTATCCAAAACTTCAGACAAATACACTTTAGGAAGTCAATTACAACTGGTATTACTGATAACCATTATAAAACAGATTTGTAGAAAAATAAGTTATTATTATTTCTTGGAATTTTGAGATGAGGCTTGATAATTAGTATTATTTGTATTATTCGGACTGTTGTCCTCATCTTCATTGTTATCTGTACAACGTTTCGGCTGATGTGCCCTCTGGCCTTCTTCAGATATTTCTTGTCGGATTCGGGAACCTTCTCGAACTTGGAAACCTTCTTGTCGTAATCGGGAGCCATCATAGAACTTTGAACCTAACCCTTTATTCAGTCCATGGGGGTATCCTGTTCTCATTCCGCTAACCATGGCTCCCGATTGCAATAAGAAAGTTCCCGAGTTTGAAAAGAAGGTTTCCGAGTCCGAGATGGTTCCCGAGTCTGACAAGAAATACCTGAAGAAGGCCGGAGGGCACATCGGCCGAAACGTTGTACAGATAACAATGAAGATGAGGACAATAGTCTAAATAATACAAATAATACTAAGTTATTATTATTATGTTCACTCCTGTGAGTTTTTCACTCCAGCATTAGCTGATGGTCTTTCGCTTGAGTCTGAGTGACAACAAGTCACCTCAGGTCCCCAGGACTCTTCTGAGTATTCTAGCTGATTTCAACAATGCTGTTGTCTTGATAGTCTTAGTTCTTCCTCTGATTTCCAATTCCTCCAGTTTTTTTCCCAAACTTTTTGGGACCGTTCCAATTGCACCAACTACAATTGGTATTACTTTCACCCTCATATTCCACAGCTTTTTCAATTCTCTAGAAAAGTCCAAGTATTTATCTATCTTTTCGTTTTCCTTCATCTTCACCCTGTGGTCTGCTGGAACTGCAATTCAACCAGATGACGTTCTCTTTTTTTTTTTTTTTTTGTTAACCAATACTAGGTTTGGTCTTCTAGCTGGGATAAGGTGATCCGTATTTATCTCAAAGTCCTAGAGAATTTAATGCATTTGATTCTCAAGAACAGATTCTGGTTTATGCATATACCATTTTGTTGTATGGTCAAAATTTAGTTTTTTGCATAATTCCCATCTTTTCGTTTTCCCTCATCTTCACCCTGTGGTCTGCTGGAACTGCAATTCTACCAGATGACGTTCTCTTTCTTTTTTTTGTTAACCAATACTAGGTCTGGTCTTCTAGCTGGGATAAGGTGATCCATATTTATCTCAAAGTCCCAGAGAATTTAATGCATTTTATTCTCAAGAATTGATTCTGGTTTATGCATATACCATTTTGTTGTATGGTCAAAATTGAGTTTTTTTGCATAATTCCCAGTGGATCACCTTTCCAACCCAGTCGTGTCTAGCTTTGTATTCTTGTTATGAAAGAAGTGTGTCAACATCATCATATGAACTTTTCAGCCCACCCTCGTATAGACTCAATTTATATGTTTACCATTACCATCCCAAAGAGACTAAAATATTTTTACATCTATCTATACATATATAAAAGGTAGTTGGTATGTATGTATGTATGTAGCTTCATCCAGGATTTGAACATAGGTCAATGAGTCCATTTCCTACAACTCTAACCATTACACCATGCACCTCCAACAATATGGCCACTTCTCTGCAATGCTTCCCTTGACAATTTTCGGTAATTCATGAGGAAGTGCGTCCCGGTCTCCTGCCTCATAAATTGCTACCCGGTGACTATTAAAATAACGACCCCAGCTACGGTGTTATTTGAAAGAAAACAACCAACTTAGGGCGTTAGATGTATTTGGAGGGCGGCTTCTCTTTTTTGTTGTAATTCTTATTTATTTATCGTAATTTGTCGTAATTCTTGTTTGTTTATCGTAATTTGTCGTAATTCTTGTTTAGATATGAAGATGGATATCTATCTATCTATCGACAAATTACGATAAATAAACAAGAATTATGACAAATTACGATAAATAAACAAGAATTACGATAAATTACGATAAATAAATAAGAATTATGACAAAAAAGAGAAGCTCCCCACCCCCTAAAATACATTTAACACCCTAAGTTGGTTGTTTTCTTTCAAGTAACACTGTAGCTGGGGGTCGTTATTTTAATAGTCACCGGGTAGCAATTTTTGAGACAGGAGACCGGGACGCACTTCCTCATAAATTACCCAATTTTCCATAAATTTTAAATAGGATTCAGGTCAGAGTTGCTTGAAGGTTAGTCCAGTTCTCTAAAGTTAAGATTAATATTTCTTTAAAAATCGAATGTGTTATAGTAGTTAGTTAAGTTGATTCTTGAGGGAATAAAAATAAAATTAAAATAAAATTTAAAAAAAAAAAAAAAAAATGACAATCTCCCAGGAGTCCTCAGACAGGAAGAACCCTCAGGGCATGCACAGAAAAAAAAACCTTCCTACCGCCAAAAAATATTCTTCAGCCATTCCAATGCAGACCTTACTAGGAAAACACGTTATTGACTGGTTCAGGAGAAAATCTCATCTCCGAGAAATAACTATTGGTTTGGTTTGTTTTGTTTTACGGCATATCAACCTTGGTGGGTCATTTAAAAGTTTTGAAATTAATTCATTCTTAATGGATAATCAAATTTTGTTTATAAACTTATGTTTTTTCTATTTAACCCATAGATGGAACCCTAACAGGTACTACGACTCTGGGAGTAATGGTGATGAAGGGATACTCCACATTCCCCAGAGCTCCAGAATTGGAACTTCACCATCAGATAGAGTTTAACATCATACCCAGGACAGTATGCCCCTCAGCCATCACCTTCTAGCATATATATATGATAAAAAAGGGTTAGGGTGAACTGAGACCCAAGCACTATCCCTGTTTCTAAGTATCAAATAAAATGAAAAATCTGCTTAAATAATTATTGCCTTTAGAGTCATCACAAACATTTTTTTTAAATGATATAAAAATAAGATAAGATAAGATAAAAGAAAAGAAAAAAAAGAAATATTTTACTTAAATACCTGGGGGAAAAAACACCACCGCAAAATTTTTAAAAAAGAATATAAAAATAAGATAAGATTAAAGAAAAGAAAAGAAAAGAAAAGAAAAGAAAAGAAAAAAAAAAAAAATATTTTTCTTAAATACCTGAGGAAAGAAAAAGAAGAAAAAAAACAACCACCACAATTTTTAAAAATAATATGAAAAATATAAGATAAAAGAAAAGAAAAGAAAAAATTGGAAAGAAAAGAAAAAAAAGGACAAATATACTTTATCAT
Organism: Doryteuthis pealeii; assembly: GCA_023376005.1. Lineage (NCBI taxonomy): Eukaryota > Metazoa > Mollusca > Cephalopoda > Myopsida > Loliginidae > Doryteuthis > Doryteuthis pealeii. The sequence continues at coordinate 33,151,286 of CM042138.1, forward strand.
ATCAAACTTCATTGTCTTTTTTTATATAACTTAAAAATTTTTTTTAGTACAACAAAAGATTTGAACAAGAATGAATAGGTTTGTTACAAACAATTAAATAAAACAATTTTGTTTATAAATAGTTTCTATTGAGATTAATCGATTTTTGGGAGATTTAAAAATGGAGATTGAGTTTTTCTTTCTTTCTTTTTTTTTTGATTGGTCATTCAAAATGGTTGATTTTTCTAAATATGCTTTTTTTTTTTTAAAAAAAAAAAAAAAAAACAAAAACAAAAACAAAAAAAAACAACAAAAAAACAAATTAATTTTTTAAAACTTTAAAAACTGGTTTGAATGGAAAAATATGCATTATTTCCTTTAACTGTGATTAATTTTATGCTTTTATTTAGCGATTGAAGCTATGGCTATGCTTTTTCATGAAAAAAAAAACAAAAAAAATGTTTTAAATGTTAAGGTCAAAGCTGCGCACACCTGTTTCGTTCGTCCTTAGGTCTGTTCATACATTGATTTTATTAAAATGCATTTTCTGCATTGTCCCAAATATAATTTTATTTACGACAAATACAATTAAAATTAGAGCTGAGCTGAGTTTAGCTTATAGTAGCTATACCCAAAATTCGTCTGCTACATTTTTTTAAAAACGAATTAAAATTAATTAAATCTATTATTTAAGGTCAAACTTTTGTCTAAAACGGTAAGTAGTAACATAATGACCATCATTAAAAAAAGAAAAATAATATTACATATGCAATTTATTTTTAATACATTTAAAACGATTTTTTTGGTCAATTTTGATCGCGTTCGGCCATTAATGCTCTTTATAAATGGTATAAATGGCTTGTTTACAAATTTAATGTAAAATTCGCGATTACAAAAAAATTCACCAAAAATCAGGGATTTGAATAAAATTTTCAGTATTGATTTATCAATTAACGAATTTTATAATGCATTAGTTATTTTATTTCAAAACTTTAATTAAGTATTTCTGCTATGAAAATTAATATTTAAAATTCATTTAAAATATTCTGATGTTAAGTTTAAAATGTTATATTTTTAGATTCTAGAAAAAAATATCTATTTAATGCAAACCTTATTTTAGTCAAACAAAGTATAAGTTTTGAAGAAAAACTCTATAGAAAATTTAGCCCCCCCCCCTCGCTTTTTAAGCAGAAAAATATCGATGTATAATTTTTCTTTTATAAGATAATAGCCAATTAAATAATTATTGAAATGAGTAAAAAAGAAATCAGAAAATTTTTTTATTTATTTTTTTTACATTTCATTTTTCGATTTTCGGTACTTATTTTCTCATAAAATATTCCTCTTAAAATTTTTTTTTTCTATTCACAATTTCGGTCTTTTATCTTTTTATTTCTACTGTAATTAGTATCAAACGCTGACCAACTCGCCGAGATTTTACGACCCCAAAATAAGGGGGTCAAAATTAAGTGACCTGAAAAAAATCAGAAAGTTTTGAAATAAAATAAATAATTAGGGACTGGCAAACTGAGCCTAAAATGTGTTTTTGACAAAATGACTTTAGCCCCACTACAGAAAATAATTTACCAAAAATCAGGAAATTATTGGATTTTAATGAAATTTTCAGTGTTTATGTGTCAATAAATGATCTTTATAATGCATTATTCATTTTATTTCAAAACTTTCTCATTTTTTTCAGGTCACTTAATTTTGACCCCCCTTATGCTGGGGGCGTAAAATTGTTTTAAGTTGGTCCTTGACTGATAGTAATTGTAGTATAAATAATGAGATAAAAGACCGACGTTATGAATAGAAAAAAAACAACATTTTTACGGTTGCGCTTCTATGAGAAAATAAGTAACAAAAATCGAAAAATAAAATGTAAAAAGATAATAAATAATTAATTTTTTGGAGATTTCTTTTTTACCCATTTCGATAATTATTTAATTGGCTATTATTTTATAAAAGAAAAAATTATACATTGATGTTTTTCTGCTTAAAAAGGGGAGGGGGTACATTTTCAATCGAGTTTTTCTTCAAAACTTATTACTTTCGTCTAAAAAATAAGGTTTGCATTAAGTAAATATTTATTTTTAGAATCTAAAAATATAACAATTTAAACTTAACATCAGGATTTTCATATTTTAAATGAATTTTATATATTAATTTTTTATAGCAAAAATACTAAATTAAAGTTTTGAAATAAAATAACTAATGCATTATAAAATTTATTAATTGTTAAATCAATACTGAAAATTTCATTAAAATCGGATAATTACCTGATTTTTGGTAATTTTTTTTTCATCCCAAATGTTACGTTAAAATTGTAAACAAGCGCCTAAAACCATTGAAAAACAGCCAAAATGGCGTCGGCGAACAAAATTGACCAAAACAAATACTTTTAAATCTTTTAAAAATAAACTGCATATGTAATGATATTTTTCTTTTTTAATGATGGTTATTATGGTACTACTTATCGATTTAGACAAAGTTTAACCTTAAATAATAGATTATTCTTAATTCGCTTTTAAAACTCGTAGTATCCGATTTTTTTTTTGCTAGTCCCTATAAATAATGCATTATAAAGTTCATTCATTGATAAATCAACACTGAAAATTTCATTAAAATCCGATAATTCCCTGATTTTTGGTAAATTATTTTCTGTAGGGGGGGGGGCTAAATTCATTTTGTCAAAACCGGATTTTAGGTCAATTTTGGGTATACCTAGCTTATAGCCTTGTCTTCCCCAAGAAAAAATTGATGCTATAGGTAAAAAGAAAACAAAAAAAAATAGTGACCACCAAACAAAAAAGGGGAACAGTAAATCACGTGGTTTTTGTACTTCCGGTTCAGAAAAAGTCACATGCTTTATAAATTTTAACGCTTCCGCTTCGAAGTCTGCTATTTTTCCTTTATTTTTTTTATGTCATACACGGTACTTGGATGACAAATTGATAATTATGAATGTGAATACGTCGAGTAACGAACAAATTCCAGCCGATGAATGTGATGAATGTAAACCTTTACTTGGTGATGAATTAAGAACAAAAGTTGTTACAACTGGTAAGAAAAAAAAAAAAAAATTGATTTGATTTTGTTTTGTTTATCTGGACGACAGATTTTTTTTTTATTGTTTACATTGTAAATCTTTACACGCAACTCGTTAACGAAAGGTTCTGTTTTGTTTTTTTTAATTTAGAAAAATTTTTTTTTTTTTTTTTAAAGAAGTGATAATATTTATGCTTCCATCTCGAAAATGAATTAAGGGTACTTTTTGTTCTGAATTTAAACTGAATCTGATTTTGGAGCTCTGGGTAGTGTGAAGTGGTAGACTGTGAATTCAGGGGTGTAAACTTTTACCTTATACTACTGATAGTGGAATATGAAATGAAGACCAATGTATATATTTTTAGATATTTCTAAACTGGGATTAGTACTTTTAATAAAAATCAAACACTAAGGAAAATATAACTTAATAATACGTTAATACATTTATAAGTTTTGTACACTGTGACCCGAAGTGGTAGTACCTGTTGTTCTGTTAGGGTCCCAGAAAGAAAAAAAACGAGTTAAAAAAATGTTGAATACCCATCAAGCATGAATATAACAAAACGTCTTCGGTATAAAATAACCCAACAAAGGTTGGCATGCCGTAAAATCCAACAAACTAATCCAAACTTTCAACCCTGAAAAAAATTACGTTAAGCTATTTGTCCAGAATAACCCGCTAAAGAAATATCGGTTATTTCCTATAATTCCAACATAAACAAAAGGGAACCACTCTTGACTGATAAATTATTTATTTTCCCATTAAACTAACCCTAAACCCAACTTCTTTTTTCCTAGTAGATCAATAAATAAATAAATAATTTATTAGTCAAGAGTGGTTCCTCTTTGTTTATGTTGGAGTTATTGGAAATAACCGAAATATCTGTGGTAGAATACAAGATTTGTTTTATAGAAAAAAATGTAATGACTTAAGGACTAACAATTTAAGCCCAGATTTTCACTTAAAAACGAATTAAGATTAATTAAATTGATTATTTAAGATCTAATTTTTGTTTTAATCGAAGAAGTAGTAACACAAATAAATGAAATGTGTAATAATGAACATCAGAAAAAAAGCAAAATATTACATAATGTTATTTATTTTTACATTTTAAGCATTGAATTAGCACCAAAATTTATAAATTAACCATCCAAGAATAAATTTCTGCCACTTCCCTCATTTTATTTTTCATAATCAGTTACATCTTAGTCCAAAAAAATTACATCACCAATCTACCGTAAATATCGCCATTTTCTTAGTGGTTGGAAGAGGAAAAGACTGAAATGGAACGGGTGGAACACATGATTTTTAATAAAAATTTTAAACATTCAGTTAAAAAAAAATAGATAAATGAATAAAATGAAGCAAACGACTGAAACTTGCTCTTATCTAGCGGTGATTTTAATTTTAATTTTTATTTCATATATTATTGAAGAGATTTTCTTAAAAAAATATTCTGGGTAGTAGGTACCACCAATTTTCCCTGTGAAACCTACCCCCCCCCCTGTTTAACACAATGAAACTTGCATAAAGGTTAATATTATCTTGAAAATTGTTTGTCCATTCGAAAGAAAAAGCATTAAAAAAACCTCCTGATTTAAAAAAAAAAATTTTTTCTGTTTACGGAAATAATGAAAATTATGAACGAAAAACAATGTTTACATTTTTGCACCGTTAAATCAATTGAAATTTAACGTAGTCAAAAACAAGTTATGACTAGAGGCTTTTAAAAAAAAAAATGAAAAATTAATTAATGGTCAGATTTTCACGAAAATTTCCATAATTACTTACCTTTTGATGAAAATATGTCTGAAATAGTTTTTTCCTAAAAATATATTAGGGGAAAAAAATTTACGAGGTCTACCCCCCCCCTTTTATTTTATAAAATATGAAAAAATGAACTGACAAAAAACGATTTTTACTTTTTTCTATAAAGATAAGAGTCTGAATAATTATATCAGAAGATTTTTATAAGTTTTGATGCGAGAGCTTTTTAGTAAAAGAACCATGAATACAAAATTCTGCTAAAATTTTCAATACTGACCCTGTTGTAAAAAAACGGACTGTTTTACATATTTTTCAAGATAACAGTGAGTAATTTTTCCCCAATTGGATAATTTGATCTTTGAATTAACTGTTTTTCTTTGTAACAACTCTTTATGTTCGTTATTTCTTTTTTGCGAGATTTTAAAAAATAAAGTTTAAAAAATATTTACGTTTCTTCCTTACTGGCCTAAACTGATCACATGACGTATTTTGGTGGTACCTACTGGGTAGGTGATAAAAAAAAAAAAATTATAGTAAATATTTTGTCGTCCCGGTTTCCTGCCCTTATTTACGCTATCTTTTTCCTTGAAGGTAATTTGTGTTTTGTAAAAAATACATTGTAAAATTTCAATAGAAAAGTTATCAGTTCTTATTTATATTTTATAGGGGGAGAGTTGTAAAATATCTTAAATAATTTGCCCATAAAAAAGTGAGAAATAGCGCTCAGTAAGATGTCTAAGCTTGACCTGTTTTACGCCTGTTACCGCCAAGGAAAAACATAGCGCAAATAAGGGCAGTTATTTGGGATGACAAACTGTTTAGAGACCTCAAAAAATTTTACATGTGATTTAAAAAAAATATCCTTCCGCTTCATAGTACAGCAAAAATTAGTTTCATTCATTTTTTATTCAATTTTAATTCATGGGGGTAGAGTAAAAAAAATTTGGGCATAGTCATACCTAATATTTTAGATACCACCAACATGGGCGTCGACTTTCACTTTAAAAACTAATTAAAATGAGTAATTTTGTCCCAAAAATTAAGATTTATGATTCACTCAAAACAAACCCTGTTTATCAACATTTTAAAACATTTTTAAAAGTTTCTTAGAAATCAATAACTAAAAACATAAAATACACTATGTGCCAAAAAAATCACTAAGTTTTTGATATTTATTTAAGTCTGATAAACTTGTTTACCTTTTAGTATGAAGAGGAAATAAGTTTAGCGTGATATTCCCACATCTACGGGAGCTCAAAAGTGACAATTCACTAACCCAGATTGATGTTATCTGATTTTGATAAAATTTTTAAGTGTCTACTTATTAATCAATGAATTCTTTCTTTTAAATTACTGAATTGTTTCAATCAAACTGATTCAATGGCAATAAATCAAAATTCTTTAAATTAAATATTACCGTTCGTGCCATCCATATGCACCTTGAGAACAAAAATTTATATACCTAATTAATAGATTAAATTTCATTAAAAATCGGATAATTCCTAGATTTTTGGTAAATTTTTTTTTTCAATTAGGGGGCTTAAATTTATTTTGTAAAATGGGTCTATGACGTCACAATTAGTGGTGCCTAAGTTTCAGTTGTTAGTGTGTTTTGTTTTTTTTTTTAATTTTTTTTTTTTAATTAAATTTATTGATTTATTGACCATATTTAACATTTAAAAATCATTTGCTCAATTCTTTGCCCCCCACACACACACCTCATCCATTGTCCCCCCCTACCTCATCCCTTTGTCCTTTCCCTCTCAAAATCATTGATGTGTTGAGTTATGGTTGATTTGTAATTTTACTAAACATTGCTCAACATATCAATACCAGGGGTCATAAATTAAAAGTCTTTAAAAAATTTTGTAAAGCAAATGCAAGACAAAATTATTTTTAGTAACAGAGTGGTGAATACATGGAATAAACTACCATCATCAATAGTGAATGCCCCATCTCTAAACTCCTTTAAGGCAATGTTAGATAATCTGAGGAAAGATTATAAATATTCTGTGGAATTAAGATGAATGTTTATAAGAACAGCTGACACAGACCTAATATACTAGCTAAAAAAATATTATTACTAATACTTAACTGTTAGGTATGTACAAAATAAACACACTAATTAATATTAAACAAAAAAAAAGAAAAAAAGAAGACATTTTTAAGTTTGTTTTCATTTTTTTTATTCATAGAATTGTAGGATCAAAAATCACAAATGGAGCTAAAGAAAAAGATTTTTAGCAATTTTTAAAAAAATGTTCAAACTATTACCAAAAATCAGAGAATTGTACAATTTTAATGAAATTTTCACCATATTTATTAATGACTTAATTTTATAATGAATAGCTTAGGTTATTAAAACAACTTAAAAAAATTTTTTTTTATCAATTTAGAATGTACAGGAAATTTTGACCCTTTCAAGAAAAAATAATTTCCAGTTCTAGAAAGATCAAATCCTGAAGAATACAGAAAAAATTTTAAAATAAAAATTCAGTACCTGAAAATAGTTATTTGAAAATTCAAGTTTGAGAGAGTGGCCTATTGTTGGTATCAGCTGGACAGCAAGGGTGTCTATCCCCTTTTCATTCGCACTAAACTAGGGAGATTATATTTGCTTTTGAGGTGGATCACCATGCTTACTATCAGATTCCCACTGTACTGCACAGATCCAAACTGTGCTACTCATGTGCTGAGTTGGCGAGTGCCAGTTTCAGCCCCGGAACCTTGTAATTCCTACATGGATGCTCTACCAACTGAATTAAACCGGCCCTTACTTGCATAAAATTGGGTATATCCAATTTTGCTAAAGAGACGTAATAAAAAAAAAAAAAAAATAAATAAAAAAGATTTTTTCTAATTTTAAAACAATTACCAAAAAATAATTTCTAATGAAATTTTCAGCACTTTATTCATTAAGGACTTAATTTTATAATGAATTATTCTCTTGTTTAAAAATAAACAATTTTTTTTTTTTTTTTTGTCAATCAACATTGGCGGGTTCAACCTTCGGTGATTTGAATAAAAGAATTTCTGGTCTCTAATTTCTAAATTTCTAGAAAGATTATAAAAGTTAAAGAAAAAAAAATGTCAATATCTGAAAAAAGTTACTTAAAAATTTAAGTTTTTTTTTTTAAAACTCAAAAAATGATTTTTGTAGTGTTTTCTCTCTTCGTAGTTCTAAAAACAATATGTTTTTCTTTGAATTGTTACAAAAAAAAAAAGTCTTTTCTCTAATTCAATTGACCAATTTTTATTCACTTAAAGATTTATTAGTGAATTTTAAACATCTGGAAGGTGGGATGTTGTAAACAATATTTCTATCATGAATAAACATTTATTTAATCAATTTAAAAATGTGCAATTTTTTGCAATATATTTTCTGAGATATTTATATGTTCCAAAAATTACTACAAACGATTGTACTTTTTTGTTTATGGAAGACTACAGTGTCAAGCACAAAAGGTGGGGTTTTCCACTTTTTACTTCTAAATATCCGGATTTTCACTCTGGGATCAGCAACAACTGTTTTAAATGAAATATCATTAAAAAAGAAAGGACCACACTAAAATATTCAGATAAAATTTTTCTTTTTATCTAATCAAATTTATCTATTCTGTATCTTTACATTAACAAAATCCCAATCACCTGCTGTGAGTGGAAGAGTTTAATCTATGGATGGCAATTTTAAACCTCTAAAAAAATGTTTAACGTGAATTTTTTAATTTTTTATTAACCAAATCTTTAGAAGATTAAATTACAAAAACAAATAAAGTAAAAACAAAATTCATAGAAAATAATTATTGTATCTTATTTGATTGTTTTGTGAATTTAAAAAAAAAAAAAAAAAGGTATCCATATGAACATACAGGGTTATAGGATTTTATTTAGTATTATGTGGGTTTAAGGTTTTTGGTCATTTTTGGTGCGTGTTCGCATGTGGTTTCTTTTAAATTCCATTATATTTGATTCTTCTTTTTGGCTTGTCAGTCTGAAAAGGAATTTAAGGAAGGGAAAAGAAGAGACAAAGACAAAAGATACTTTTAGGTTTCAGACTTTTATTCTAAGTTCATAGCTATTTCATGGAGAGGAAATTTCTTCCTGTGCCAGTTGTAGCGTCTGTTCCCAGTCAAGGTCTGAGTTGGAATGGGCAAGGGATTTTTTTTTGGTAGGAAGGGTCTTTTTCTGCACATGCCCAGAGGATACTTCCTGTCTGAGGGCTCCTAAGAGATTTTTTTTTTTTTTTTTTTTTCAATTTTATTTTATTTTAATCTCCACAAACAAAATAAAAATTCAAACAAAATTTAATTCTCTATGGATTTCTTTAAAACCTGTAAAAATCATTCACAGATAATTTTATTTAAGGAGCCAAATTAATAAAATGATTGAGGATGGGTGAGGGGGCATGGCAACAAGACAATAAAAAAAAACGTGTTATCTTCAGAAATTTGAGAAAAAACATATCTTTCATAAGAAACGTCATCTTTTATTGCTTTAAATCCGGAAAATTTTATTAAAATTGGAAGCCAATTTGGGGGTAATTGAAAAAAGGGTCCTTTTAGCAGAAATGTAAATTTATACATTTATGTCCATTCAGAAAAAAAAAAAGACTCTTACTCTTTATGTGGATGGTAAATGTAAGTTTTATTTATTTATTTAAACAAAATTAATATAAATTTTCATGGGTGGGCTATTCAGTACAAGTACCCATAAATGTATTGTCCTAATAAAAATCTCGCTATAAAACGCCATTTTGTTGGATCACAGCCTCTCTTACATACATACATACACAAAAAAAGTAGAAGAAATTTTGTAATAGGTTTTTATGGACCAAATCACTAAAGCGGCATCAGCAGCCAAGAAAAAAAATTGACTTGAAAGTTTGCCACCAATTTCCCTCTTTTAAAAGTACTAATGACTTACAGTAAAAATAAACGTTAGAAGAAACTAGTACATCTGAACCAAAACTAGAAACTTTTTTTTTTTTGTGATTACTACTACTACTACTACTACTACTACTACTAGCTGTCCATCATATCCGATGATGACACTATAAGAATTAGGTAGGTGTTAAATCCCATTCTTATAATGCATTAAGTTACCTAAAAGAGAGTAACCTAACACAGAATATTCAGTAGGAAAATAAAGACAAGTCAATTAATACTATATAACATTTAATTCAACAAATTTCCCATTCTCATAATGCATTAGGTTATCTAAAAGAGAGTAACCTAACACAGAATATTCAGTAGGAAAATAAAGACAAGTCAATACTATGATATTTAATTCAACAAACCTCAAGGTGGGAACTAATTTCCCATCCTAAGCTATAAGAGTCACAATGTGTTCAAGGACATGAAAAGTCTGAATAACAAAGAGGTGGAAACCACTTAGCTATTTCACAGGTCTGGAAACAAAGACAGACACCATGTGTTCCGCTGTGGAGAAGCTGACGACTTCGTCTGTTACTTCTCAAGTTGAATTCCTAAAAGAGGGGGATTTCAGGGTTCACTTTGTCATGTGACCAAAATAGACTCGTGACAAGGGAGACCACTCTATTTTGTCTCCCAACAACACCATGCAACTCTCCATTTGACTCTGTTTGGTTGCATCTTGCCAACTGCCTATGGGAATGTTAAAGTTATCCAGGTTTCTCTTGATGTCTTTGTACTTGAGCTTTGGTCTACCAATTCCACATGATCCCCCTCTCAGTTGAGAGTACAGAATCTTCTTTGGAAGTCTGTCATCCCCAAGTCTGTTCAAGTGGCCAGCCCATCTCAGGTTGCATTGGACATGTATGTTGTACATGCCAGGGAATCCAGTTCTCTTCAGGATGGTCCTGTTTGAAACCTGCAGTTACCATTTTATATTTAATCTTATAGTTGAGAGAACTATGGCAAAGTATTGCACATTTAGTTCTCAAGGAGACATCTGTTATGGCTAATGTAAATATATTTATGATTAAATTACCACAACCAGAAAATCCGGCAAACAATGCCTGTGATATACAGTAACACTAGACGGCTGTTTCGACCTATTAGGTTTCATCAGCAGTGTATACCGTGATCTGCCACATTGGAGATCGAACCAGCGACCACAGAATGCAGAGCCGAAATTCTACCACTGAGCCACCAGCCACACCACACATGAAGATTGCAAAATCAACTAGTCATTGTGTGTGTGTGTGTGTATGTATTATATATATATATATATATATATATATATATCTTCTATGGTTTTAAGATCCTCCCCCCCCCCGAAAAAAACTAGAAAAATTAGTATATTCTTCAAATCTGAAAAAATAGACTGAGAGGAGGACATCTTCTTGAATGCTAAGCAACAAAAATTGGCTACAAAATCTTTATTTGTATTATATAGATTTTTCAGACTGTTGTCCTCATCTTCGTTATATACACGTTTTGGACAATGTTCCCTCTGGCCTTCTTCAGGTGTTTCAGTCGGTGTGTCCATTAGGACACCTGGCATAATTGATATCTATATTTACCAACCCGTTTCCCAAAACAGGATGCAACACAAGGTCAATTTTTTTAAGTGGACTTTAACAGGTTTGAATTAAGTTTTCCTTCTCCTAGACTGGTTACCTAGCCAAGTAATTCTATCTGATGGTAAAGTTCCAGTTCTGGAGCTCTGAGAAATGTGGAGTACCACTTCATCACGATTACTCCCAGGTCCACTCTGACCCGGAGTGGTAGTACCTGTTAAGGTCCCATCTATGGGTTAAATAGAACAACATTTCTAAATGTTTTTTAAAAAATTGACTTTTCATCAAGAATGAATAATACAAAGTGTCTTTGGCATAAAATGACCCAATGAGTTAACATGCCGTAAAATCCAACCAACCAATCTAGCCAAGGTTAAAGAACTCGGTCTGCCCTACTATTTATCCATAGCTGGAGAGAGAGTTATTGGATGCATACCTTTCCAAAGAATATTAGTGCTATGTGAAATACAAACAGCCTCATCCAGGATTTGAACTTGGGTTGACGCGTCTATTTCCTACAACAAACCATTACAATACATGCCTTGTGTGTGTGTGTATGTGCATATTTACACACACCATTACACCATGTGTCTCTAACGAATATATGCGTTGAGTTAATACAGTTCCAAATGACAATCATTTGGAGGTTATAAGTTCAATACTGACTACAGGCAGAAATAACTTAGAATACATAACATAACTTTACACTTGTACTTGGTCATGGTCAATGGAATGAGAACACTCTACCTCAATGGATTAAATAAAGGGTCTGGTTTGAAGTTCCATAAATACTCCTGGGTTATTTCCTATAACTCCAACCTAAAAAAATGTTAGATTTTAGATTTTTCAGACTGTTGTTATCCTCATTTTGTTTGTTGCCGAACTTGGGAGCCCCTTCATGTCAGAATCAGGAGTAGGTTATTTCATATAACTTCAACCTAAAAAAAAAAAGGGGAACCACTCTGAATGAATTTTCTGTTAATTAATCTACCCATTATTTTCCCATTAAACTAACCCTAACTCTAACCTCGTCTTTTTTTCCCTAGTAGATCAATAAATAAATAAATAATTTATAAAATTCATTCAGAGTGGTTCCCCTTTTTTAGGTTGAAGTTATATGAAATAACCTACTACTGATTCTGACATGAAGGGGCTCCCAAGTTCGGCAACAAACAAAATGAGGATAACAGTCTGAAAAATCTAAATAATAATGGAGATTCGGTATCTATCTATCTATCTGTCTGTAACAGAAACTATGTCACAGATTATATCCCAATACCCCAAATCATTAGTACATAGAATAATGAAGAACTCTGTATTATATATATTTTTATTTATCTTTTTTTGAATATACAATATTAGTATTAATGAAATAGATAAAAACTGTTCCTTATAATTCAACATTTGAATCCTTTCCCTTGTAATAATGACAATTTAAATAAATAAATTATGAAATTAATTAAAAAGTTGTATTATTACTTGAAATGGAAAAATTATTTGTGAAATTTGTAATCAATTTAAAAATTTTTTTACTCTTGCCCTTTTTCAAAAAGAAGTTGAATTACAAATAAATAAATATCTACGATTTTGTGTAAAATTCATGTCTAAAATATTCAAAATAATTATTTAATCAATAATTAATAGATGCACACACTAAATTTGAACCAAACTTCACTTTTTTTGGAGGGTTGGGCATCAAGAGCAGTGTCTGGCTCATAAAACCCTCTTTCCCCATAGACAAAATCATATCAAATTCATACCAACCTAATATGAACGGCCAACAGAGTTTATGATAATATAAAGGTTATATCTATTAATAATGGAGATTTGGTGTTGATCTGTCTGTACCTGAAACTATGTCACTGTTTACATCACAATACTCAAAATCATTAATACATAGAATAAAAAACATTGAATACGATATTTTTTTGAATAAGTAATTAATTCTTTTTAAATTAATCTTTTTTGAATATTCAATTTTAAAAAAAAATAGATAAAAACTGTTCCTTATAATTCAAACATTTGAATCCTTTCCATTGTAATAAAATGACAAATAAAATAAATTATGAAATTCATTCAAAAGTTGTATTATTACTTTAAATGGAAAAAAATTATTTGCAAAATTTGTAATCAATTTAAAAAATTATTTTTTACTCTTGCCCTTTTTTCAGTAACGACAAGAAGTTAACTAAAAAATTTTCTAATAAATAGATAAATACCTACGATTTTGTGTAAAATTTATGCGTAAAATATTCAAAATAATTAACAGATGCACACAACATTTTATTTGAGGGGGACAGGACTAAGTTTCCATTTCAAATTGTTTTATTTTTTTTTTTTTACTCCTTTTAATAAATTTAATTTCACTTACTTATGATACAAACCCTCTGACATTGAATTTTTAACTCCCACTCTCCCCAGGCAATATCTTTCAAAATTCAATTTTTACACCGCCTGGAGGGTGTTTTTTTTTTTTTCCTAGTCTAAGCTGATTTAGCTCAATCGGTAGAGCATTTGCCTCAGAATTACAAGGTTCCAGGTTTGATACTAGTCCTTGCCAACTCTGAGCATGAGTCCCTCAGCTTCTGATCTGTGCAGTAAAGTATTTGGGAGCTGATGGTAGGTGTGGCACTCCCTCTCTCCCTGTGCGAAGGAAGATGTTGAGGGTGTATTTTTGAATATCAAAACCATCTCTCTGGCTGCATGTGTCCCGAGGGCTGCAGTTTGCCCATCTCTAGTCCTAATCGAGATATTTGTTGCATATTGGACTCAATTTTCTGAAAAAAAGAATGACAATTTGTTCATTATCTTTTACCAATCTTAATTACGTATATTTAAGAACTAATTTGGAAATATGAATAAATACTGTTATCTATTCACTACCATACATTCAAAGTTTTCCTTATCTTTTTAAAGATAATTGTTGATACACTACCACTAAAAAACAATTAAAAAATAATAAAAAAAGCAGTTAATATTACTGATAACAATATTTATGTCACTATTAATCTAAAAGTAGAGCAATTGTTAAAGTGGATATAGGTATCTTTTTAGTTTTAACTTAATCTAGTTCAAGGGTACAAATGTGAAAACAGTAAAGATTGAACTGACACTAGTAGACTTCTTGTGAATGACTGGGTTGGCATCCTTTCGTCAGTGAAAGACGATGACGTAGTGTCCAAATTTTCTTTTTCTTTTTTCTCTTTTAACTACATAGTCTAGGCAGGTTGATATGGAGAATGTGTTGTTGCCCAAGCAACAGATCCACCCTCTCCACACTGCCGCTGTGGTCCAAAGGAAAGGTAAGAAACCAATGCAGTTTGGCAACAGCAGCATTACAGGAGTTGCTGGGTAGCACTGAAATTCAGTGTTACTCCACCTTAGGGACTCCGGCTCTGGATTTGTTTTCAGGGTTTACTCCCCTGCACTTTCTTCGGGATCATGTAAGCTGCTCGGCTGTGATGGTTTTGTAACACTCTTCCTGGTCCTACATGGGTTGGCAACCAGGGCCAATTCGGGGGGTTTATGTGTGTAGTAAGTACGCCAATCTTACTACTGTCAGTGTGGATAGACATTGACTCCCCTGTAGCTCATCCACTCTTTTCCAGCTTCTGTTGTTTTTTTTTGGGGGGGGGTTGTGATGCTGGTGTTTACTCACCCTCCTCACCAGACAACCGAGACATACCTGTTGAGAGCACCAGTTCAATTGCTTGTTAGATATCTAAGTTTTAACTAACCACAATTTTTTTTTTTTTTTTTTTTTTTTTTTGCTAAAAAAGGTAACTTTTGTGGCCAAAGGAGGTGGGTAGGATTAGAGCTTGAGATAATGTGAGGTCATTTAAAATGAAAAACACAAAATAAAATTATATTTTTACATGTCCTTTTAATGAAATGTATTAAGAATGAAAAAAATTATACAATAGATTCCACATTTCTATATAAGTAAAAGTAAACTTATCTTTTAGGAAGAAACTACAATTAGACTTAGTAAATGCAAATGTTGAAATAAATTGTCAAAATGCATTAATTTTAAATTGATAAATTTTACTATTAAAATTTGAAAATGAAAGGACTCTATACCAATAACTGAGAACACTTTAGTAACCAAAAGGATTCATTATCGAGAGACTCTTTATCAAGGATCCAATTCCACTGGATAAGCGTTTTTGCTTTAAGGCCAAGGAATGACCCTTAAAAACGTAACAGTGGTATGTATAAACACAACAAAATAAATTTCTATAAAAATATTGAAAAAGACTGTCATTGGATTGTACTCCTTGAATTGTACAGGAAATGCCAATTTTTTTTTTTTTTTTCTAAATGTTTGTGAGTCTTCTCATGACACATGTCGGAATGATAGGCGTACAAAAAAAAATGATGTCATTATTTGAATAAAATCTTCAAAAGTTCTTCGACACCTGTTTGATCAACAGTCAAACTATTAAAAATGATTTCTTGGGTTAGGTCATTACTATACTCGGATATACAAGTATATATTTGTCGCATACCCCACTTGTATGGACTGGGCACAGGGCCTCGTTTTAACGTGGGCCCACCCACAAGCCGAAGTTTCTGGGTGGGAAAGAACAAAAATTGTGTCGTTGCCTGGGGTGGGGATAGCCCCCTGGGATCGACGCTATTATTAAACTCTCGGCAAGTCCAGCGGCCGAAGCTCGCTGGACCCCCGGTGTTAACTGGAAAACCAAGTGTGCAATGAGTTCAAAAAAAAAAAAGACTCGGATACACGAGGAACACCTGAGTAAGGCTAGAGGATACAGCGGCTGAAACGTGTTTATACATACCGCAAATAAAGATTTCAGACAACAAAATTATTGACACAAAGCCTTATCTAAAAAAATACAGACAAATAGATTTGATGCCATTGATAACTTACATTCTATTTCACTATGGTTGGGGTGGGTGGGTGTATATTTGTGTTGGTTATATGTGGGCCGGTTTAGCTCAGTCGGTAGAGTGTTCAGCTAGGAATCTTAAGATTCTTGGTTCGATACTGGCCCCCGCCAACTCAGCGTATGAGTAGCACAGGGATCTGTGCGGTAAAGTAAGGAGCTGATGGTAGGTGTGGCGCTCCACCTCAGATGCTAAAAACAATCTCCTTGGTCTAGCGCTAGTGAAAAGGGGATAGACTCCCTCGCTGTCTGGCTGATACCGACTTTAGGTCGCCCCAACGACTTTACTTTTACTTTATTTCCTATAAGTCTAACATCAACAAAGGGGAACCACTCTTGACTGATAAATTATTTATTTATTTTCCCATTAAACTAACCCTAACCCCGTCTTCTTTTTTTCTAGTAGGTCAATAAATAAATAGATAATTTATCAGTCAAGAGTGGTTCCCCTTTGTTGATGTTAGACTTATAGGAAATAACCTTTTTGTTTTATGCCATATCAATTATATTCGACTCCTCTAATGCTGAATCAAGTCTCTTTTTGATAAACAAAGAACTCTGGTTGCTTACAGTACCTCCTGTTGCTTAAGTGGTCACCCAATTAAGTACTGAACAGGTTCATCACAGCTTAACTTTGGTGATCTAGCAGGATCTGGTGCTTTCAGGGTAACTTGACCATAATGTTTTGCTATGATTTTGTTCTTAGTTTATTGTTTAAATATATCTTCTAGTGGAATTGGTGGTACTAACTGTCCATTTTTCAAGTTCAATCTTATTATAATGGAGATTATGTAACTGGCTGTCTGTCTAACTGAAACTACTGACATCCTGATTTCCTTAGTAATTTAAGTTATATTCTCATTGATTATGAAATAGTCATTATTTAATCTTAATTAGCATCTTATTTATTAATGATGTCTTTATTAAAGTCTACCTGAGTTAAATTTGCCGCAAAACTGTCCATATTATTAATGCATTTAAAATTCTGAAATATGTGTTATATATCTCTAAGAAATAGAGATTTACATAGTATATGGTGGGGAATAATTTGCATAATGATTTTAACAAAACTGGGTTTAATAAATAATTATTTGCTGTTACTGATTTCTAATACTATCATATTATTCTCTAATGTATTAAAAGCAATCCCAAATGTGATTTTATAAAGAAATCAATTAGAATAACATTAAAATAAGAAATATTTTTATATTTATTCTTATTTAGTTTCATTAGTTTTTCTGATTTAATATATTCAATTACATTAAAACTTGAGTAATTGCAGGGGGCAGCATACTAGTGCAAATGAATTTCTCTTTATTGTTATTTTAAAAATATATTAAAACTTAATATGATCTTATATAGAATATTGTACTCAGGTCTGGGCTCCAGTGTCTAGATATAGAAATTAGAGTGTAATATCGTGATTGGAGGGCATAAAAAGAAGAGTGACAAAACTAATAAAAAGAGTAAAAGATTACAGTTACAGGGAGAGATTGGAAGAATTAGGATTAGCTACTCTCTACTAGAAAGAATGAGAAGTAGTTTAATTAAAACTTTGAAATTAATTCATGGAATTTCTAATTAAGGTAAATATTTAAAAAAAATATTTTTCCTCAAACTGGAAACTTACCTGGTAAATGCTCATAAAGTCATTAATCATCTTAACAACAGCAACCTTGAGCACCTTTTTGATCTCCATGTTTCTAACACACGTGGGCATGCCTACAAAGTCAGAAAACAGCATAGCTCACATGACTTTCGGAAACATTTTTTTCATGCTCAGAGTTGCCGAGGTATGGAATAAGCTGCCTGCATCCATTGTGGGCTGCCGAAACCTGATACCCCCCTCCACACATATGCACGCACACGCACACGTATATTATTACTGTATGCTGTTCATGTTCCTGACACTAATACATTATTCTATATACTAGACATGAGACTTTTGATGAGTTGTGGTGCACCTGAGCATTGTACACACTAAATTTCATTCATTATTATTACTGTCAAGGTAGATTTCATAAACTAAGACTATTAACCAATTGGATTTTATTTTCTAATAGAGTAATTCATTTTTGGAATAAATTGTTTAATCAGATGAAAAACAGCAAACATAACAAAATGAATAAATAGATAATTAATAAATAAATAATGATTAATAAATAAATAAATAAATAATGATAAATAAATAAATAAATAATGATAAATAAATAATAATAAATAATAATAATAATATATAATAATAAATAATATAAATAATAAAATATAAATAAATAAATATAATAAATAATAATAAATAATGATAATAATAAATAATATAAATATAAATAAATAAATAAATAAATAATAAATAAATAATGATAAATAAATAATAAATAAATAATAATATAATAATAATATAATATAAATAAATAAATAATAAATAATAAATAATAATAATAATGATAAATAAATAATAAATAATGAATAATAATATAAATAATAATAAATAAATAATGATAAATAAATAAATAAATAAATAATAATAATTAAATAAATAAATAAATAAATAATAAATAATAAATAATAATAAATGAATAAATAAATAATATAATAAATAAATAATGAATAAATAAATAATGAATAAATGAATAAATAATGATAAATGCCATCTAACAAAATTCTGACAAGTGCTTGTCTTTAAAAATATTTTCTTTTTGTTTCCTCTTTTAAAGGTGGTGCAACCAGTTGGTATGGAGCCGTTTTTCTGATTGTCAATGCAGCTTTAGGTGCTGGTCTCCTGAATTTTCCCTATGCATATCATCAAGCTGGTGGTGTTCTGGTGGCCATAGTGGTTCAAAGTGTAAGTTGATTATAATAAAAGAATTTCATTGAAGTTTTTATTTTAACATTCAGAAGTAAATTTCTTTGTTAATGTAGAAATGCAAAATTTCTTATTTGTTTTAACAAGTTGCTCAAAATCTTTATAAAACTCATAAAACGGTTCGTCTAATTGAGCTCTTTTTTTTTTTTTTTTTCTTCTTCGAGTCTTATCACCTGTATGATTGTCCCAACCCTTATCAGATATATACTAGAAGGTGGTGGCTGAGTGTTTTAATGTCCTGGGTACTCCCAGGTCCATTCTGACCCGGAGTGGTAGTACCTGTTAGGATTCCATCTATGGGTTAAACAGAAAAAATGTGTTTAAAAAATTTGAGTTAAAAAACAAAACTTGAATACCCAACAAGATTGAATAAAACAAAATGTCTTTGGCAAAAAATAACCCAACAAGGGTTGACATGCCGTAAAATCTAACCAACCAACCAACCAACCACTGACTTTGGTTTCTCTTCACTTCAATTCTGATTTGCTGATTCAACAACTATTTTCCAGGTGACTCTGTTTTTTACTTGCCATTGTCAGCCATAATTCTGGCTAAGCATAGGTATTTTCTGAGTCGTGTTTCTTACTTTTTATCGGAAAATTATTGTAGATATTTTACAATGTCTCCCCCACCCCCAGCCTTTTATCAGAAAATCAATTTAGATATTTCAACCCACCCTCCACCCCATGTAAATTTTTTTTCAATGAATTTTTACAAAACACAAATTAAAATTTCAAATATTAGGTACTGCCAATTTTGGCCTCACAGACGTATTTTACTAGATAAATTTAATCCCTTCGATTTGAAAAAAAAAAAATTACCAAAAATCAGGGAATTATCTGATTTTGATGACAATTTCAGTGTTGATTTATCAACGAATGTATTTTATAATGACCTTAAATAATCGATGTAATTGATTTTAATTAGTTTTTAAAATGAAAATGAGCACACAAATTGGTGGTACCTATTAAATATGTACCGTGATGTGTTTCTCGCTTTTTATCGACAAATATATGTAGATATTATACACCCCCACCCCCTCTTTTTATCGGCACACCATTTAGATATTTTACAACCCACCTTGTTTCAAAAAAATTTTTTTTATGGATTTGTACAAATTTCAATTGAATTTCTACAAAACACAATGCCCCTCCACCTCAAGGTGTAAAGTCCTTCAGTGTTTTTCAATATTTAAAAAAAAATAATTTGACCTATTGAGTAGACCAAATACAGAGATGAACACAATATGGGAACCAATCATTAAAAAGGCTAAATCAAATTATTTTAAACAGCTCATATGTTGGATAGCTTCTTTAAGACGTCTTGTTTTCCATGTCCTTCCCTGTCTATTATTTCAACTTGAAAATATAACTTTAATATACAATTGTATATAAAATAACAATTAAGTTCATTTCAATAATGCGCAAGCAAAATTAAGAACACATTTTATGATATTTTCATCTTAAAACATGCAGTTGTATTGATTCGAACAAATATGTATTTAGTATTATCTGCATTATTCAGACTATTGTCCCATCTTCATTGTTATTTGTACAACGTTTCATCTGATATGCCCTCCGGCCTTCTTCAGGTATTTCTTGTCGGACTCGGGAACTTTCTTGTCGTAATCGGGAGTCATCATGGAACTTTGAACCTAACCCTTTATTTAGTCCACAGGGGTATCCTGTTCTCATTCTGCTAACCATAGCTGGGGTAGGAGTTGTGTTAATTATTTTTCTATATACTGCCTCTAAATAATTAACACAACTCCTACCCAGCTATGGTTAGTGGAATGAGAACAGGATACCCTTGTGGACTAAATAAAGGGTTAGGTTCAAAGTTCCATGATGACTCCCGATTACGACAAGAAAGTTCCCGAGTTCGAAAAGAATGTTCCCGAGTCCGACAAGAAATACCTGAAGAAGGCCGGAGGGCATATCGTCCGAAACGTTGTACAAATAACAATGAAGATGGGGACAATAGTCCAAATAACACAGAAAATACTAATCATCAATCATTTCAAACATTCAGAGAAATAGTAATTTTGTATTTTCAGTGTAGATTTACGGTGAAATGAAAATGGCCGACCAAAACATAAGGCTTCCTCAAAGTGAAACAATCAAGGGAAGGTTACTCCCATTTATGTAACTAATGTTCAGATTACCCAATAATGTACTTACTAGCAGGACTGTGGATATACAACAGTATGATAATTTAATTATTACAATGTTTAGTATGTTTACTTAAGACCTATTGCCAAATAGTTCAATATGTGAAAAGTATAATAATCTTGATTTAACTCTCTCTCACTCTTTTGTCTTTCTTTCCTTCTTTTCATTATGTTTGATTGAAACAAAGTAGCATTATCGCTTCAGTGTGCTCAACTCCTCACTCTTTCCCAAACTCTTTTTTTTCTTTCTTATATTTTTAAAAATTTTTTTTGTGGAATGATCTGGGAGGAGTCTAAGAATCTCTAATGTTCTTATTGACTTTGACCTTGGAGTTCAAGGTCATTTATTGTCAGAAAAAGGAATCTTACACATTTAGCTGGAAGACACTGTTTGTAATGGTTATGGCCAAAATGGATGAGTCCATTTGAAATTTTAAAAAAGAAAAAGTTTTTGTAACATTTCTAAAGTGCAGCTTTCAATTGCAAGTTCACCATACATCAGAACATTTGGCAAAGCAGCAGTATTCTATTCTGGCCAAATGTCCAGCCTACGATCACTGGGTCTATGCCAAGCATTAACCCTCCTCAGTGCCAGTGGTGTCTGAAATTTACAGAACTCTAATGTTTGTAATGATGGTGCAAAGACAGCGTCAATTGGAATTCAATTATAATATATATATATATATATATATATATATATATATATATATATATATATATATATATATTTTTTTTTTTTTACTTTTTTTTTTTTTTTTTTTCCAATACTTTTATCTCATTTTCTAATTTTTTTCCAATATATATTTTTTTTTTTTTTTTTTTATCTTTTTTATTATTTTTTTTTTTTATATATCATAGTACAAGCAGGACCTGCAGATATACCACAGTAATGATTTGATGATTACAACATTTGATATGTTTACATAAGAGCTATTTAAAAATAGCTCTATACTAGCGGTACCTGTGGATATACCACAGTGATCATTTAATTATTACAACATTTGATATGTTTACTTAAGAGCTATTGCAACATATTTAAATATGTAAAAAGTATAAGGATTTAACTTTTTTTTTTTTCTTTTTGTTTTATTCAATCTTGTTGGGTATTCAATTTTTGTTTTTTAACTCAATTTTTTTTAAACACATTTTTTCTGTTTAACCCATAGATGGAATCCTAACAGGTACTACCACTCCGGATCAGGGTGGACCTGGGAGTACCCAGGACATTAAGACACTCAGCCACCACCTTCTAGCACATATCTGATAAGGGTTGGGCAATGGGGTTGAGACAATCATATAGATGCTAGGGCTCAACGTGACAAGCTGATCGGAGGGGGTTTCTCTGACTGCGTGTCTAACCTAAATAAATACCAAAGTGGAGTGTTGCATGTCATGGACTGCTCAGCCACCAGGATTCCATCCTTAAGCATTACAGGTTGCCACCCACTACCAACAGGTGGATCCATTGAGGGTCTTACTCTTCTGCAGAGGTGCAGTTGGTGTATTCTACAGCCCCTATTAACCCATAGATTGAATCCTAACAGGTACTACCACTCCGGGTCAGAATGGACCTGGGAGTACTCAGGACATTAAGACACTCAGCCACCACCTTCTAGCACATATATGATAAGGGTTGATTCTCACTAGGTTCCCCATACTTTTGATCTATAAAATAGATAAAGATCCCCCCCCCCCAAAGTGCACATTCATTCTTTTTTGTATCAATTCCAGTGAAGGCATTTGTCAAGATATCTGACGAGAGAAGAATGTGCAGGGAGAAATGCACTCATGCCTTTCCTATTAAAGAAATTGTTGTGTCTGAGTTATCAACTAACATCATTGAAATCCAGAAAAAAAGGTTAACATAGGTTGATTACCCCTTTGGTACAAAAGATATAAATCAGATAGTCCAACGCACAGCTCTTTAACAAACAGTTATTAAATCTCTGTAGCAAGACTAGTTATTACTTGACCACTCCCGTATAGTCTATATTTTTATTTTATTTCATTGAACAAGTTGGGGAAATATCTTCCCCTATGACAGAAATATTTAGGGTTGAAAATGAAAAGTCTCTAGTCAGCACTAAGAAAAGCTGAAATATTAAATGTAAATGGGGGAGGGGTTTTAAAAAAATATCTTAACCCTTTGAACCTCTTGGACTCTCAGAATTACTTGTAGTTTGGGTCTACAAATAACTAGAGACAGGTAACTTTAAGGTAAATTTAAAAGTAAAAGAAAAAAAGTATAATTCCAAAATAAAGCAAACTTCTATTCATAAAATTGTAAAATATACTTGTTCACCCAAGCAACCCTATTGAAAGTATAATTCTAAGCAGGTGATCCTGAAACAAAATCCACTCAGCACAATAACCTTTCACTGCACAATGAAAATACAACTGAATATTTATTTTGTAAAAAACACAAAAATGTGTCACAAGGCATAAAATGGGAGGGGGAGGTTGGTCTTTTCTATCCTAACTTTTAACTTAACTATTTCCATTCCTACAAATTTTCATTTACCATAAAACCAATTCACACTACAATCACCAAAACTTACTAGTCTCTCTATTTTTTTTTTCAATGCTTTCAACAGATACCCTGTACTTGAGTTCAATAAAACTGAGCACAAAAAACACTCAAATTTTGTGCCAGGGTGCAGACATCACTCTCATACCATTTAAAGGAATATAATACACAGACTGCACCTCTGCAGAAGGGTATGCCTCCCCCTTAATGGGGCCAACTGTTTGCCAGGACTGGCAACCCATGATGCTTAAGGATGGAACCCTGATAGCTGAGGAGTCCATGACATGCAACACTCCACTTTGGCCCTTACTTAGGCTAGACCATCTAGGGTCCCATCTATGGGTTAAATAGGAAAAAAAGTTTTGTCATGCTGTAAAATCCAACCAATCAACCATTAAAGGAAATGCGGACCATATGACCTTTAGGCACCCCTTTTTGATCTCGATTAAGAAAGGACATGTTTTTCATTTTCACCGTCAATATAACAGATGATTTTAGATTTAAAAAAAAAAAAAAAACTAACCCCTAAAAACAACCGGATATTGATGGTGTAAATGAAAAACATGTACTTTCTTAATCGAGATCAAAAAGGGGTGCCTAAAGGTAATATGGTCCGGAAATGCTGTGAATGTGAGATGTTGGGCTTACAATATATACTAAAATAGTACTCTGTATAAAATATTGGTCTTTAAAGGTTCAAAATTAATTAAAATAGAATGCAAAGGACACTTGTTAAGCCAATGAATGCTCTCCAGAATTATTTAAGGGAAAAATTTTAAAACTTTTCTTTTTATTAGCATGGGAGCTTTCCAAAAAATAGTATATTTACAATTTAAGATTGGTTCAAATATTTATGGGTAAAATTGGCAAGATCATAAAAAATATAAATTTAGCCATTTTAGTAAATATCCTATAAATGGATTGCTTTATTGGGTTAGTATTTAGCCAACTTCTTCACAACATATACAGGGTGGTCCAAAAAAAAACGCAAATTATAATATATGCCATCATCATCATCATCATCATCATCATGTCGCGCTTTCAGCACAGATATCCATGACACTCTCTCCATCCGTCCCTATCGCTCATCATTCTCGGGAGGTCCTCTATGCAGCATCCCGCATCCGCACAGAGCTGATCAATGTACATTTTTACTGGTCGGACCTCTCTGGCTTGTCCAAGTGCTGTCTTCCACAGGAGGATGTCGCTTATGAGTTCATCCTTGCTTCTCCAGCAGTGTCTTGTCCGTCTTACTCGGATGGTTTGTGTGATATGTGGCAGGTGGCCGTACAGCTGTTTTCTCGTAGGGTGTTGTTTCCATGTCTTGTTCAGGATCACCCGCAGCATTCTTGTGCAGCTCCCATCTAGTTTATTCTCTAGTCACTTAGTTAGGGTCCAGGTGGTGTAGCCATACAGCAGTACTGATATGACAACGGCCTGAATTCTCAACATTTTTAACCACACTGGGTGCCAAATCACAGAAAACAAACTGAATGGCAAGAATACATACATATTTTACTGACTAGATTCATTCTGGGAAGGTTACAGCAGTTCATTAGTAGTTGTGTTCAATCCAGGCACCACTGTGAACTAGCAAATGCTGGATACGGGTTCTTCTGACCATATCAGCAGTGATTTGTCTTACTTCACGCGTGATATTCTGCTTCAGCTGCTCTACATAATGAGGCACAGGATTAGAATACACTCGCTCTTTAAGGTAGCCTCACAAAAAAATAGTCGCATGGGTTAAGATCTGGACTTTACGGGGGTCAGGTGTGCTGACTTCTGAGTGAGAAAAACCTGCCATTAAACCTTCTTTCTAGCCATGCAATGGTGTCATTGACAGTGTGGGGAGGTGCCCCATCTTGCATGAACCACATCTGATTGATATCAGTGTGCTGGTCTTCTTGCAGCTTGATAATACTGGTTTTGTAGCATCTACTTCAAAGTGTTTGCGTTTTTTTTTTTTTTACCACCCTGTACTTGTATGTAGTTATTAGATGAGACTGGATATGAATAATTTTGATATTTCAGACTGTTGATCTCATCTTTATTGTGCATAAACACAATGTTAAGGCCACAGTAACATCGTCCCTGTTCAGGTGGGTTTTTTTTTAAAAAAAAAATTTTTATTACTTTAAAATACGTCATCTTTAGATATTTACCTATGAATTCAAACGTAGTTTCCGAGCTGAAATTATTACCACTAGTTCAAGGGGAGTCCAAGCAGCATTAAACGTCACCAGACTTAATGACAGAAAAATAAAATGGAAGAATTTTTTTTTATTCTAAAATAGAAATTTCAAAAATTTCAGCTCCAAAACCACATTTAAATTCCTGGGTAATCATCTGAAGATGACTTATTTTTAGGTAAATTAAAAAAACACCTGAACAGAGCCCAAGGTAACTGTGTCCTGGATATTGTATTTATACACAATAAAGATGAGGACAACAATCTGAAATAACAAAATTATTCTCCACCACAGTTGGGATGTGACACAAGATCAATTTTTAAGTGGGTAAGTGCTTATTGGCTTAATTCAATATTTGGTGAATTAAAGTAAACTTTAATATTAAAATTTGAAACATTGAATATTTACAATCTATTTTAAATTTTAAATTTAAATGAATCTGATTTTTTAATTTTTTAAAATTTTTATTCAATACTTAATTTTTGTATGGATTTTATTTTTTATTTTTTCTGGTTGGGCTATACTGCTGTGTCCATGTCAGGAGAATGTCACTTATGAGTTCGTCCTTGCTTCCCCAGCGTGTCTTGTTTGTCTTATCAGTTCTGTGCAGATTCTGGATGCTGCACAGAAGACCTGACAGATAAGGTCAAGTGGCAAGAGAGTCATGGGTATCCATGTTGTCAGTGTGACCTGATGATGGATTTTTTTTTTCTAGAGAATTTATATATTTGAAAATTCAATATGGAATTAGACATAAAATTGTGTCAGGTTGCTCAATGTGCTACTGATAATATGTAACCCAGTACTACCTGTTTCATAGTCAGATCATCGGCAACTAAACCAGTAACCCCAACAGTTTATCTAGTGAGGAGGGTGGCTAGACATCACGTAGAACAAAAAACAAGACCTGTAAAAGGGTAGAGGAAGCTCTTTGCTCAATGACCATCTAGCACATAATTTCTAAAGTCTAACTCCTCCTCATCACAACAGGTGCTGTAAACTTGGTAGTGTCAGAGCCATACTGTTGGGAACTTAATTCCTGGTAGGGTCACCCAAGGTGGACAGGCCTGGCGCCCAGTGGTATTCAGGCCACAACCTGGCCAAAGGGGCTCTGGTGAAAATCTAAAGGGCATCTCCATCAATGGCTTTTGGCGTACTTGTCCCTGTGTCTGTTGAAAATCTGCAGTCAACAAGGGCATCTCCTTCCCCTGACCGGGATATTCATACAATGCTTGGGGACCACTTATGAATTTCCTATTCCCTTGTTACTCCTTCCATGAATTACTCCCAGGTCCACTCTGACACAGAGTGGTAGTACCTGTTAGGTCCCATCTATGAGTTAAATAGAAAAGAGTTTTAAAAAATGGACCATATGACCTTTAGGCACCCCTTTTTGATTTTGATTCAGAAAGGACATGTTTTTCATTTAACACTGTCAATATCCGGTTGTTTGTTAACAGACGTTTTTAGAGATTTTTTTCAATTAAAAACTAACCACTAACAAACAACTGGATATTGACGGTGTAAATGAAAAAAATGTCATTCTTAATCGAGATCAAAAAGGGGTGCCTAAAGATCATATGGTCCAAAAAATCTATTTTAAAAAGATTGAATACCCATCAAGAATAAAGCAAAACATCTTTGGCATAACCAGGGTGAATGCTGTCACAGAATAGAATTAAAAACCTTAAAATTCATTTCAGTTTTTATTGTTCTTTTATTTTGTTTTTTCTTTTCTCTTTATTGTCTTGTAACAAACTATTTTTTTATTTTATTTATTTCCAGTTGATGATGGTGTTTATAGTGTCAGCTCTTTTCATCTTAGTCTATTGTTCTGATATACAAAGGAGTAATAATTACCAAGAAGTTGTCTATTCCATGTGTGGCAATACTGGACTACTCTTCTGTTCCTTTGTAATCACTCTATACTGTTTTGGTACCTGCATAACGTTCCTTGTCATTCTTGGAGACCAGTGGCAACAATGTAAGTATTAATTTAAATGGTGCTCATTGTGTCCAATGAAATAAATTAATTCTACCTAAACATTTATCATTCTCAACTAGAAATCAGATTAAGACAAACTTTTGTATTTTATTATTTCTCTGATTTTTTTATAATTAAATTATCATACTATGGTATATCCACAGGTCCTGCTAGTATAGAACTATTTTTAGATGAGGCTTGATAATTTATATCATTTGGATTTTTCGGACTATTGTCCTCATCTTTATTGTTATATACACTACGTTTCAGCCAATATGCCTCCAGCCTTCTTCAGGTGTTTCTTGTTGAACTTGGGAACCTAACCTGGTCATGGATATCTACATACTACACAGTCAGTAGAGCATTCATTTAATGTTTGTCTGAATTTTTGAGATGAGGCTTGATAATTTGTATTATTTGGACTATTTTTTGCACTATTGTCCTCATCTTTATTGTTATATACATGTTTCGGTCAATGAAAACATATAATAAGAAAGAAAGAAGGAGTAGGGGAAAGATAAAGAGAGGGGGTGAGCGCGAGGTTGTGATAACGCTAATCTCTTTTAATCAAACATAATGAAAAGAAAAAAAGAGTTAAATCATTATACCTTTTACATATTGAACTATTTTCAATAGCTCTTAATTAAACATATCAAACGTAATAATTAAATTTCGGCCAATGTGCCCTCCGGCCTTCTTGCTTATGGTCAAGTCACGTTGAAAGCATTGGTTCTTACTTGATCACTGAAGTTAAGTAGAGATGAGCCTGTTCAATACTTAGATGGGTGACCATTTAAGCAACAGCAGGTACTGTAAGTAAACTGAATATTAAAATGACTTGATTTGGCATTAAATAACCCGAAATGGGTTGATATGCCTAGAAACCATTGTCTTTCTAAAATATTCTAAAAATATACACAAACAGAACATGCCCTGTTGGTGGGGTAGTAGAATACATCGACTGTGCCTCTGCAGAGGGATAAGACCCCTCTCCAATGGTGCCACCTGTTGGTCGTGGGTGGTGACTCGTGATGCTTAAGGATGGAACTCTGGTGGCTGAGCGGTCTATGGCATGTCACACTCCACTTTGGCCCTTACTTAGACTAGACGGACAGTAGATCAATCGGCTGGCTACGTCAAGCCATAGTACCTATATGATTGTCCCAACCTGAAGTTAAGCAGCGTTGAGCCTGTTCAATACTTAGATGGGTGACCATTTAAGCAACAGCAGGTACTATAAGTAAACTGAATATTAAAATGACTTGATTTGGCATTAAATGACCCGAGAAGTATTGACATGCTACTTCATAGAGGTATGTTAAGTTTGCTTTTGTTAAATGTTATTTTTTTATATATTTAACAGTTAGCTTAATAACAAATTAGTCCTATTTTGTATACAGTGTGCTATCAAGTATCTGTAGTACTGTAAGTGCGCCCAGACTGTATTTAGTTTGAGAACAACTGCCTTAGACCCTGGACTCTTGTACTCTGTTCCTGAACTCCTAGAATTCACAAAAACAACCAAAGGCAAACCATATTTAAACTTTGTCCCTGGACATACACATTCCAACATTCCTTCAAAAGTAGCTATGACCAAAATTTTCCTTTCTGTTTTTTTTTTTTTTTTTAAATTTTTTATTTATTTACCCTCCCCCACTCATTTAACAAAACAATGAAAAAATAAATAAAACTTTTGATGTATTATGTATGAAGAGGAAGGATGAAAAAATTACATACGAAAATGATTCTCATTGAGTGCTCCATATTTCTGACCTTGTGTCACAGCTTAGCTAGGTTAACAGACAATCATTAATGAGTTCTTAACTTCATCCCATAAGGGCAGATAGTTTCCCTTTTCATTCCATATATGGTCAGCCATACCTGACTTTTCTATTTCCTCTCGTACCACTGCTTTGTGGTCTTACTTTCAGTGGATGGCATGTTTCACCTTTGTATACTTTATAAAAAAGTGCAATGTGAGTCAAGGTAAAAAAAATCAAAGTATAAAGTTAAATAACAGATGAATAAGGTGGTTCATACCTTTCCCCAAGAGTATTAGTCTAAAAGTGAACAAAGACTGTTTTTAAATTTATGAATATTATAAAAGTATTGAAAACAAAATGTATGGATTTGGCAGTAAAAATGTTTATGGAGTTTTAACGCATTTTCTCAAATATTCTCAAGAATATCAATCACTGAGTACTCCATAATTCATAAAAAATGAATCTTTCTTTCCTCTCTCTCTTTCCTCCCATCTTTTCTTTCTCTGCCCACACTTCAGCTTCTCTTTTTCTACCTGTCAGCTAGGACTTTAGAATAAAGAACTTTAAGCAACACCAGATAATTAGGATTTACATTTTATGTTTAATCTTGAATGATTTGGACTGTCTCATTTTTAAAGGGTGTTGCTAGATGACATACACATTCCAACATTCCTTCAAAAGTAGCTATGGCCAAAATTTTCCTTTTTTTTTTTTTAACCTTCCCCCCACTCATTTAACAAACAATGAAAAAATAAATAAAACTTTTGATGTATTATGTATGAAGAGGAAGGATGAAAAAATTACATACAAAAATTTGTTTATAAATCTTTAAAACAGGAGAATTTTATAAATTAAAATCTGTATCAGCTAAAATGGCACATTTTTGCTATTTTTATTTTCTAACTTTTTTTGTGTTCTTTTAAAGAACACAAAAAAAGTTAGGTAGGAGAGCGTGGTGATGTACTGGTTAGTTGTAGGAAATGGACTCATTGACCCGAGTTCAAATCCTGGACAAAGCCACAGTTCACATAGCACTAATACCCTCGAAAGAATGAATCCAACTATTCTCCCTCCAGCTATGAGTAAATATTA
Source organism: Doryteuthis pealeii (assembly GCA_023376005.1). Classification (NCBI taxonomy): domain Eukaryota; kingdom Metazoa; phylum Mollusca; class Cephalopoda; order Myopsida; family Loliginidae; genus Doryteuthis; species Doryteuthis pealeii. The sequence goes on from CM042138.1 coordinate 33,182,084, forward strand.
GGGCAGACTGGGCTCTTTAACCTTGGTTAGGACACCAATCTAGGAGAAGGAAAACTGTGAATTCAAACCTCTTAAATCTCCACTTGGGGTGGTCACTACTAGAATAGGCCTACTTAGTGATCTATTTCAATTAAAAAACAAAATTAGCTTAATATTTTGTTTTTATTTCATACTGATGAAGTCATTGATGAAATTATAAAATATTCAATTAGAATTTTAGGTTGTATCATGTTCAATACTTACATGGGTGAACATTTAAGCAACCTGATATCAAAAATAACTTGATTTGGTAATAAATGACCCGAAATAGGTTGATGTGCCGTAAAACGACCAACCATAAAAACCTACTTGCTACTGAAACTGTAACCCCATCACAGGTGGGGTGTGGCTGCTGCCCTATACTCCTCCATTGCACCACAATAGGATGCCTTAATATATAAATAGTTGTTTAATTACTAATTAAAAAAAAATCCGTAACACAGCTTTAATTTTTGAAATTTAAAACTTAAATAAATATTTATACAATGAAAATGTAAAAAGGGTGAAATTCCAATCCTGGAGCTTTGGAGAGTGTAGAGTACCCCTTTATCACCACTACTCCCAGGTCTATTCTGACCCGGAGTGGTAGTACCTGTTAGGGCCTCTTCTATGGGTTAAATAGATCAAAAATGAGTTTACAAAAAATGTTTTTAAAAAATTGAATACCCAACAAGAATTGATAAAACAAAACTTTTTCAGCATAAAATAACCCAAGGGTTGATGTGCTATAAAACCCAACCAACTTGAAGCCACATTAAAAGAGGAGTTTCAGTGGAGTTATATCAACCAATGGAAGACCTGCTGTGTGTTGACTGTGAATTGTACTATTTAAAAGAAAATGATAATTTCATTCATTGTTCATTACTATCTTGGTAAATACAGCTTCAGTTTTGATAGTTTTTCTACACATGTCCAATAGATTCTTAATCCTTTGTAAAGAAAGTTGTGTGAATAAAACTTTTTATCTGGATTAATTAACTCTATCCTGCTAATGCTATAATTTTGATAATTTGGCTTCTGTACTTGGTTAACCTTTATTCAAGGTTAAATTAAGTAGATAACAATTATTAATTAACTCATTATCTTAACTAGCAATACTTAACCACATCAGTTGTAAAATGTTCATTATTAAAAATAAAGGGTGTAGTGTCATTTTTATTTTATTTATTTATTTATATTTATTATTATTTTTTATTTATTATTATTTTTTTTTAAAGTTTAGGATTATTATACACTGGGTAGTGCATCCGCCTAGGAATTGCAAGGTTCTTGCCAACTCAGCACATGAGTAGCTTGTATTAGGTAATCTGATCTGTGCGGTAAAATGGAGAGCTGGCAGTAGGTGTGGTGCTTCACCTCACCAAAAGCAATCTCCCTGGACTAGCAGTAGCAAAAAGGAGATAGACTTCCTCGCTGTATGAGTCAGCCTTATCTTCAGGATGGTTTGAAAGTTTTGTCACCCTCACAATATTTTCTCTTTTTGGTAATATAATTACGTAATACAACCTGAAATTTTAGAAAATAATTTAAATTAAAATCTTTTTTTTTTTTTAAGTGGTAAGATAATTACATAACTCATATATTATATATTAGTCAGAAAAAAAACCCCACCCTCCATGGGGTGAAAAAAAAAGTTTTTGAAAGATATTGCCTGAATGGGTGGGAAAATTAAATAAATAAAACGTTTAATATCTTTAAAAACTTAATTACTTAAAAAGCATCATCTTCACTCCACTCCACTCCACTGAGATATTTGTTTTGTTTTATGACTGTAGGGACCTCCAAAATGTTTCTGAAAAAAATTCTAATCTAATTATTCACTCTTATCTTTTATAGAAAGATTTTTTAATCGTACAAGTAAAATATATTTTGTTTGGATTTTACATAAATAAATAAGGGTCGACCTATTAAGAAAAATATTTCCCCAAACATATTTTAGGAAAAACACTACTTTAAACATAAATTCATCTATAGATGAATAAGTATTGAAATTTTCATGAAAATTTTACTCTTAATTGATTTTTCATAGAATTTATTTTTAAAAGTCTATAGGCATAACTTGTATGTGGCCACGTTAAAAAATCAATTGATTCAATGGTGCAAAAATGTAAACATTGTTCTTGCTCATAATTTTCATTATTTTTTGAGGCTGAAAAACATTTTAAAAAATCAGGATTTTTTTTTTTAATGTTTCTTATTTTGAATCATCCAAAGATGTTGACAATAATATTAACATTTATTCAAGTTTCGTTATATCAAATGGGGTGGGTGGGGTAATTTTACACATTGAATTAAAATTCCCTATACGACAGCCGACAACGTAAAAAAAAATGTAAACGGAACTTTTGAATTGTCAGGCATGTGTATAGTTACGTAACAGAATACAATTAAATACACAAACCTTTTCAAATTTAATGTCAAAGGAGAATATATGATTAATTAGATTAAATTACCACAACAAGAAAATTCAGCAAACATCATGTACAACATGTGCAACACTGGACATCCGTTTTGACCTTATTATATTATATATATGATTATTTCTTCTTTGTAAATAATTTTCTCATAAAACTCTATACGTTAGACAACTTTGAATATATATTAAGATAAATCAAAGTATATATTAATCAATAATACTGGGCATGTATTTATTGAAACTTGTTTAAAAAACACACTGTGGAGCATCATTTCTGAGTATGTGTGTGTTTGTTTATATATATATATATATATATATTAAATTTTTACTTGAAGGCACTTACAACGCATGTATCGCATAAAATTCGATACTTTTTCTTATAGAAAATGAACTTGACAAGTGTAATCCCAGTAAAGGATGGCTCGATGTGTAGAATACCGTAAGCTTAATTTCGCTAGGATGGTCAGCTGTGTACTGTGGCCGAGGCGATAAAAGTGTTTCACTAGTGTTTCACTGCGTCTGCTGAAGTCCCGGTTTCGATTTCTGTCAGAGGGAAATCGTTAGTATATACCGCTGATGAGACTTAATAAAGTCGAAACAGTCTGTACGGTATTCTACACATCGAGCCATCCTTTACTGGGATTACACTTGTCAAGTTCATTTTCTATAAGAAAAAGTATCGAATTTTATGCGATACATGCGTTGTAAGTGCCTTCAAGTAAAAATTTAATATATACTTTATCGCAACGTTTCTAAATAAACAAACATCCAAAAATCTTATATATATATAATATATATATATATATATATATATATATATTATATATATATATATATATACTGATAATGGCCATCTTATTATCCTGTGATAACATTTTTACTTTCCTTATATTAACAAAAGGCCCCAAAGAAGATCTACTAAACAGATTGAAACACTGCAGCGTTGGCTGAATAAATACCACTTGTTTTATTTGAACCTGTGTTTTTTCAAAATTTTTCACTATATCACATACCGTCGAATTCACTTCCATTTTTCTCTTCACACACACACACACACACACACACACACACACACACACATATATATATATATATATATATATATATATATATATATATATATATATATATATTTTTTTTTTTTTTTCTTACTTAACTTACTTAATTCCTGAAATGACTGTGACGTAAGCAGTGACATAGTTTCAGTTCCAGACAAATAGATTGAATCTCTATTGATAGATTATTAAAACAAAAGATAATGAAAGTTAAAAGAATATGTAGGGGTGACATGACTTTTGAACCACCCTGTCCACTGAACATGACATATATAGAAGATTTCATGACTGGGCTGTTAAGTAGACCTAGCATAGAAATGAATACAATATGGGAACCCATAATTAAGAAGGCCAGATCAGATTGAGAAAAAAAAAAAACACAATATGAGTCTAGGTAAAAAATCATACATAAGTAAAATAGGTAGATATTCTAGCCAAATCAAGACATTAGGTTTATAAGTTCCCAAAATTCACACTCAATTGTCCAATTGGACACATGGCCAAGTGGATTAGGCAGTTAGGTTAAAACAGTTCTAAGTGACAGTTACCTCTGGTACCCGAGTTCAATCCTGAGTGAAAGCAGTTAGAAAAATAATTAATTAAAACTCCTACCCCAGCTATGGTTAGCGGAATGAGAACAGGATACCTTGTGGATTAAATAAAGGGTTAGGTTCAAAGTTCCATGATGGCTCCCAAATATGACAAGAAAGCTCCCGAGTTCGAAAAGAAGGTTCCCGAGTCCGACAAGAAATACCTGAAGAAGGCCGGAGGGTTTATCGGCCAAAACGTTGTACAAATAACAATGAAGATGGGGACAATAGTCCAAATAATGCAGATAATACTAATAATAAAGAGAATACAATGTGTACATGGACAAACTCTTGGCCGAAACGTGTATTGGCATTTCATTAAACCATTTTTATCTGTTCAACATTTTCTTTCCTTTATTTATTTATCCTTTCAACATATGTATATATATGTATATATACATACACATACATTTCGAGTATTGACAAAGGCCTTTAAACATTGTAAACAAAGGCCCACAAGCTTTTGGTTGTACAGCTTTCCTTTCCTATGATTAATGATTATTAGCCCTGTTGATGGTTTAAATAAAACCAAAATGCTATAGTGTCGGCTTCAAGAATGTCAATTTTTGACATATTTTCATGTTTTCTCACTAACTTTTAAACATTTACACTGGCAGATTTATATCTGTTTCTTTCTTCATATATATATATATATATATATATATATATATGAAGTTAAGAGTAAGGAAATGAATCAGACTGTATATGTATACATAAAAGAAAAAAACACAATAATGTTAAAATGAATATATTTTTATATCATTTTCATAGCTAATATTGAACAATATTTTGATTTATAAAAAAATCATCATCAGAGCTTGTTTTTAATCCGGACTCATCGAGAGAGAAGCAGATGAGTCCGGATTAAAAACATGCTCTGATGATGATCTTTTATAAATTGAAATATTGTTCAATATTAGCTATGAAAATCATATAAAAATATATTCATTTTAACAATATTGTGTTTTCATACCCTTTTATATATATATATATATAATGGTCATCCACAGACACGTGTTCCGACTTTCACACAGTTTTCCCCTGTCAGCAGAAATTATTTTTAAAATCTCATTTTAATTAATGGAAATATTTTCTTTTTTCTTTTTTTAATTTCAGTTTTTATCTTCATAAATGCAAAAGTATACTGCACAGTGTATCCTTGGTATATGAATCGAATGTTTATTATATCTATCACCTCAGTAGCTGTAATTCTTCCTTTGTGCTTACCCAAGAAAATTGATTTTCTTAAATATGCAAGGTGAGTTAATAATATTGGCATTTATCTTTTTATTTTTTTCAAAATAAATAAAACTTTAAACTTCAAAATTTTTTTATTAGGTCTAGTTTGTTGTGTTAATGGCAATCCCACAATTTTGCTGACAACAAATTTGGCTTTCCGTGTCTTTACAAAGAAGTTGCTTCGCACCATGCGCTCAAGGACGTACAGACAACACCGTAGTTCAAAAAGTTTCCACTGTGTGAAAATGTTTTTTTTTTTTTTTTTTTTTTTTTTTAAAATAAGTTTTTTACTAATTTTTCTGTACCAAAGTTCTCAGTGTTAAGTGAAAAAACGTTTTTTGCCAAAGTTCTCACTGTTATGAAAACGTTCTTCTGTTTTTCTCTGTGAAAAAACGTATTTAACTTTTCTTTTGAAAAGCCCAAAGTTTTCACTGTTATGAAAACGTTCCTTCTTTCTGTTTAGAAAACAGTTTTCACTGTTATGAAAACGTTCCTTCTTTCTGTTTAGAAAACAAAGTTTTCACTGTTATGAAAAACGTTCCTTCTTTCTGTTTAGAAAACAAAGTTTTCACTGTTATGAAAACGTTCCTTCTTTCTGTTTAGAAAAACAAAGTTTTCACTGTTATGAAAACGTTCCTTCTTTCTGTTTAAAAACAAAGTTTTCACTGTTATGAAAACGTTCCTTCTTTCTGTTTAGAAAACAAAGTCTTCACTTGTGAAAACGTTCCTTCTTTCTGTTTAGAAAACAAAGTTTTCACTGTTAATGGCAATCCCACAATTTTGCTGACAACAAATTTGGCTTTCCGTGTCTTTACAAAGAAGTTGCTTCGCACTGTGCGCTCAAGGACGTACAGACAACACCGTAGTTCAAAAATAGTTCTTTATTTTTTCATACAGTGAATGCCGTGAAAACTGTGAATTAAATGAAAATTCGAATAAGTCACAATATCACACAAAAATACAATAAAATACAAATACAATACAAATAGACAAATATTACACAAAAAGGATAAAACACAATTACAAGAAGGGTTTACGTCATGTAATTCCAGAAAATTCCAACTATAAAAACATTTAAAGCAAAAACTATGAATTACAAATTACACATATGAAGGGGGGTTTGGGGTATTTAGAACTCAAATGCCACAAAAAGCACAAACAATAATTTAACAGGGGAGAAGGATATTTCTCATTTTGAGAAATTACAAATTAAAACCAAAATAACAACATGTAAATAAATGCAGTTTCAGAGAAGAGAATGGAGGACTTAAATACCTTTGCTGGCACTTAGGGACTTGCACATTAAAGGGACCAATATCTTAGTGGTTCTAAGAATTGCGGTTTCAAAAAATACCGCCAAAAGTTGCTCACAATCGGAGCCTCAAAAAGCTTGACTTGCTCAAGTGACCATCTCAACGGAAAGAAAGATTTTTGCCAGCACTCTTTTAGACTTGAACAATACCAAAAATTCCTACTCAATCCAAGACTTTATCTTTTATTTAAAACCCTTTTTTATTTCACTGCACAAACAGCAGAGAGCTACTCATCATAAAACACAAAGGCAAAATAAGCACTCCAAACAATCTCAGAAACTGCACTTACACATATAATAGGGGTTATTAAAAACCCAAGAACTATTTTTTATGAGGTAACCATTTTTACCATGAGGGTGATCAGGGTCAAGGGGTACTTTATTTGGGGTTGGAGGAGGGAGTGGGGAAGGGAGGCCTAAAACCGGACATGATGCCAATGACAAGGCAAAATTTGTTTACTGCTGGAATCAGCCTAAAAACAGTGACAGCTACATGTTGAGCATCTAGTTATATCCAGCCAGGTTTACCTTGGGCAAAAGAAAATCTGAATTAATGAGTCATTAAAGGCTTTGATTATTTCCAGACTATACCATTTCTCTTGTCAGTATTGTACAATAAGAACCTGTTTGAGTTCTATATACAAGGGCCTGCCAACGTGATCCAGCCTGTCGGGTTTATTGGCAATCACTTACGTGGACAGGCTTGAGCACCAAGTTTTACTGTCTACTGGTCTCGAAGAAAGGGATGGCATGACGATTCTTTACTGATGTCATTAAGTTTATTTAATAAACACCGTGAAACTGTACAAGGAAAAACAAATAACGTTTAATGATGGATAACAGTGAATACTTTTAAAAAGAAATAGGAAATCCTCAAAGAAATGTGAAAGCACTTACCCTTGTTGCCTATCCGACCAGTGGCATAAAAACTCTAACGGTTTATGTGACTTCCCCTTACCCTTTTCCAGTTAGGGTTCATAGACCGCAGAAACTAGTGGTCGACACACAATGGTATTAATAAACCCATTAAACTACTCTAAATTGGATACTGTGGTTGTAGTCAATTTTTATAAACAAAAAATACTATTTAAAAATAAGATATAATTGACTGGTTAGTTTAACAAGATGACAACAACATTCAACAACATGAACAAAAACATACATTTCAGCATCGAACACCCTGACAGAACAGGAACGTTATCACTGCTGTGTTACATCTAATACCTGCTTCTACTGTTTACCACACTTCAATGAGAGAAAAAATGCAGTGATACGCAGGAAGGGACTGGACATACAACTTGCCCATTACAGACTCTCACTCCGGAGACAATTATCCAAGAACCACCATTAGACACCACTAGTTGCACGCTAGCAAACTGCCCTATCCGCGACACAGGTATCTGCCATGAAGTGAATGTGGTATGTTGCACACGATGCAACAAATGCAACCGATTTTACATAGGTAGCACCACTAGATCACTACACATTAGGGTCAGGGAACATTTACATACACAAGCATCCACATTCTGCAAACAGTTAAATGGTTAAATGCAATAACACGGAAAAAACGTAACAGTTAAAATTAAGGCCAGAGAGAGAAATTTGGGCAATCTTCAAATTAAGGAGGTACTGTTGATAGCTATATTGCACCCAGGGATCAATAACAGAACCGAACTTGGCACAGAGTTCATGATAGAGTAGACCTACAATTAACCATGACCAATGCACACACATACTCATACACGCAATGGGGAATTCATAATACAGGAAACCTACAATGAAAAGACAAATGAATAACACCTCCACATCCATAGACCAGTGCGCGTGCGTACACACACAATCACAAACTAATACACACATGTCTATCTATCTATTGTTAAGCACAACCGAACCCAAGCCAACACACACATGCACAAAAGCACATACATAGCACACTACAGGTAATAAAAAATTACAGCAGCAGCTGAGTTTGAGGATCACACACACACACACACACTACAAATAAGTGGTTGTTTTTTTAAATTTTTAAATGTTTTTATACATAAATACGAATTGTTTAAAATTTCTTAAATATCCATGATAGAATGAAAATTTATTTCCAATGGTTAATTAGCTATACATATTGGTCGTAAGGTCATTAATAAAAATACAAGATATAGAGTTGCTTTTATTAAAGTTTAGGATAACTAATTTGTATTTGAAGGATATTTTGTTTGGTAATTTTCACCTTTAGTTGTCAAAATTCCTAGCAAATAAGGCAATTAGAGTAACCTCCCTTGACTTTCACTTTGAACCAAGCCGGTAGCTATTTTGAAAGTCTCCGTGCGAAATAAACAAATCTTAGAAACTTTTTCGAAAACAATACAACTGCATACTTTAACACAAAAATATCATAAAATGTGTTCTTAATAACAATTAAGTTCATTTCAGATAATGCGCACACACAATTTTATGCTAGGAATTTTAACAACTAAAGGTGAAAATTACCGCCAAAATTAGCTTGGAAGTTTTCACTCAACCGTTCCATCTTTAGGATTTATGGAATTCCTTGAAATATTGCAAAAGACACCAAGAAGAGTTCAATCAACAATGTTTTAACCATTATCATCTTGCAACACCCTTTGGTTAAAAATGAGACTGTCCAAGATGAAACGCAAATCCTAATTATCTGATGTTGCTTATCTGCCAAATGCTGCTAGAAATTTTAACAACTAAAGGTGAAAATTACCTTTTGTTTTTATCATTTATTTACTACAGAAGACGGCTGTGTTTACATATAATGTGATTGTACAGAAGATGTCTTTGAGTTTAAGGATACAAACTCCGTTTTATCCAAGTTGGAAGGAGACCAAACATAAATTTTGAAGTTTGCCAAAAATTGATTTTTCTAGACAGAATTCTTATGTTAAGATAATTATAAAATGTTAATTATTTTTTTCAAATGTTTCTTTTCAGTGTGATTGGTGCAGCATCTATTTTATATATCGTCTTAATGGTGACTGCCAAATATTTTATTCCTCATCCACCACCTGGACACATAAATACAAAGTAAGTTTTAATTTTTTATTAATAATGGAGATTCGCTTCCAGTTTTTGTCTGTAACAAAAATTACATCACTGCTTACGTCACATTACCCAAAATTTTGATAACATAGAATAAATACACTCAAAATTTGAACATGCAACATTAGACAGTCCTCATTGTTTTTTTAAAACAAGTTTCAATAAATACATGACTGGTATTATATATCTATATATAGTTTGTTTAATTTTAATACATATTTAAAGTTTACATTTCAAATTGTTTTATTTTTTAATCCATTAATGAATTTGATGATTTTACTTACTTAGGTTACAAACTCGCTGACATTGAATTTTTTACTCCCATCCCTCAGGCAATATGTTTCAAAAATATATTTTTACATCGCCCGGAGGGTGTTTTTTTTATTTTGTACTAGTGCTTAGAATATTTTTGTTTTCATGTTTGTTTCGATTAGAATAAAATATTGATAACTTAAAATATATCACTTAAAATAACTTGTATTTATCATGTTTTTTTTTTTTGTTTTTTTGTTTTTTAAATGTGATTATTAAATTTAGATTTTTAAAAATGTGATTATTAGATAAAAATTAAAAATTACTTTGGTAATTTGTTGTATAAATGATCTTCTTTTTTTTTTCTCTCTGTTTTTAGACCGCAATATTGGTTGGATGTATTTTATGTCATACCAACAATTTGCTTTTCTTATCAGGTAAGAATAAAATTATTCTAATCTTTTATGATTTATCATAAAAGATAAATTTTATATGAAAAATATCTCTGAACTTTTAAACTTATGAACTGATGGATTTTGAATTGAATAAACATTTTGTTGATTATATTTCAAAGTTTAGACATTAAAAATCTTATTTTGTTTAGCTGATTATTTTAGGAGTTCATTCTGGTAATATTTTTCTGTTTGTTTTTTTTTTTTTTTTTTTTTAAGATGAGGCTTGATAATTAGTATTACTAGCAAATATATGCACCCTACGGGTGCAAGTATTTAAGTTTTAATATAATAAAATATCATATTAAATTAGAAAGGCTAATGAAACTGAATAAAAATGCCGATAAAAAGATTTGGAACAGAGGGGGTATGATTGAAAAATAGAACTGCTTTGAAACTAACTCTTCCATCATTTTCCCTTACTCCCGTCTTTCATTGGTAAATTTTCCTAATTTAACTATTTAGTTAAAATAGGATGTAAAGAATAATATTACAGTTATTTCTTCTTGTTAAGGGATTTCTTTTAAGATTTATCCCCGAGATTTTTGCTCATATTCATTAATATAAAACCAAACAATTAGAAATCAATAATACTAAGCATATATTTATTAAAATCAATTTTTTAAGATCAATATGCAAATTAGCCTTCCAATTCACACTGTAAACCGCTATTTTCTTGTATATATAAATACAATTGCATGTTATTAGTATGTAGATGTGGTCAACAGTATCAATGATGTAAAACAATTTTATTAATAATTGAGGTCTAAATAAAAATAAAATCATGGAGAATGTGCTGTAAATAACAAAGGGAATTGTGACTTGAATAGTAATATAGTTTCGGTTACAGACAGACAAACCCACAATCTCCATTATAATAAGATTTAGATTTGTATGCTCACATACAAAATTCTAGTATCATGAGATGATGCTTGATAATTATTATTCAGACTATTGTCCTCATATTCATTATCTCTGGGCTGCAGGTTCAATCCTGGCCAAGGGCGATACTAACATAGAACAATTAACACAGCTTAACACTTGTACCTGGTTATGGTTAACAGAATGAGAACAGTCTACAGTAGATTGAATAATGGGTTCGGTTAAAAGTTCAATAAAGATTTCCAAGTCTGACAAGAAAAACCTGAAGAAGGCTGGAGGGAACATCACCCAAAATGTTGTGTAGATAACAATAAAGATGCGGTCAATAGTCTGTATAATACAAATTAATTCTTGTATATTTATAATACAGTGGTACCTTGACTTATGAGTGTCCCAACTTTTGAGTTTTCAGAGTTATATACTGTCATCCTGTCTTTTTTTTTTTTTTTTTTTTTTTTTTTTTTGGCTTGTGTTAAGAGATAAAATTTGTAGTACAAGCGAGCTTCAGATATGCTTATGTTGTTCACTAAAAACATTTAAGTTTCCAAATTTACTATGCCAAAGAAAATTATTATTTAAAAAAAAAAAAATTTGTATTATATGGATTTTATGGGCCGGGTTAGCTCAGTCAGTAGAGCGTTTGGCTAGTAACCACAAGGTTCCTAGTTTGATTCCGGTCCTCGCCAACTCAGCGTATGAGTAGCACAGGGATCTGTGCGGTAAAGTAAGGAGCTGATGGTAGGTGTGGCGCTCCACCTCAGATGCTAAAAAACAATCTCCTTGGTCTAGTGCTATTGAAAAGGGGATAGACTCCCTCACTGACTGGCTGATATGACTTTAGGCCGCCCCGTCGACTTTACTTACTTTTTTGTTATATACACAATGTTTTGGTCGATGTGCCCCCAGGCCTTCTTCAGGTGTTTCTTGTCGAACTCAAGAACCTTCTCTACAAATTTGGGAGCCTTCATGTCATAATCGGGAGCCTTCATTGAACTTCGAACTTAACCCTTTATTCCAACCACCAGGGTAGACTATGCTCATTCTGTTAACCATGACAAAAAAAAAAAGACCTTAAAACATATTACAACACATAATTTGTTGTATAGTCATGGCACTAAGTCGATATATGTAGTATGGTCATCTTAGTGGGCACGGGGCATTGATTTAAAGTTTTCTTTGGGAAGTATCATCTCTTCGCTGTCTGGGAGTTATTTTGCGCTGGGTTTAATTGTACTTGGCTACTTTCAGTAGCAACATGGAGACATATTTTATCTGTATAACTTTTATTTCCCTCTTAATACATTTGACCAACAGTCTTGTTGAGGTAGGGAGCGGGTACAGAAAACACCTCCGCTCGAATGCGGTCTAGCTTCAAATGAAATTCCCAACTGAATCTCCATCAAAATTCAGACTTAGCATTCCGGAGGAGATGCAGGGTATGAATGCAGCTCTAGCTTCAAATGAATTTCCCACTGAATCTCCATCAAAATTCAGACTGGTTATATAGCATTCCGGAGGAGATGCAGGGTATGAATGCGGCTCTAGCTTCAAATGAAATTCCCAACTGAATCTCCATCAAAATTCAGACTGGTTATATAGCATTCCGGAGGAGATGCAGGGTATGAATGCAGCTCTAGCTTCAAATGAATTTCCCAACTGAATCTCCATCAAAATTCAGACTGGTTATATAGCATTCCGGAGGAGATGCAGGGTATGAATTCAGATATATAGCATTCCGGAGGAGATGCAGGGTATGAATGCGGCTCTAGCTTCAAATGAATTTCCCAACTGAATCTCCATCAAAATTCAGACTGGTTATATAGCATTCCGGAGGAGATGCAGGGTATGAATGGCTCTAGCTTCAAATGAATTTCCCAACTGAATCTCCATCAAAATTCAGACTGGTTATATAGCATTCCGGAGGAGATGCAGGGTATGAATGCGGCTCTAGCTTCAAATGAATTTCCCAACTGAATCTCCATCAAAATTCAGACTGGTTATATAGCATTCCGGAGGAGATGCAGGGTATGACGGTTACCATCATAGTAAATGGATATGACGAGATAAGTTCAAATCCTAGATGAAGCTGTTTGTATTTCACATTGCACTAATACCCTTGGGTAAAGGTATGCATCCAACTACTCTTCCTCTAGCTATGAGTAAATAATAGGGCAGACTGGGGTCTTTAATATTGGCTAGGTAACCAGTCAAGGAGAAGGAAAAATCTGAATTCAAGCCTATTAAACTCTGTTTAAGAAAAAGAAATTGTCCTTGTGTCGCAACCTGCTTGTGCGGAGGGTTTGATAAATACATATATAGCATTCTGGACACCCACACAACTTCACCTGGTCACCCCTTCTTCGGCAGAATACCTACACCTACATTTAATATTTCTCACTGGACCAGCCCACCTTATACCAAAATAGGGGTAGTGTTGGATTATTTGGGGGATATAAGGTGTGCTACAATACACCATCTAAATTTATAGACTGGGCGAGGTCACATGGTCTATTCCTCCGCAATCAACAGCCATAATGTGTGGCTGATTGACTACTTAATTGCAGATACTGACAGACATCCATTTGCAATACTAAGGAACAACCAAAGGATTCTTTACCAATGATTTCCGCTGGACAAGCGCTCTTGCTTGAAGCCTAAAGGATGGCCCATAAAATCGTGACAAACCACACCTTTCTTTCTGGTCGACAGCCCATGTCTTTCTACTTTCTTTTCTGGAACCCAACCATCTTCAGCAACTTCAAATGCAACAAAGGATGGCTGCTAGACTGTCTGGAGTTAACTCGTTTACCCTATCTGTGTGCGCCCTGTCGGCTGGGGCGTTAGAATGCACCTCTGCAGAGGGGTAAGACTCCCCCAATGGGGCCACCTGTTGGCCGTGGGTGGCGACCCGTGATGCTTAAGGATAGAACCCAGGACGATGAGCAGTTCATGACTTGCAATACTCCACTTTGGCCCTATCTTGGCTAGATGGGCGGTCGGAGAGGCTCCCTCCGATCAATCGGCTGGTCATGTCAAGCCCTAGCACCTATATGATTTTCCCAACCCTATTGCCCTTATGGCAAGCCCCAACCCTTTTATCATATGGGTGCTAGAAGGCAGTGACTGAGGGTCTACATGTCCTGGGAATGACGTTAAACTCTATCTGATGGTGAGGTTCCAGTTTTGGATGTTTGGGGAATGTGGAACACCCCTTCATCACCATTGCTCCCTGGTCCACTCTAGCCCGGAGTGGTAGTACCTGTTAGGGTCCCATCTATGGGTTGAATAGAAAAATGTATTTATAAAAAAATTGTATTATCCATTAGTTGATTTATTTCAAAACTTTATCGGCATTAAATGACCCACTGAGGTTGACATGCCGTAAAAACAAAAACCAAAACCTATCTATGTGGGATCTATTTATTAATTTGTTGACCCACAAAATTTTCTGTTGATCAGATTAAAAATTTCTTTATTAATCTCCTGCCATAGTGTAACAAATATATTACATTATATTTCATGTTTTTTATACAATACACTGCTATTTTTTTTTTTGTATTTTAAAAATGTAATAGGGTGGGTTTTTTGGGGGTAGGGGAGCCGGAACAGATTAATGGCATTTCACTTGATTTCAATGGGGGAAATTGATTTGAAAGAAAAAAAAATTGATATTTTACAGAGAAAAATAATTTTATTAGAAGAATTGAAATCTTTAAACTTGAATCTATCAAATCCAGTAGAAAAAATTTCATCATGATAAAATTTTCAAATCTTTGTCATATATATAATACCTATTTCAATTTACAATGCTTTTTGTAAATCAAATAACCAAAATAAAATTGTAATTTTTGGGGTTCATCATATTTAAATATCAGACTCATTTTGGTATTATCTGCGTTATTCGGACTATTGTCCCCATCTTCATTGTTACTTGTACAACATTTCGGCCGATATGCCCTCCGGCCTTCTTCAGGTATTTCTTTTCGAACTCTGGAACTTTCTTGTCGTATTCGGTAGCCATCACGGAACTTTGAACCTAACCCTTTATTTAGTCCACAGGGGTATCCTGTTCTCATTCCGCTAACCATAGCTGGGGTAGGAGTTGTGTTAATTAATTATTTTTCTAACTGCTTTCACTCAGGATTGAACTCGGGTTCCAAGATAACTGTCACTTAGAACTGTCTTAACCTAACTTACCTTATCCACTCGGCCATGTGTCCAATTGGATGGGGACTATAGTCCGAATAACGCAGATAATACTAATCTTCAAGCCTCATCTCAAACATTCAGAGAAACAGACTCGTTTTCTTTTTTTCTTTTTTAAAATTTTATGATTTAATTAATTAAGGTTATTATTATATAGGCAACCAGTCTAGGAGAAGGAAAACTCTGAATTCAAATCTGTTAAACTCCACTTAATAAATTGACCATGTGTCGCATCCTGCTTGTGTGGAGGGGTTGGTATATATATATATATATATATATATATATATATATATATATATATAAAGACAAGAATTAACATAACTTCTTTTAGCCAATCAAACTGCACTGCCAGAAAGAAAAAAGATATGAAAGTTTTCTGATCTTTTTATTTATTTATTCATTTTTTATTTATAATCATCTTTTTTTTTTCTTACTATCTAAAATTGTCCCGACATTTAACCCTTGCTACTGCAATTTTCACTTTTTAGTATCACATTTTCAACAAAAATAAAAAACAAGTTTAAAAAATGTTTCTCTCTTTTTCAGTGCCATGTGAGCATTATACCAATTTATGCCTGTATGGCCAAACGAACAATGAAGGAATTTACCAAGACGATCATAGTATCTATAGCATTGTGCATATTTGCTTACACAGGAATGGCCACATTTGGTTACCTAACGTTTGGCGCCACAATCAACAACGACATTCTTCTTTCTTATAAACCAGATAATTATATTATCTGTGCCGTCTTGCTTCTTATCATCAAAACTTATACATCTTATCCAATTTTACATTTCTGTGGGAGGTGAGTATACATTATACATATATATATATATATATATATATATATATATATATATATATATATATATATATGCTTCTTCTTAACCTAAAGAAAACCGGGTTATTTCTTATAAGTTCAACATAAACAAAGGGGGAAACTCTTGACTGATAAATTATTTATTTTTTATTGATCTACTAGGAAAAAAAAAGATGGGGTTAAGGTTAGGGTTAGTTTAATGGGAAATATAAATAATTTATCAGTCAAGAGTTATTCCCCTTTGTTTATGTTGGAAATAACCAAAAACCGTATTGTTTCACAATTGCTTGCTGCAATGAATGAATGTTAATGTTCACTCTTTAAACCTACAACCATTCCGCCTGTCGGTGGGACGTTAGAATGCACCAACTGCACCTCTGCAGAGGGGTAAGACTCCCCCAATGGGGCCACCTGTTGGCTGTTGGTGGCGACCCGTGATGCTTAAGGATAGATCCCAGGTGGCTGAGCAGTCCATGACTTGCAATATTCCACTTTAGGCTTTTCTTGGGCTAGACGGGCAGTCAGAGAGGCCCCTCTGATCCATCGGCTGACCATGTCAAGCCCTAGCACCTATATGATTGCCCTAACCCTATTGCCATTATAGCAACCCCCAATCCTTCTTATCATATGGATGCTAGAAGGTGGTGGCTGAGGTTCTACATGTCCTGGGAATGATGTTAAACTCTATCTGATGGTGAGGTTCCAGTTCTGGAGCTTCATCACCATTGCTCCCTGGTCCACTCTGACCCAGAGTGGTAGTACCTGTTAGGGTCCCATCTATGGGTTGAATAGAAAAACATGAGTTTATAAACAAAATTGTATTATGCATTAAGAATGAATTTATTTCACAACTTTGTCGGCATTAAATGACCCACTGAGGTTGATATGCCGTAAACCAAAGCAAACCTACAACCATTGTTTTATTTGTCTAAATTCTTTAGATGAGGCATGACATGTATAATTTTGATCGTTTCCTGTGGTCCGCCGACACTATACCTGATGCTACTCTCCACATACATATGCACACACGCACACACATACATGCATATTACTACTGTAAACTGTTCATGTTCCTGACATTACATTATTCTGTGTACTTGACATGAGACTTTGATGAGTTGTGGTGCACCTGAGCACTGTACACAATAAATTTCATTATTATTATTACAACTGTTTTCCTCATCTGTTTTATGTAAAAACAATGACGTCATTGTTTGAATAAGATCTTCAAAAGTTCTTTGACACCTTGTTTGATCAGCAACTAGAATATTCCAAATGATTTCCCAGGCGGGGTTATTACTATACTCAAATAAACAGGAAGCACCTGAGGAAGGCCGGAAAATACAGCGTTCAAAACATGATTTTCCACAAAGATGAGGACAAGTCTGAAAAATCAAAATTATAAACCATTGTTTTGCTGGCTATTTTTTTTTTTTTTTTTTTTTTTAATGATAAGTAGTGTCTATAAATATCTTATATATTTCTAAATAATGTTATCCAAGTGTCATTCAAATAAGGTAAATTTTACAATATAACAACTCACCCAGGAAAAAACAAAAATTCTATCTTTTAATATCATCTTCATTCTTTAACAGACATTTTTCTCAATTGAAAATATTCACACCTTCCTAGTTCCAGTAAGTATGTATATCAAATTTGGTATCAAATGGTTTATCTACAGATAAATGAAAAACTCTTCCCAATTGACAATCATGTTTCTTTTATGTAAGTATTCATCTATTTTTTAAAAATATCTTATTTTATTTTTTTTTTTTTTATCCCTTTTTTATTCAAAGGGCTGGGCTGGAAACCATGTGGTGCTATTTTTGGGACATGTCCACAGAGGATTCTCAAGTAAATGAAGCCAAACGTCGATTTTCGCTGACATTTATCTGGTTCTTTTTAAGTTTAATTTTAGCTCTTTTCATTCCAAATATTGGAGTTGTTAATTTCTTTACTTGGTTCACTTGCGGCTGTTTTCATATTTATTTTTCCAGGTAAATCAACTTTTTTTTTTTCTTCTTCTTTTCTTCTTTTTTAAATTTTACTAGCAAGAATATGCACCCTCCGAGTGTATTTAAGTTTTAATGTAATGAAATATATTAAATTATTAAGACTAACAAAATTAAATAAGAACGGATATAAAAAGAACTTATTTTAATTGTATTTTAATTGGTTTCTATATAAAATCATCTATAGGATTGATTTTAATACATTGAGGAATAAAACAATATTAAGAGATCAATAACACCAAGTAATTATTTATTAAACCCAGTTTTGTTAAAACAAGTATGTAAATTAACCACACCATATATTATGTAAACCTTTTTCTTAGTGACATGACACATTGCAGGATTTTAAATGCACTAATAACATGGGCTGTTTTGAGGCAAATCTAACTCTGATTTTCATAGACATCATTAGTAAATAAGATTTGTTATATGTGGTAATGATTTTGACTATGATTATAAATTAAATAATCATTGATAAAATTACATACTTCCAGAATGTAATGTAGTGTAAGCAGTGACATAGTTTCTATATATAAGATTTAAAGGTCAAAGTGTGTGGTGGAGGATCATTGTCTTTCTAAAATAATTTATAGATAGTTCTTTAATCTGGAGATGTTAAATAATTACATAACATTGCTGTTTAGTTATAAGTAGAAATCTGGATAAAAAAAAAACCTTTTTAAAAATGAATGAATCTCTTAAGAGTCACTTATAGAAATTTCAGAGACATCGTTAATAAATAAGATTTATTTATTCTATGTATTAATGATTTTTTTTGTTATAGCGTTTCAGTTTTAGCAACCTTTATCAGGACTCAGTTTTTTTGCAAGTCATCCAGTTTTCATAAATTGAGTCCTGATGAAGGTTGTTAAAACCGAAACCTTATAACATCGACTTCTCCAAGAATAAATTCATTTTTTTTAAGGAATATTTTATTTTTCTATTTACTACATACTGTTGATTTCCATTTTACTGCCATATTAGTGTGTGTGTTAATCGCCTGATGATTGCTCAAGCATATTATTGTCAATAGCCGTCTTTTTTTTTTTTTTTTTTTTTTTTTTAAATATTATTTTAAATTTCATTTTATTTTTTAAAAATATTATTTTTAATTTCATTTTATTTTTTAAAATATTATTTTTAAATTTCATTTTATTTTTTTATTTCATTTTAAAAATATTATTTTTATTTTATTTTATTTTTTTATTTATTTATTTTCATTATTTCTATACTCTTTTTTCCAGGATTATGTATTCTTCAAATTGGTACTAACCAGACTGAACCAACTTGGAAAAGTCGTGCAGCCATTGGAACTGGAATTACTTACTTGGCAATTGGTACATTTATCTTTGGTGTCACTTTATGTCAATCAATCATGAAAGACATTGAAGGAACTAAAACTGAATTACCTGCTGGATGCAAAAACTATACAATGCATCCACATTGAGAGTTACCAAACAAAAAGAACTAAGTTTTTATAATACTAAAGAAACAAAAAAAAATTGCATAATGTTAATTTTCGACCAACTTTCTGTGAAATGAGTTAATGTTTCTATAAGAATCACTTTTTTTTTCTTTTCTTGTCTGTATTTATGAGATGAGGCTTTTTGATATTGATGTGAATAATTTTAATATTTCAGACTGTTGTCCTCATCTTTCTGGCATGTATAAACACAATGTTCAGGCCTTCTTCAGGTGTTGTTTTTTTTTTTTTTTTTCTTTTTAATTAACTTAAAATAAGTCATCATTTAGACGATAACCATGAATTTAAAGCTCTGAAACTATGTTTGAATTCAAGGTTATTGTCTTATGATTACTTATTTTAAGGTAATTAAAAAAACCAAAAAAAAAAACCCACCTAAACAGAGAGCCTGAGGTTACAGTAGCCTGAACAGTTTGAAATATCGAAATTATTCAGAATCTTGTTTGTTTGTTGAAAAAAAAAAAATCTGTTAACATTTGGATTAACAAAATCCATTTGTTATTCTAAAACTTCAACTGTTGAAAATATTTTTAATACAATTAATAATATAAATAATTAACATTTTTAAATTTTCTCCTGTTAAACATCTAGTCAGTTATCAAAAATTAATGGGGAGGAAAAAGTTGTGTGTGTTTTTTAAAAAAAAAAAAAAAAAAAAAAAAAAAAAATTAAGGGATACCAATGCCTAAAATGTGTTCCTAAAAACACTGAACATTCCACTAATTGTAACTAATTATAGAACACCCCACCCCTGCAAGTTCCATGACTTACGATGGTTTTTGTTGAAATGTCATTAAAACAGATGTTGGTGGATATTAAAAGACAAACTGCTGTTGAATTTTTTATAAAATCAAATTATATTTTTTTAAATGACTGAATATATTTTATGTATTTTTGGAATATAATTTATTATTACTATTTGTATTCTAATAAATATACACTTCTTGTTTTTCTAATTGATTTATTTATTAGTCACTTGACTGTGTGTGTGTGTGTGTGTGTGTGTTGAGGAAATTGCTTTGGCAAGCCAAATTCAAATTCTGGGAGATGTGATTTGGGTTTCAATTCCCACTATTTACTCATAGCTTACGGGGGTAGAGACAAAGAGATTGATTTTCAAAAGGGCATTAAACCCATACTCAGCCCTGTCTATAACTGCATTCACCCTGGTGTAGTGTAATTATTATGGTCTACGGGGAATTCGGGATTAAAAATAAAACGGTATTTGGATTTCTGGAGAAAGAGAGGAAAAAGAAATAAGAACAAAAGAGGGGTTAAAGTTTGGAACTCAACTGACTGACGAATGACCCCGAAATTAGATTTAAAAATCAAAACAAAAGTTCCGGGTTTTGACTGGAAGTGGAAGTTGGGTGGCCGGCTCTCCCACCCTGGGACGAGAAACAGAAGAGGAAAAATCTATTTTTTTTCAGCTGGGCTTTGGTGGGAGGCGGATGTGGCCTCCCAGTTCACTGTATGGGTTTCGCATAGTAGTACCAAACATGGATTTACGATAGAATAATCTGACTGTACCCTCTCTCTTTCATTCTCTCTGAAAAGAACCAAGCCTAAAAATAAATAAACAGTCCCTTGTGACTATACAACTTGAGTATGTTGTTTCTGAACTAACAACTACTACTACTACTAAATGACTATAACTCGAACTTGGCCCTATGCAACACCTGGGTTGGTTGAGCTGGCTCCATCTAATTCACTGTATCCCAAATAACAAGATTGTTAGTGAATTCATGGAAAGAGTAACAAGTGAATAGGAAATTCACAAGCGGTCCCCAAACCCCACATGTGTATCCCAATTGAGGGAAGTAGATGCCCTTGTTTGCCGCAAATTTTCCACAGATGCAGGGACAAGTATGCCAAAAACCGTTGATTCCTGATGATGGAGACACCCTTTGGATTTTCACCAGAGCCCCTTTAGCCAGACTGTGGCCCTCGTTCAGGATTTGAACTCTAGTCTATATTCTTGTAATATACAAAAATCAGAAAGTACATAGTTTAAACCTATCAAAAATGAAATGGGTCATATTTGCTAATTTTATTTACTATGTTGCTTGTTGTCGTACCTGGTCTTATTTCTATCATCGGGGTAAAGAATTCAGTTTTTCCTCTCTCCTAGATGGGTTGTCTAACCAAAGCTAAAGAGCCCAATCTGCCCTACTATTTACCCAAAGATATTTAGCAAAAAGAGTAAAGCAAACACTTCATTCTATTTTAAATAACAATACTCATTATGCTAATCACACCTCTCAAATAATCTTGGCTAAGTAACTCCAGGGGGAATCTGAGCCATAACTTTGATAGTAATTTTATTTAAAAAAAAAAATTTTTTTTTTAATTATTAGATCGTCACAGTAATTAATTTGAAAGAGAAAATAAAATTTTGACTTGTTCAAATAATCATATACACAACATTTAAATTTTTTTTAAAGTTATGCCTCGTTAGAAATTAGAATATTCTTACTTGTTGAAAAATTGACTAACAATGGTCTTTATAAAGATAGATTAGTTCTAATTTTCTATATTCAATTGTTAAAATGGTTATTTCCTACAACTCCAACATAAACACAGGGGAACCACTCTTGACTAATAAATTGATTTATTTATTAATCTACTAGGAAAAAAGACAGGGTTAAAGGTTAGTTTAATAGGGAAAATGAATAAATAATTTATCAGTCAAGAGTGGTTACCCATTGTTTATGTTGGAGTTATAGGAAATAACTGTTAAAGTATTTGTTGACTAAAGTCAATTTGGTATAATAATTACTAAGCAGGACCTGTGAATATACCACAGTATTCAAGTATTACATTTGATATGTTTAAGAGCTATTGCGTTATAGTTCAATATGTAAAAAGTATAATCTTGATTAAACTCTTACTCTTTTTTAAAATTTATTTCCTTCTTTTCATTATGTTCAATTGAAACAGATAAGCGTTATCACTTCTATCTTTCCCCTACTTTCTTTCTTATTTTTTCTGTGTAACATTTCCTTTTTTATCATAATAAAAACAGAAGGGTCCCTGATTTAGCTGAGGTGACGACAGTCCTAAGAAATAAGCAACATTTGGCAGATAAGCAACACCAGATAATTAGGATTTGCGTTTCATCTTGGACAGTCTCATTTTTAACCAAAGGGTGTTGCAAGATGATAATGGTTAAAACATTGTTGATTGAACTCTTCTTGGTGTCTTTTGCAATATTTCAAGGAATTCCATAAATCCTAAAGATGGAACGGTTGAGCGAAAACTTCCAAGCTAATTTTGGCGGTAATTTTCACCGTTAGTTGTTAAAATTCCTAGCATAAAATTGTGCATGCGCATTATCTGAAATGAACTTAATTGTTATTAAGAAAACACATTTTATGATATTTTTGTGTTAAAGCATGCAGTTGTATTGTTTTCGAAAAAGTTTCTAAGATTTGTTTATTTTGCACAGAGACTTTCAAAATAGCTATCGGCTTGTTTCAAAGTGAAAGTCAAGGGAGGTTACTCTAATTGCCTTATTTGCTAGGAATTTTGACAACTAAAGGTGAAAATTACCATACAAAATATCCTTCAAATACAAATTAGTTATCCTAAACTTTAATAAAAGCAACTCTATACCGTGAAAATTACCATTTTGGCCAGGTCAACACCAACAACCACATTGGGGGGGAGAGATAACTTAAGTGGTAATTATAGAGTACTTTCCCTTCCTTTTTAAATAGGATGGTCTGTAATCACAAGAATTCATTTTTTTGCAAGACATAATTATAGAAAACTAGCATGGATATGCACCTTCCAGAGTAAGTATTTAAGTCTTAATGTAATCAAACATATTAAATTAGAAAGAGTAATTAAATTAAATAACACACATAAAAAGATTACTTATTTTAATTGGTTTCTATATAAAATCATTCATATGATTGATTTTTAATACATTGGAGAATAAAACAATATCAGATTAATAACACCAAATAATTATTTATTAAACCCAGTTTTGTTAAAACCAGTATGCAAATTAACCATTCTATATATTATATAAACCTTTTTCTTAGTGACATATACAACACATTGCAGGATTTTATACACACTAATAACATGGGCTGTTTTGAGGCAAATCTAACTCAGATTTTCATAGACATCATTATTAAATAAGATTCATTCTATGTGGTAATGATTTTTGACTGACTATAAATTAATATTCATTGATAAAGTTACAGTTCCAGAGGGTATTGTGATGTAAGCAGTGACATAGTTTCTATATATAAGATTTAAAGGTCAAAGTGTGTGGTGGTGGGGGATCATTGTCTTTCTAAAATAATTTAGAGGTTCTTTTAAGCTGAAGATATTAAATAATTACATAACATTGCTGCTTAGTTATAAGAAGAAATCTGGATAAAAACCTTTTTAAAAATGAATGAATTTCTTAAGAGTCACTTACTAAAATTTTCCACAGAGGAGCATTAAACTTCACAAGATAAAAATATAATTGGTAAATATCTTCTGTTATAGTCACTTATTACTCTTTGTAACCATTCATTGCAAATTTTTTATCTATCTAATATATATATATAAGGGCAGTTGTGTGTATGTCCGGAGGAAACTTCGAAAAATTAAAACAAACGACAAAGTAAATATATATACACATTAAATATCACCAGGGCTTGGTTTTTGAGCAAAAATAATAAAGATTTGATTTATATTTGTGAAAAGGATTAAAAAATAAAATTTAAATGATAACAGAATGGAATATTTTTTTGCATTTAATATTTTGAATAGTAGACATTAACAATTATATTCAGAGTGGTTGGATCAATGCAAGGTTTTTTTTTTGGTTTTTTTTACATGGGGATTTTAATGGAGGATCCAACTCATGATCAAGTAATAATGGATCCGTGGGACTAACTTTAAAAAAAAAATCCCCCTTCTACCCTGGCAATGTCGGGTGGCCTCTTCTAGTGAACAATAAAAATTGTAAAATAGACATTGTTCAAGAAAAAAAATAGTAGGAATTTGATATTTTTCTGTTCGTCTTGTTATATCTTCAATCAAAATCTTGTGAAAAATAAAATCTAATATAAACTTGGAATTCTTAGACTTGCATAAAGTAAGTAAAGTTGGAGTGGCCTATTGTCAGTATCAGCCAAACAGCGAGGGGAGTCTATCCCCTTTTGCTAAGGTGGAGCGCCACACCTACCATCAACTCGCTACTCATGTGCTGAATTGGCAGAAAGTGGTATTGAACCAGGAACCTTGCGATTTCTAGGCGGATGCTTTACCGACTGAACTAAACTGGTCCCTATAAATAAAAAATGGATGCAAGACAAAAGCAACCTCCCCGCCAGGGGAATTGAACCCTGGTCTCCTGTGTGACAGGCAGGGGTACTTATCACTAAAACATTTAAAAACAAAGTTCAATTTTCCTTATTAAGTGAATGTTTATATTTGACTATATTTATGAGACAAGGCTTGTTGTGGATAATTTGGATATTTCAGACTGTTGTCCTCATCTTTATTGTGATATAAACAATGTTTAGCTCCAAAACCATGTTTGAATTCAAGGTTTATTGTCTGATGAATTATTTTAAGGTAATTAAAAAAACAACAACATCTAAACAAGGCCTGAGGTTACAGTGATACCACAATAAAGATGAGGACAAGTTTAAAATATCAAAATTATTCAAGTGAATGTGTAGTTACAAAAAAGAAATAAGACATAACCCCAGACAGGTTGATATGCTGTTAAAATCACTCAACCCAACCAAACCAAAATAAGTTTAAAATATGTCAAGAATTCATCTAAATGTTTAATTATGAAATGTCCATTAACTACCATATGTATACTTGTAAAATCTTTGTTTTTTTTTTGTTTTTTTTAATTGAATGCAGAATCATTTAAAGCAAACAACAAAACCATCAAAAACGTTTAACAAATTTTTATGAAATACATCAAGTTAACAGAGAAAAAAAAAATGTGGCCCAGGGAATGTAGTGTGGGGGGTGGGGGTGTTTCTGCATAAAATATTTCCAGGAAGGATTGTTTTAACATATTGAAGACTAAGTCAATATAATAAATAGAAGAATAATATTAGAGATTTTTGTCTTTTAATGCCAAAAGACTTTGAAAATATAAGATCAAAGAAAAGATTATCTAAATCTCTTGTGTGTAAATGGGCTTTATTCAAATCAATAGATTAAAGGATAATCCTCAGTGTCACATTGTAAAGGAACAACAGATTACCAACTTCCCTTGGATTATTGCAGGTTCCATAAACAAAAACGTTTCCTATTTTAAATATTCATTTCACCTAAGTTCTTGCATCAGACATTGAATCTCTGGTTTAAGGAATGGTCCGTTTCTATTAAAATTATTATGTTGGGCTGACAAATCGGCAGCGATATCTTCATCGAGGGTAAAGTTGACGATGGCTGATGGTACCAAACCCAGTTCGGCAAAAGTCGATTCTTCTTCTTCGAGTTTCTGTCCAATTGATGTTACTAGTATGTATGGTAGCCAATCGTGCATTAGGGTTTCCCGAACAAACTGCAACAGTGAAGGGAGTTTTTCAGTCGCTTTAAAGGTTCCTTCTAACAAAACCCCATCAGGAAACCGGATACGTATCAGTGTGTACCGGTAACGGCGAAGCTCTCTCTGTTCATCACGCTCTCTCATCGCTTTGGTTCGTAAAATCTCTAACTTTTCCACCGTATCGGTACGCATTTGTTGCTCCTTCTTCAGTTCTGCGGGGGTGAGGTTGTAAAATTCCTCAGGTACCACAAAATTTGGCACTGTTCTCGATGGATGGTAGACATGTAGTGCCCTGTCGAGCTGTGGCCGTATTGGTTCTGCGGAGAGAAGAAAACTCTTCATCTGTTCCAGATGTTCAGAATCAAGAGCACTTTCTTCGGAAATAACCAGAAATATTTCCTCTGGCTGATCTTCGAATGGTAAGGTTTTGCGCTCAAAGCCACACGACTGTAAGAATTCTTCACTACCATCAATTGGCGAAACTTTATCCTTAAATGCCCTGTTGTTGACTCGAATTCTTCGGAATTTCTCTTCGTTTGGATTATTCAAGAGATTATCCAGATATTTGATTAAAATATCGTTGCACAGTTTTACACTTTCTCTATTTTTGTTCAGGGTTTGGATCATTAGTGCCGATGCCATTCCGGGTTGTTCGGCCAACTGGTTAAAAAGGAATTCTCGAATGTAGTCATTCATCTCCTGTTTCGGAAGTACTGCAGGTCCGATATCTGGACACCTGAAGAGAACCGATGTTGATGGAGGATCCTCTTTTCTGGTGGAAGCTGGTTCGTCGGTCTTATTTTGTTGCTGCGATTGTAGACTTGAATCCGTATCCGTTTTCACATGTGTTCTCATTGTTGGATGACACACAACTGTAAAATACAATATCAAAAGAGACATAAAAATAAATGTCAAAGTTTTAAATAAATCTATATCTTTATTAAAATAAAACTAAAATACTGATTTTTTTTTTCTAATATGATGTGCTCTTCAGGGGTGTTGGGTGTAATTGAGCAATTTTTTCTAAGTTCTATAATGTGGACCGTTTAATGATGCATACTTAATTTCTGAGTGTATATAATACAGGTTTGTTCTTTATTCTATGTATTAATGATTTTGACTGTAAATTAAATAATCATTGATAAGCTTACGCAATTCCTGAGGGTATTGTAACATAAACAGTGATGTAGTTTCGGTTACAGAGAGACGCCAAATCTTCATTATATATAGATATTTTTACAATAGGAATACAAGATTTGTATAGTGAATCTGGAATCTTGTGTAGAAAAACTGATACATAGAATGTGAAAGTTTGGCCATTTCTATTGTATAAGGTAGAAAAGTTATATTGTGATATATAAGACACATTGCAGAATTTTAAACACACTAATAACATGGACTGTTTTGAGGGAAATCTAAATCATTTTCATAGAGAATATTGTTAATAAATAAGATTTATTCTATGTATTAATGATTTTGACTATAAATTAAATGCTCATTGATAAACTTACGCAATTCCTGATGGTATTATGATGTAAGTAGTGATGTAGTTTTGGTTACAGACAGACCAACACTGAATCTCCATTATATATATATATAGATGAAACTAAATTTTACTGATGTTTTTTTTTGTATATAATGTGTTCAATTATTATATCCTTATCTTTTCTTTTTACCTTTTAAAAGATTTTTATTTTAAGTATACAAAACAACTGATATGAATATTTAAGAATGATGTAATATTTCCTATTCTCTATCTTTTCTTATATACAGAGCATGTTTTTAAAAATTGATATAATTTTGTAATCTAATGGATCAAGAATGAAAAAAATCAAATTATGTTTTCAAATCTGATGGAATATGACAATAAAAGGTTAAAAGATGTGTGGGTAGCATGGGCCACACCCTTTGTATTGATAGTCAATGGTGGATAAAAGTGATGTATGGTTTATTGAATAATTGGAGGGATGGTGGCCAAGAGGATGGATCGAGAATCAAACTTATAAAATTAAATGGGAAGAATAGTTGTAAGAATTAATCCCAAATTATATAAATCATTTTGATATTTGGACTGTTGTCCTCATCTTTATTGTGGTATTTATAAACACTGTAACCTTGAGCTATGTTTAGGTGTTTTTTTTAATCACCTTAAAATAAGTCATCATCATCAGATAACCTTGAGTTCAAATGTGGTTTTGGAGCCAAAATATCACTTAAGAAATTTACCTTGTTTCATTCATAGGAGTTGGTAAATATGTATATCATAAACATGCAGCTACTGAATGGCATAATAATAACAGTAGTACTAATGAATCCTTTATCAGATGATGATTTTCGGGGGTTAGGCTTTGTTACAGGACCAAAGTATTGTTATTACTAGCGATCCAAACACTACTTTATGATAACACCAGACTTAAAGATTTTAAAAATTAGATTAAAATAAAAGTAATAAATGCAGTTATTCCTTGTAGATGGTCTGAGGAAGCCAATGATTCTCAAAGATGAAAACCTTTCAGTTGAAATAAATTTATAACTGTTAAAATGGCTGATATTTAAGCCTTTTCTTTATCAATACTCATTGAAACACTAGCGTCTCGCAACTGACCTGGTAAATGCTCACAAGGTCATTAATCATCTTAACAACAGCAACCTTGAGCACCTTTTTGATCTCCATGTTTCTAACACACGTGGGCATGACTACAAAGTCACAAAACCTCACAGCTCACATGACTTTCAGAAACATTTTTTCACACTCAGAGTTGCCTGCATCCATTGTAGGCGCCGAAACACTGCATCTTTCAAAGCCTCCATGCTTCCTGTAATTTACCAACACTATACCTGATACGCGCACATATACATGTACATTATTACTGTACGCTATTCATGTTTCTGACACTAATACATTATTCTATGTACTAGACATGAGACTTTGATGAGTTGTGGTGCACCTGAGCACTGTACACAATAAATTTCATTTCATTTGATATAGCATATACATATTATTATTATTATTATTTTACCTACTCCTAGGCTTGTGAATAATTCTATCAATATAATCAATAAATAATAAGTATCATTAAAACAGTGCATTCGTAATCAATATGATTAATTTACAATAAAGATTGGAAAAATCTAAAGTATTTGGAAAATAAATATTACAATGTTTCTTTTGAACTTTGTACAACACATATGTTAGTGTCATTGATTAAGTGCAAAATGCACAAATCAAAAATATCAAGCCTGACATGGCTGTCAGATCTCACACTTAGTCATAGATTGTTTATATCAATCCGAATAATTTGTCAACTGCAACATGCTAAAAATTCTGCCGTCAGAGTTGCCAGCTGTTTGACGAAGTTCTACGCTCATAGTCACGGAAATAATTCATTGAACAGCATACTAAGGGGAAGGATCTTATTACAATGTCCGGAACTAAGTGTTATCATATTTGCTACAGAATCTTGTATCATATTTTTATCTAATGCATTCTAATTTTATTTTATCATTCAGTGGGGAAGGTCTCAAAATTTGGATATCAAGTATTGACCTATTTTAAATAATATCCAGAGAATAGAAAAAGAAAGTAAAGTCGACGTTTAAATGTTTTGCTTTATGTTAAACCTTTGTCAGGACAATACAAAAGAATGGAAAAAATTATTGTATGAACAATGATAGATGTTTTTAAAATGACAGGAGTTAGGAAATCTATATAGAGAAAAGGCTCATAACTGTATTTTGGCAAGTATTCGTACGGAAATTCAAGACGTAATTGGTACACATGAAGACATCCAAGATATGTGACATATTTTATAGAGACACCATTGATTAAAATACAAGAAAAGTTTGTATGAATTTAAATAATATATAAAGCTACCTCAAATTTAAAACACAGATATTTAAGGTATTAATTAGTGCTAGCAAGAATATTCACCCTCCACTGTGTGTAATTATTTAAGTTTTAATGTAATGAAATGTATTTAAAATTAGAAAGACTAACAAAATTAAATAAGAACCTATATAAAAAGATTACTTATTTTAATTAGATTTTAATTGGTTTCTATATAAAAATTATTCATAGCATTAATTTTAATACATTAGAGAATAAAAAGATAATGTTAGTGATCAATAACACCAAGTAATTATTCATTAAACCCGGTTTTGTTAAAACCAGTATGCAAATTAACAACACCATAAAAGTAAATGTAAACCTTTATTTCTTAGTGGTATATAAGATTTTAAATGCACTAATAACATCGGCTGTTTTGAGGCAAATATAACTCTGATTTTCATAGTAGACATTGTTAATTAATAAGATTTATTCTATTCTATGTATTAATGATTTTGACTATAAATTAAATACTCATTGATGAACTTAGGCAATTCCTGAGGGTATTGCGACATAGTTTTGGTTACAGACAGACACTGAATCTCCATTATAATAAGAAGATTTGTAGAAGACAAATTAATTTTTTATAACCTAATTTTCTGAGGCCAGTTCTCTAAAATGTTCACTGGGTCAGAAATGAATATCTCTTGAAAGCCCAACTTAGACCAATAAAGAGATCTGGGTATGACACTGAATCTGGTGGTAAAGGTCCTAGTTTTGGATGTCTGGGTGGGTGGATGGGGAATCTGCTGTGTCATTCAAACATGTCTGGTGGGGTTTTTACACCCCCCCCATGCAAAAATGCATATCATGTTACTATTATGTAAAATATACTCATACTACTATTTCACTAGATCTTTGCAATCACTGAAGAAGAACAGGTTGTCTTGTAAAAAAAGTAAAGTCAGCAGTGTGGCCTATTGTTGGTATTGGCCAGACTTTAACTAGTGCTGAAGTGGAGCAACATACCCACCATCAGCTCCCCACTTTATTGCATAGATACAAGCTGTGCTACTCATACTTAGAGTTGGTGAGGGCTGGTATTGAACCCAGAATCTTGTGGTTCCTAGGCAGATAATTTACCGACTGAGCTAGCTGGTTGTTATTCATCTAATACAATAAAATGAATTAATATATTATATATATATATATATATATATATATAAGAAAGAACGTCCGCAAAATGGTTTGAATTTTGTTTTTCAAAAAAAAAAAAAAAATTTTGTTAGACGTGTTTCAGATATTAGGCTTCTTTCAGACTTGTTTCATTAGTTCCTGATTCCATATATACAGTTAGCTTAGATGTGGCACAAGACCAGAAGTATGGGGCACCCAGTGAGAATCGAACTCACTATCAGTGGTTTGCTAATCTAGCTCACTAACTATTACACTGTGTGAGGTGCTCTGATTCCATATATATATGGTCACATAAATTTGGTATGAGCTCTCTAATTGGTAATTTAAACTAACTTTCACTACTAAGCATATAAGCAATGATCATTTCCCCCAGAAACTTGATCTCTCTGTGATCGTAAAAAAATTATAAACAGACCTATCAGGCTGGCAAACAGTCTGTGTTCGACCCTAGCCAAGGATAGTTGTTGTGTCTGGCCACACTGAAGAGGTGTGAAACGCCGAAACACGTGTCTGTGGATGACTTATTATATATATATATATATATATATATATATATATATATGAGAGGTATCCAAAACTTGGTAGTAAGGGATGATTCTATATGTGATTTCTAAGATACACTGTATTATTATTGTATGATCCAGTATGTATAAATACAGTGAATCTTTAAATCACTAAAGAGAGCTCAATGTATAATAAACTTTTTAGATTATATACAGAGCAATATTTATCTTAGAAAGGAAGGGAAAACTCAACACCGTAATTCCATAATACATTTATTTCAACCAAAATTGGGGCCTATATAAATCTAAGTTGATTTAATATAGCTTCCCAAAATTTAGTCTCATCAGATGGAAGATCAGGTTAACCTCAATATAAATTGAAATAAAATTTGTTACATAAACCCAAGTTTTATATCTTATATAATGCAAACCAAAAAAAGGAAAGAATGACCTCTATATTTTACTGCAGCTGGACCAGCACTAATGTCACACTAGGTGCTCAATACTACCCTCACTTAATCAGGAGAGTACTGTGAAGGGAGAGAAATAATTAAATTACCACCTAGGAATTAGGAGCATTTAAAAAGATAAGACAAGTGCCAAAAATCCCCAGCAGACTAATGTAGGGTTAAAAATATCCTGTATAATCTTACAAGATTTTAATTATCTTATTATAATGGAGATTATGTAACTGTCTGTCTGTAACTGAAACTATGTCAGCATTTCCTTAGTTATATTTCCAATGATTATCAAATAGTCATTATTTAATCTTAATTAGCATTTTATTTATTAATGATGTCTTTATTAAAGTCTAACTGAGTTAGATTTGCCGCAAAACTGTCCATGTTATTAATACATTTAAAATCCTGAAATATGCGTTATATATCTCTAAGAAATAAAAATTTACATGGTATATAGTGGGAATAATTTGCATAATGATTTTAACAAAACTAGGTTTAATGAATAATTATTTGCTGTTACTGATTTCTAATACTATCATGTTATTCTCAAATGTATTAAAAGCAATCCTATATATAATTTTATATAGAAATCAATTAAAATAATATTAAAATAAGTGTAATATTTTTATATCTGTTCTTATTTAGTTTTGTTAGTCTTTCTAATTTAATATAATATTTTATTACATTAAAACTTAAATACTTGCACCCATGGGGCACATACTTTTGCTAGTATTTATGATAATTTAAACTTAAATTTTCATTTAAATTTTCACCTGGATTTATATTTGTCTATAGTAGACAGGTAAAATCTTCAGGTAAGAAAGATGAAAAGTAAATAGTAAGTAAATGTTGATAATTACCTTTCTTAGTTTGTTGATACCTGGCAATCGCAGCATCAGCCGCCCTTCGAGCCTCTTCGGATTCTGTTCTGGAAGATGAAGCTGATTGAGGCCTTGAAGAAGACGTACTTTGATTAGATTTTTGTTCATCTAATCGATGACCAGGGCCAACTTTTTTAAAGAAATGGTCTAATTTGATTTGGTTGAAAAACTTTTTAGGAAACATTGTTTCAGAATTATACAAAGGAACTGTGAACAAATGCTTTTGCTGGAGGTGTTTGAGAAAGGTGCTATTACTATAATTATTAGTTGTTATTATAAAAAGAGGCAATTCTTGAAGTTATAAGGCCTTAATCAGTTTTAGTTTGGTGTTTGGGGGAAGACTTAACTGGATTCCCACCATGGTTGACTTGTTGGGGTTGTTGTTGTGGTTTTCCAATACCTGAAAAGAAAATATTTGTAGGGTAAGAAAAACAACATATTAGCACAAAATTCATATCATAAAAAGTCTATCTATACATATATAAAGGGCAGTTGTGTGCATGTATCGAGGAAACTACAAAAATAAAACAATTAACGACAAAGTAAATATATATGCACATTCACTATCAACAGATCTTGCTTTTTCAGCAAAAATAATGAAGATTTGATTTATATATATTTACCAACCCTTCCGCACGAGTAGGGTGTGACACAAGGTCAATTTCTTAAGTGGAGTTTAATAGGTTTGAATTCAGAGTTTTCCATCTCCTAGACTGGTTACCTAGTCAAGGTTAAAGAACCCAATATGTCCTACTATTTACCCATAGCTGGAGGGAGAGTAGTTAGATGTACACCTTTCCCAAGCATATTAGCGCTATGTGAAATGCAAACAGCCTCATCCAGGATTTAGAAGGTCGACAAGTCCATTTCCTATGACTCTAACCATTACACTACGCACCTCCAACCAAAATTTGATTTATAATAAAATTTAAATAGTAACAACTTGGAATTTTTTTTTTTGCATCTAATATTTTAAATAGTTAAACATTAATTTATCTTTTCAGAGTGTCTGTTCAACTGGATCAACGCAAAGATTTTAATGGGACACCCTGCAAGTTTCCAACTACTGATTCAGTAATAATGGATCTATGAAATTAACTTTTTTGCAACCCGCCCTTCTACCCAGGCGACACTGGGTAGACACTTTAGTCTAATTCGAAGAGGAAAAGAAAAAAAAATTTTTTTTTTTAAAGAATTAAAAATATTTTACTGTTTTCAATCTATAAACAAAACAGTTATTTTGCTCCATATAGACCTTGTTCAATGGTTGAATGAAAACATTTAAAGCATAAAAGTGCAAAATTTTAACTGATGTTGTAGCTTCAGGTCAGAGCAAAAACAAATTGTTTTTTGGTATAAATATTGTTCAATATATGTAAAATAATAATAGAGAATTTTGTCATAGATGCAATGCTACATTGGGATTTTCCCATCTATTGATCTTGCTATGAAAAAATCAGAAATCATTAACAACATAAAATTGGTTAATTTTAAAACTTTTTTTTAATAGCATTTTTGGATTCCTCAAGCCAAAAAAAGCTTTTGTAAACCAAATTTTTAGGAGTAGGAAACTCTAGAATTCCTTTTATAGATAAAAATAGATTACAAAATGTGATTTTTTGCCCCCCCCCCACACACACATTTGGAGAGCTAAAAATTGACATAACTCGGCTAATTTTTGGAATTAGAAGCACAAATTTTGGGGATTGTCTAATTTTAACAGTCCTCACCAAGACAAAATTTCAGAAAAATTGAAGGATATGAGTGACAATTTTTCTTTTTTCTGGATTGTTAATTAATTATTATTCTATGTTAATCTCACCCTTGACCAGGATTGAACCTGCAGCCTAGAAATGACTGTCACTTAGAACTGTCTTAGATTGTTAACTATTGGATAGTGGAACAGGCAAACACCTCCTCAACTTAATGGACTGTTCCTAGCAGTAGTGGCAATAACTATTTAATCTGTTACAGTTTGTTCATTAACACTGACCTTGGTTTCGCCTCTACATTCTGTGGTCACTGGTTCGACCTCCATCGGGGGGGGGGGGGGTCAAGTTATACATTGCTGATGAGATCTAAAAGGTCGAAACAGTTGTCCAGTGTTTCCGCATGTTGCGCGCATTGTTTGCCGAATTTGCTGGTCATGGTAATTTACCTGTATATAATCTATTATTATACTAAAGCTGAGTAAATCAATGATTGTTTGCTAAAGGCTTTTTTTCTTATTTAGTTTAATGACACAAAATACATACCAAAATATTCCTTAGTTTTGGGATTAAGTTATGTTTGATAAAAATTCCATTTTATTTGGTTCTAATTAGTCGTAATTTGCAATTAAGTCAAAAACTCACCCATCTCTTACTTCACATTCTGCCTGTCACTTTCCTCCTCTCTCTATATATATATCTTGATTAACTACTCTTTATAGATGTTAGTTTTCTCTGTGATGTAAAAAGAGAGATTGGTGAGTGTGAGCGGTAGATGAACTTAGTCGTATGCTAATTTTCAGCAGCTAACGGCTGGCTTATATATGAGATGGGTCAGTTTTTGATTTAATTGCAAATTTTAGCAAAATGATTTTAATGTTTTCTTTTGTTTTTTGTTTTTTTTAATTCTCCGGTCATATTTTTTTTTTTTTTAAAATTTAATTCGTTTTGCAAACTAACTTTCTTCCTGATCACAATTATCTACCCAGAGCTCAATGGGTAACACAACAGGTCATGTTTTCTTTTTTTCTAGTTCTTCTATATAAACATTATTTTCCTTGAGGAATTAGGCAGGCCATTCTGAAAGCGGCGTAGGCCGCAGTTTGCTGATGATGATTGGTTTAGATTAACATCAGTTTTAATAATGCATTGCTGTGTTCATTAGGGAGAAGATAATAAAATGTGTGTGTAATCTGGAACAATGGTTCTTTTCAACTTGAATTCTCATTTTGTTTTTATCATTGGATGGGGAGTTCAGAAAAGTCCAATTCTTATTCTTATTATTATCACTTGTTATTATAAAAGAGGCAATTCTACAAGCTATGATGCCTTAATTAGCACTGATAATTCAAATAAAACAATATTTACATTGTGGCATACAGAACTGATAAGTACTAGCAGGACCTGTGGATATACCTCAGTATGATAATTTAATTATTACAACGTTTGATATGTCTACTTAAGAGCTATTGAAAAATAGTTCAATATGTAAAAAGTATAATAATTTTGATTTAACTCTTTCTCATTCTTTTTTCTCTTTCTTTCTTTTCATTATATTCGACTGAAACAGATTAGCATTATCGCTTCTGCGTGTCCACACCCCTCTCTATATTTCCCTCTTTCTTTCTTTCTTATATTTTTTCTGGGTAGCATGTCCTTTTTTCTTCACTTTCTTTCTTTATAATAAAAACGGAATGGTCCATTATTTAGCTGAGGTGATGGCACTCATAAGAAATGAAAATTCAGCATTTTTCATTTCATCTTGGACAATTTGGACGGATGTTTTGAATGCATTGAGTTTTGGATAATGTTAGAAAAAAAAAAAAAAAAAAAAAAAAACTCAACGCATTCAAAACATCCATCATTTATTTAACTACATAAATCTTTTTTCTCCTTGACTAGTTTCATATTGTCCTGAAGAAGGTTTCCTTTATAAACCGATAAGTTTGAACATCGACACTATGACTAATAAATTTCCATCCATTGTAACATACACAGTGTTTGTTCTACATTTCTTCACATCAGTAGTAGGAACAATATCAACTAGAGGGCAATAAACCTTTAGCCTCTCAATGTTTATTACAAGAAGTCCTCATAAAAAAAAATGGTTCAATGCTATACCTATGTTTATGACTGCACAGATAAATTTATGGCAAGTAAGCTAATCCATAGGTCAGGTTTTCAGCTAGTTTGAAAAAAATGTAAGAAATCTAATATTAGTTAACTAGCAGGATCTGTGAATATACCACAATATGATAATTTATTACGACGTTTGATATCTTTACTTAAGAGCTATAGCTAAATAGTTCAATATATAAAAAGTATAATAATCTTGACTTAACTCTCTTTTCATCATGTTCGAGTGTAACAGATTAGTGTTATCGCTTCCGTGCACTCACCCCCTCTATCTTTACCCCTACTCTTTCTTTCTTATTATATTTTCCTATGTGGCATATCCTTTTTCTTCTCTTTCTTTCTTTATAATAAAGACGGAATGGTTCATTATTTAGCTGAGGTGACGACACTCATAAGAAATAAGAATTTAGCAGATAAGCAACACTAGATAATCAGGATTTACAGATTTGCATTTCATCTTGGATGGACTTATTTTTAACCAGAGGGGTTGCAAGATGATAATGGTTGTACTTTTAAGTATTAATATATATATATTTACCAACCCCTCCGCACGAGCAGGATGCGACACAAGGTCAATTTCTTAAGCGGAGTTCAACAGGTTTGAATTCAGAGTTTTCCTTCTCCTAGACTGGATGCCTAACCAAGGTTAAAGAGCCCAGTCTGCCCTACTATTTACCCATAGCTAGAGGGAGAGTAGGATTCATACCTTTCCCAAGGGTATTAGCGCTAAGTGAAATAATTGCCATATCCAGGATTTGAACTCGGGTCGACGAGTCCATTTCCCATGTCTTTAACCATTACACCACGCACTTAAGTATTAATATATAGATTGGCTAAAGTTTAAAGAGAAAAAATTGATGGCAAAACAGACTAAATTTTTTTTCGATTCTAAAATTATTTTTAAGTAAATAATTAAAATAAGCAGTAAAAACCAAAAATGCAGCTTACAAACTAGGAACATTTAGTCCAAAATGAAAATGCTTTTTATCATTCTTACTAAAGATACAACTGGAATCAGATTTTTAAAATGAAATAAAAAAATAAAAATCAATATATAAATAAGATAGGATAAATTGTTACAAAATAATGAGATATTGAAAATTCACTTAACAGACATTTTTGTGAGGGGGTAATAATGGTTAGCAAACTAGTATTACAGATCCATTAGTACCACTAGTTATAATATTAATTCTAGAAACAGGAAGTGACAAACCATTGAATGTAAGTCACTAAAGGTGGTGTTTAATTGAATTCTGATAAGCATTAAAATATACTTCTTTGTTGTAAATCAAACAGATGTCCTATGTGAATGTCTTCATAGTTATTATCATCCCTGACATTTAAAAAAAAAAAAAAAGATAAATAAGGTTATTATCTATTACAAATACACATTTGATGAAAAGGCAAATATTCAGAGATTTCTCTAAGGTGGAAATTTACAAATTTTTTAAAGAAAACAAGACTTAATTTTGATATTTTTGACTGTTGTCCTTATCTTTATTTTGTATGTATAAACACAATGTTCAGGTCACTGTAACCTCGGCCACTGTTTTTAGCTTGAAAAACACATTTCAACTCAAGGTTATCGTCTGATGATGACTTTATTTTAAGGTAATTAAGAAAACACCTAAACAAGGTAAAAAAACCCAGTCTACCCTATTTTGCCCATAACTTGAGTGAGAATAGTTGGATGCATACCTTTCCCAAGGGTATTAGTGCTATGTGAAATGCAAACAGCCTTATCCTTAGGTTGCTGGGTTGATTTCCTATGACAATAAACATTACACCACCAGTAACTTAGAAATTGTTATACGATTAATAAATCTAAATTCAATAGAAATTACATTGAGGAGTGATTGGTAAAATATTTGAACTTTCTGAACCTGTCACACACTGATATTTAAAAAATATAAAGAGATTTCATCAGGGATTAATAATAATATAGTGACTATTCTTGCCTTTTTTTTTATGGAATGAGAGATATCTTTAGATAGATCCAGGATTAATGTTTGAATATGGTTTTTGATTGATTTGTTTTTGTAAATTCAGGTATAGGAATAACTGAGGGTTAAGAGTTAATAAAATCTGTGCCATTTTTTCTTTAATCCTAGCCTTTATTAGTACCAATTCTGTACAGTATACTAATTGGTTGGTATTATGGCATGTCAACCCATTAGGGTTTTTTTTAAGCCAAAGGCATTTTGCTTTATTTATTCTTGATGGTACTTATCTTTTTTTAAAAATCTATTTAACCAATAGATGGGACCCTAACAGGTATCACCACTCCAGGTCAGAATGGACCAGGGAGTAACAGTGAAGTAGGGATACTCCACATTCCCCAGAGCTCCAGAATTGGAATTTCACCATCAGATAGAACATCATACTCAGGACATACTCAAGACCCTCAGCCACTGCCTTCTAGCACATATGTGATAAAAGGGGATGGAAGTTTGCCATAAAGCCAATAGGGTTGAGACAATCATATAGGTGCTAGGGTTGACATGATTAGCCAATTGATCAGAGGCGGCCTCTACGGCTGCACATCTAGCCTAAGTAAGGACCAAAATGGTTGTCTGTACAGTATAAGGAGAAGCAATATCTTATAATAGTAAAAACTACAAAATGTTTGTTTAAAAAGAAAATTCTAACAATAATCAAAAATGGTATTTTTTTATGAGCACAATACATTTAAAATGCTTTTAGAGAATAAAGCAATCTCCTAGTCTAGGGATCACCAAACTTTTTTCCACAGTGGGCCGGATAATTGAAAAAATAACGAGCGCAGGTCACATTATTATTGTGTTCAATAGCGTTCCATACGTTTTCATGAACAAATTCAAGTACCGTCGGCGGGCCTGATAAAATGCCTGGATCCGGCCCGCAGGCTGTAGTTTGGTGACCCCTGCCCTAGTCCAATATACAACTGAATATTGTGGGGGTCTCCATTCATACTGGATGTTATTTGGATAATCCTAACTCTTGATATAAGAGAGACAACTAGTTAAAATCCTTGACTGATTTCAAAATAGAAGTTTCAGCCCAACAGGTTCATCTAAGTTTATAATTTATACAGATTATAGAAATCTGCAAATTTTGAAGAAGAAAAAAAAAAAAAGGTGATAAAACTATAAATCGGATGAAAAGTTGACATTTTTTTTTATCAAGAAATTATACCCAATAATTGTTAAAATTAGACAAAAAAAAATGTTCTCACGTGATGTGTTATTATTCTCTCTCTCTCTCTGAGAAAGAGTGTGTAATAGCTAATAATAGATATTATCTTCTATGTAGAATTTCTATTACTCACATTTTTACATTCATTTTTAACTAAGATATTGTTGGGGGGGCTGGTGTTTTCATTTGGTGTTTAGTGTATTTATTTTAATGAAAGTAATAAAAAGGTCGGGGGGAGGGGGCGGGATAAATAAAATGTTTCTCTCGTGTTAAAAAATTCTTGGTTATAATATAAATAAACATTTGATTTGAAAGACTTGTTGATTAGACCATGCATTTTTTTACCATTAAATAAAACTTGGCCACTTTTTTTTTTTTTTTTTTTTTGCTTCAAGAATTATAAACAAACACTGTTCTTTAACATAAAGTAAATTATCATCAAGATAGATTTTAAACGTCATTAAAATATACAAAGCGATTAGCTTTGTATATTTTAATTAATTGTGCAAAGATAATTATCAATTAATCTAATTATTTTATTAATAATTATTATTCGTATTTTT
Source organism: Doryteuthis pealeii (assembly GCA_023376005.1). Lineage (NCBI taxonomy): Eukaryota > Metazoa > Mollusca > Cephalopoda > Myopsida > Loliginidae > Doryteuthis > Doryteuthis pealeii. The sequence continues at coordinate 33,222,879 of CM042138.1, forward strand.
CCAAATATGAAAGTCGGAACGTAAATTTAAAAAAAAATATAACGCAATATTTGAAAAAAAAAAAAAAAAAAAAAAAAAAAGAAAATAAAAAAAAAAAAGATACGTCTAAAAATATTTCAATAAGTCTACTCTACAGTATTAAAAAAAAGTTGTTATAGTATAACATTTTTTTATACACTACTACAAAAAAGTGAGTAAATAATATTTACCGTTTTGTAGTAGTGTATTTTTTTTTTTTTCATAATGATTACTAAATATTATGATCTGCAAAACTTCAAAATAAAATAATACAAGTTAAATGATTTAAAAAAAAATATTTTAGAGTTTAATAGCACCCACCTCTTTTAAATAAATAAACTTTGCTAGTTATCTTGTCCGAATATTTACCTTAATATTCAAACTAAAAATCTACAACTTAAAAACATATTGGTTGTCCAAATTTGAATCCAGCTGACATGACAATAATGCTTTTAACTAAAACAAAGTCAGAATATGTTGTTGTTTTTTTGTTATATAATTGATTTAATATTTACATTAACAGTACAAAAATGTGTTTTTGAATCTAATAAATAAATTGTTGTTCAATTTTCGGTCTAAAGAGTCCAAGAGACCTGAGGAAATTTGTTGTCACTCAGACTCCAGTGAATGACCATCAGTTAACGCTGGTGTGAATAAACTCATAAGGAGTGAAATAACAAATATTAAATGTGAGGATAAATAAATAATATTTATCGTTTATTATCACATTTAATAATAATAATAATTATTATTATTATTATAACAACAACACTAACTAAAGTCATTAAAATGTGAAAAATAAAAAGGTGATGCTAACTTTCTGTGACTTGGATCAGATATCTACGTATGATGCGACATAAAATGACTTCAAATTGGGACCAGTATATTTAAATTGTACAAAACAGAACAACAAATCTCGACATAGTATTAAAAAAAATTAAAATAAAAACTGTTTTTAATGCCTTATAAAGTAATTAGATTTTGTTTTTCAATATGCATTTTTTCAAGCTACATTGTTTTAAAGGTTAAAGAATAAATAATAATAAAAAATTAGTCACATTTATTTAAATTTAATGATTTTAATAATTAAAAGGTGACTGATCAATCATCGAGAGAATAGATTTTACGAGAAGTTGACTTTTATTTTAAATCTTAAATATAAATCACTAATACTAAGTACTTGGTGTATTTTATCATTTGTTATTAGCAAAAATTGTCATTCATTTTACGGGTACCAAGTCAATATTTATTCCCCATAGTCTAAAATACAAACCGCACGAGTTCAATGCCATTTTGATTGCCTAAACCAAAATTCGAGGAGAAATAAATGAAATGTCATTTAATAATAAAAATGAAATAATCATATATTTATTAATGATAATAATAAAATAAAGAAATGTAATTTAATAATAATAATTCAAGACGACCAACTAAAAATCTTTTAAAATAGTACTAGTTAGTACTGTACTGTTTTGAGTCATATTTTTTAAAAATATATCATGTTTAAATTATAATATAAATTTAAAAAAAAAGCAAATGAAATACTATTATTATTTAGTAAATCTAGTATTTTAAAATACTGTTAATATTTAGAATCTATTTAATATTTATAAATCTTAAAATACTAAGAATATTTAATATCTAGTATTTTAGAGTCTACTACTGTAACTGTACATATTGCGTCAAAAATAAACATGTTCTTTTTTTTAGACACATACATTCACGAATTCTTTTTTTTTTAAGAAAAAATAATAGTAAACACCGGATATTACTTAATGTTTGGGTTCGTATTTTGTAGGGGGATTTTCTAAATTCAAATTGAAATTAAAAAAACAAATTCATACCTTGCAGCAGGTGTGAAAATGAAGTGTTTGCTTAGAACACTTGAGTTATTTTTAAAAAAATTTAGTCATTTAAAAAAGTAGGTTACTTGATTTTTGAGTTGCGCGAGGAAAACGGCAAAGAAAAAATACGTATTTTTAATTTTGATTTTACAAAAATCAAAAAATCTCAAAAAAAGCTGAAACGAAAATCAAATATACAAATATATTAAATCTTTTATTCACCCACAGTCAAACATTTTCAGTATTTTGGGTGAATGTTATTTTTTATAACGACCATGACTTAAAAAAAAAACAACATTGAGGACGAATTAGTAATGAAGTTAAATTTACACCAGCTGTGGTTGTTGATATAAAAGAAAATAATATAAATAAGACATTTTTTACGTGTCTTAATTTTAAAGGAAAAGAAGTGGATGAAAAAATAAGGAATTTATTTGAAGAGGTGAAAGTTTGTTTTTCTCCAGTATTACTGTTGATGATAGACTATACAATAATTAGACTAACAAGCAGTTTATATGTATAATATTAACTGCCTGTTAGTCTTTATATATATATTTATATTATATATAATGTGTGTGTGTGTACGTGAGAGTCATTTCAATATTTAAATATCAAATCAAATAAGATCAGGCTTTCTATTTGGGGGTGATCGAAGTCAGACAATTAGACTAGGAAATAATAGAAAGAAAAAAAAATTTCGTTAAAATAAACATTAAAAAAACTCAGATAAAAATATGGAAATATAAACAAATGATTTTTATAATGAAAAGAAGACTGACATTAAAAAAAAAAAGATAAAACATCTAATAATAAATTTAATTAATAATAATAATAAAAGAATGAAAAAAACAACAACAAAAAATAAAGTGAGCCGCGCTAATTAATCTAGATTCTACATATTAATATAAAAATATTTTAAATAATACATTTAATAATAATAAAAAGGATAAAAAAAATAATAAAAATATAATAATAATAAAATCATTAAATAATAAATTCAATAATAAAAAGAAGAAAAAATTATCAAATAATAAATTTAAGAAGAAGAAAAAGAGGGAAAAAAATAAATAAAGACAGAACTCAATTAGTGAGTGGTACTAATAAGTTTGACTTACCAGATCGTATAAAAAGATCGTTAATATGTTGTCCATAAACCAACCATGCTATGTGAATAAAGAATAAACAAAGACAAAAATATAAAATAAGTGCAAGAAGGACTCGACTTTGGACAGTACTGGCCACACACCATAAATGACCAGAAGAAAATGACTTTTCTGTTGATTGAATTAAACTATCTTCGTCGTTGTCGTTGTCGTTATTTAGCGATGTGGATTGTTCGTGATGGCTACTTACGCCAACCACAGACAATATAACTCCTTCTACGCAAGATAATAGTCGATCTGGTTGTAAATAGTCGTACACAATACGATAATAGGTATCCAGTTGGCCCAACTCCGACATACCAAGGGATACTAATGACTTGGAAAAGATCAGCAAGTGTCCGGAGTTGTTGTTTATTATTGTTGTTGTTGTTGTTGTTGTTATTCCTTCTTTTTCTTCTTCTTATCTCTCTCTATCAATCTATTTAGCTCTTTCTCCCCCTCTCTCTCTCTCTCTCAATCTATCTATCTCCCTCTCAATCTATCTATCTATCTCTTTCTCCCTCTCTTTCTACTCATCATTTCTTTTTCTCATAACATTAGAATAAAAGGCTACTTCTTCTCCTTCTTTTCCCCTTTTTCTCTTCTTTTTTCCTGATAAAATCGGGCAAAATAATATTAATTGGTCGGTCACTGAGGATTCGGGCTAACGGTAAAGCCTCGTCACCATTGGTGGAAAATAATATCAACAGACGACGATAATAAAATCAACTCAATAAATGAAGTAAATTAATAGAATAAAAGAATAAGGTAATTTTCTTACATTTTATTTTTTCTATATCTAATCACATTTCTGTTCATTAAGTCTGGTGGTATTTATGCTGCTTGGTGCCGACTTGAATTAGTGGTAATGATATTTTAGCTCCGAAACCACGTTTGAATTCATGGGTAATTGTCTGAAGATGACTTATTTTTATTAAAATAATTTTAAGGTAATTAAAGAAAAAAATAAAGAAGAAAAAAACAAAACGAAAAAAAAAACACATAAAAAAAGCTGAGGTCACAGTGGCCTGAACATTGTGTTTAAAGTATTAAAGTAATAGTTTATAGACTAGTACTATTGTGTTTTAAACTTTATACATAATAAACATGAGCACAACAGTCTGAAAATATCAAAATTATTCATATCAAGCCTCATCTCATAAATACATAAAAAGACCAACAAGTGTCCAATGTTGTTGTTGTTTCTTCTTCTTAAAGTCGGGCAAAATAATTATTAAATTGTCGATCACTGGGGATTAATTTGGGCTAAAGGTAAAGCCTCATTTTGGTGGAAAACTTTATCAACAGACGTCGATGATAATGTTTTAAGATCATCAAATCAAAAAAAAAAAATAAAATAAATAAAGTAAATAAGACATTTCATTAACAGACCTTTAAAATAGGGATGTACAAATTCACGCACCTTGCAAAAAAAAGATAACAGAAAATTCTTTTAAAAAATAAACTAATAATCCGATTTATATAATAAAAAAAAAATCGCTAATAGCTCTAATTCTAAATAAATTTTTACTCTAAATTAAAAAAGGCTAAGTATTTTTTAAATTTATTTTTATTTTTTTCGTAAGATTTTATTTCGCGCATTGATCCCCCCATAAAAAAGAAAGCATTCTTCTTATTTTTTGATAAGGTCGATTTTTGTCTTTAATCAAATGCACACAGAATGTTCTTGAAATAAATCTCTAGCAGAAATAAATATTTATCAAAAAAATTTTAAAAAGAAAGAAATCACTTTTTTTTGGCCAAAAGAAAAAAAGAAAAAAAAAACATAAAAATAAAGAAGATTTTTTTTTTAAATTTACTTACATGTAAAATTACTCCGAAATTTGATAAAAATTTAGACTACAATGAATGACTAATTCACTGTCAGCGACTGAGAAAATATTTTCGATGTCACTCTTGTGTGTATCATCTTCACCGATTTTTTCCCTTTCTATCTTTGTTTTTGTTTTTTTTAAAGAAATATTCTTCAAAATATTTTTTTTTTAGATTAATGAGTAATATTAACATAAATTGCTAAATCAATAACTAAACTGTTTAATCAATAATTCAGTTAGTTTATTTTTTGATTAAAATGTTTTACTGTCGTTTATATTACGGATCGAGTCAAGTGTTATGTTCTCTTTTTAAACCTAGAATAAATATAAGAGCTTAAGTTATAATGAACGAAAATTTAAGTTTCCTGGCATTTTTTTATTTTTTTAAAATCAAAGTAAAAATTGTATAAAAATAACAATGTGGGTCGATTTTTTAAAAATCTTATGTTTTAACCAGTACAAACTATGGATGCATGGAGAGCAGCAATATTTCTCATTGCTCCACATATGCGGATAAATTCATATAGAAACCAGATCACCTTTTTTTAATTAAAAAAAAAAAAATGTAAGTTCTCCACTTCTAAATAGATAGAAATTTTCTTTGAATACATTTCCTATTAATTATTTAGTAAAAAAACAGTAAAAAAAAAACTATGGATAGATGGGGGGGGGATAAATACTCCTCATATGCAGATAAACCTAGCACAAATTCTAGTTTTTCAATTAATTACATTAATTTTTTTATTTTTATAAATTCTTTTTCTTCGTTTTTATTTAAACAAAATCGGCTGAACTTGCACAAAGGTGTCAAAATTAGGGTGACCCAGAAAAAACAGAACCCACAAATTTTGTAATAAAACTGTTAATTTTAACTATGGGGGTCTAGGGTTAGGGTTAGGGTTAGGGTTGGGGTTTAAGGTTAGTTTAATGGGAAAATGAATAAATAATTTGGGTTCTGTTTTTTCTGGGTCACCCTGTATACCGGTTACCCAGAAAAAACAGAACCCACAAATTTTGTAATAAAACTGTTAATTTTAACTAGGGGGGTTTAGGGTTAGGGTTAAGGTTGGGGTTTAAGGTTAGTTTAATGGGAAAATAAATAAATAATTTGGGTTCTGTTTTTTCTGGGCCACTCTAATTTTGACACCTTTGTGCAAGTTCAGCCACAAAATCTTCATCGACTTTTTCCTTCTTCTCCAGCCATCTTTTTAAACATCATTTTTTTCATCAAAATTCAAAACTTTCAATTCAAGATAATTTTAACATAATACAGTTTACAGGTTTGTTTTTTTTAAAGAAAGGTGATCTGATTTTTATATGAATTTTAAATTCATATAAAAACCTGATCACTCTTCTTTAAATTTAAAAAAACAAAACAAAAAAACCCAAAAAACTCTTCACTTCTAAATAAATAGATAATTTCTTCAAATACATTTCACCCTTATGGCAAGCCCCAACCCCTTTTTATCATATGGGTGCTAGAAGGCGGTGACTGAGGGTCTACATGTCCTGGGAATGACATTAAACTCTATCTGATGGTGAGGTTCCAGTTCTGGAGGTTTGGGGAATGTGGAGCACCCCTTCATCACCATTGCTCCCTGGTCCACCTGACCTGGAGTGGTAGTACCTGTTAGGGTCCCATCTATGGGTTAAATAGAAAAACATGAGTTTATAAACAAAATTGTATTATGCATTAAGAATGAATTTATTTCACAACTTTGTCGGCATTAAATGACCCACTGAGGTTGATATGCCGTAAAACAAACCAGACCAAACCAATCAAATACATTTCAATTGATTATTTAAAATAAATTTTGAGTTGATAATTATACCAGTATAAGTTATAACTTTAGTATTTTAACTACATGCATGTTAGCTGCTAACATTGTGTTAAATCACAGCGAAATAAATAATAAAATCAAAATCAAAATTGTTCATTAAGTTGGTTGGTTGGGTAGGTGGGTTTTACGGCATGTCAACCCTTGTTGGGTTATTTTATGCCGAAGATGTTTTGTTTTATTCGTTCTTGATGGGTATTCAATTTTTTTAACTCAATTTTTTAAAAACACATTTTTTAAACTTATTTTTTCTATTTAACCCATAGATGAGACCCTAACAAGTACTACCACTCCAGGTCAGAGTGGACCTTGGAGTAATGGTGATGAAGAGTGCTCCACATTCCCCAGAGCTCCAGAATTGGAACTTCACCATCAGATAGAGTTTAATGTCATACCCAGGACATTAAGACCTTCAGCCACCGCCTTCTAGCACATATATGATAAAAAGGGTTGGGGCTTACTATAAGGGCAATAGGGTTGGGGCAATCATATAGGTGCTAGGGCTTGATGTGACCAGCCAACTGATCAGAGAGGTCCTCTCCGATCGCCCGTCCACCTTAAGTAAGGGCTAAAGTGGAGTGTGGCATGTCATGGACTGCTCAGCCACCAGGGTCTCATTCTTAAGCATCACGGATTGCCACCCCCAGCTAACAGGTGGTCCCATAGGGGGGGGGGAGATTTTACACCTCTGCAGAGGTGCAGTCGGTTTATTCTAAAGCTCCAGAAGACAGGGCTGTAATTTTTCAAAGAATCAACAAACTAAAATAATATTGCATCGGACCATATGACCTTAAGGCACTCCTTTTGCGATTTCGACTCGTGGGGACACTTTTCTCATTTACACTGTAAAAATCTGGTTGTTTGTTAGGGGTTAGGGTTAGGGGTTAGGGGTTAGTTTTATAATTTAAAATAAACCTCTAAAAATCGTCTGTTAACAATTAACCGGATTTTACGGTGTAAATGGAAAAAATGTCCCACGAATCGAAATCGCAAAAGGGGTGTTTTAAGGTCATATGGTCCATTGCATCTAATAAAATTAAAATATATAATGAAGCAAATGACAGCCTATCAATCATTTTACTTATATAAATTTACTTACCTATTTTTCTAAATCTAATTAAGGAGTTATTATTTAGTAAGCTTTGCTTAGGTTGTTTTCAATACCTGCAGTTGCCCAAGTAATGCAATTAAGGAATTATCCAGATGTATATGACATTAATTAACATAAGGTAATTTTCACCTTTAGTTGGCTAAATTCCTAGCAAATAAGGCAATTAACCTCGCTTGACTTTCACTTTGAAACAAGCCGGTAGCTATTTTGAAAGTCTCCGTGCGAAATAAACAAATCTTAGAAACTTTTTCGAAAACAATACAACTGCATGCTTTAACACAAAAATATCATAAAATGTGTTCTTAATAACAATTAAGTTCATTTCAGATAATTTTATGCTAGGAATTTAGCCAACTGACTTTCACTTTGAAACAAGACAAGTCAACAAACTAAAATAATACTGCATCAGACCATATGACCTTAAGGCACCCCTTTTGCAATTTCAACTCGTGGGGACACTTTTCTTATTTATACCGTAAAAATCCGGTTGTTTGTTAGGGGTTAGGGGTTAGTTTTATAATTTAAAAAAAAACCTCTAAAAATCGTCTGTTAACAATCAACCGGATTTTACAGTGTAAAACATTTTGAATGTGTCCGGGCGAAATATACAAATCTTAGAATTGTTTCAAAAACAATACAACTGCATGCTTTAACACAAAAATATCATAAAATGTGTTCTTAATAACAATTAAGTTCATTTCAGATAATGTGCATGCACAATTTTATTCTAGGAATTTTAACAACTAATGGTGAAAATTACCCAGTTTGTTGTATCTTTTTGTTGTATTGTCTTATCTCTGTGAATTCCACCATCATCAGAAATATTACTTGGAAAGAAAATCTGCCTAATTTATGCAGAATTTTTAACACACCAGCAAAACTTCATCATCTATAATGTTATCTTTAGTTTCACCTCTAAATGACCTGTTCACTGAAAGACCAATTGTTAGCCTCTTTGGATAAGTGGGTGTCTTTTATCCCTATCCACTTACAATGCATTGCACTCTCCTAGAATAACACTAGAAGCAGTGGTAATTTTCACCTTTAGTTGCTAAAATTCCTAGCATAGAATTGTGCGTGCGCATTATCTGAAATGAACTTAATTGTTAGGTACTCCACACTCCCCAGAGTTCCAGAATTGGAGCTTCACCACTAGATGAATTTTAACATCATACCCAGAACATTAAGACCCTCACCCACTGCCTTCTAGCACTTATATGATAAAAAGGGTTGGAGATTTGCTATTAGGGCAATACGGTTGGGACAATCATAAAGGTGCTAGGGCTTGACGTGACCAGCCGATAGATCAGATGGGGCCTCTCTGACTGCCCGTCTAGCCTAAGTAACGGCCAAAGTGGAATGTCACATCTCATGGACAGTTCAGCCACCAGGATTCCGCCCTTAAGCCTCACGGGTTGCCATGCACAGCCAACATGCAGTATTATTAGAGGGATTTTAACCCTCTGCAGAGGTGCAGTCGGTATATTCCACAGCTCTAGCCGACAGGGCAAGGAAAGGGAAGGAAAAACCCTCAAAAATTTTCCATTAATACAAAGTGAAATATCAAAAAATTATTAACATACGTTTATTTATAGACTTCTATTATACACTGATGTACTCTGACTTGTGTCCTCATCTTGGTTGTTAAAATGTATAACAACCAAGATGGGAACACTAATTTGAGTACATATTTATTAGGCACTGCCAAAATATTGACACGTTTTCATTTTAAAAATGAATTAAAATGAATTAGTATTATTCAGATTATTGTCCTCATCTTCATTGTTATCTGTACAACGTTTGAGCCAATGTGCCCTCCAGCCTTCTTCAGGTATTCCTTGTCGGATTCAAGAACCTTGTTGGACTCGGGAACCACCTCGGACATGGGAACCTTTTTTTCGAATTCGGGAACCTTCTTGTTGTAATCAGGAACCATCACAGAACTTTGAATCTAACCCATTATTCAGTCCATGGGGGTATCCTGTTCTCAGTTAAGCTGTGTTAATTATTATTCTATGTTACTGCTGGCCCTGACCAAGATTGAACCTGCAGTCTAAAATTAATTAAATCGATTATTTAAGATCAAATTTTTGTACAAGTCGAAAAGTAGTAACATAATGAGCATCAGTAAAAAAAGCAAAATAATATTACACATGTAATTCATTTTTAATACATTTTAAACTATTTTTCAGTCAATTTTGCTCAAATTTATCATAAACATAGCCGTAAATGCTAAGATGACGTAAAATCTGTATTTTACAAAATAAATTTACCCCCCTGCCCGACTGAAAAGAAATTACCAAAAATCAGGGAATTATCCGATTTTAATGAAACTTTCATTGTTAATTTATCAAAGAATGAATTTTATAAAGCATCAGTTATTTTATTTCAAAACTTTATGATTTAATTAGGTATTTTTGCTATAGTAAATTAATATATAAAACCATTTAAAATATGAAATGCTTAATTTTAAGTTTCAAATTTCATATTTTTAGATTCTAAAAACAAATATTTATTTAATAACTACTTTAGTTTATTATCGTTATCTAATATTTTTTGTAGAAAAACTCTATTGAAAATTTAGGCCTCCTTTTAAACAGAAAAAATATCAATGTATAATTTTTTATTTTATAAGATAATAGCCAATTAAATAATTATCAAAAAGAGTAAAAAAAAGATCTCCAAAAATTATCATTTCAGTTTTTATTTTACATTTTATTTTCCAATTTTCGGTACTTATTTTCTACCAAGATAGCTCCTTTAAAAATTTATTTTTTCTTCTATTCACCCATTTGGTCTTTTGTCTTTTTATTTATACTGTAATTAGTTTCAACTTATATAACCCTACTGATATTTTGTGCCCCCAAAATAAGTTAAGTTAAGTGACCTGAAAAAAAAAGAAAGTTTTAAAATAAAATAACTGATACATTATAAAATTCATTCATTGATAAATCAACACTGAAAATTTCATTAAAATTGGATAATTATCTGATTTTTGGTAAATTTTTTTCAATCAGGGGGGGGTAAATTTATTTTGTAAAGCACGGATTTAAGGCAACTTTGCAGTGCCTAGTATTTATCCAACCTGTTCGTACAGGTAGGATTTGACAAAAGGTAGCAAGTAAGGATTGAACTAGCTATTCAGTGGTAATGGATTTTACTAATCACTCCATCATGATGGGACACCCTGATAACACTAATTTGTGTATATTTGTGTATAATGATAATTCCTCATCTCAGATTGTGTAGGGATTAAAATAGAATTAAAAAAATAACAATCTTCCAGGACCCCTCAGACAGGAAGAACTCTCTGGGTATGCGCAGATAAAGCTCCCTCTTTACTGACGAGAAAATTCCTGTGTAATTCTGACTCAGGCCTTTACTGGCACAGGAAATAGTTATGAACCTAGAATAAAAGTCTGAAACTTAAAAATATCTTTTGACTTTTCTTTTTCCTTCCATTAATTCCTTTTCAGCCTGACAACTCACAGGAAGGAAGAATCAAATATAATGGGCTTTAAAAGAAACAGCCAGTGAACACACATCAAATATTACCAAAATCTCTAAACTTAGATAAACCATGTTACCCCTTAAATGTATGGGGACAAGTTTTGGTTCTGTTCGTCTTTGCATCTTATCTCCAATAAAAGCTGGTTCTTACTTCTTGTGGGCTGGTAAGCTGAAATGGAACTTAAGGAACGAAAAAGGCAATGGGTAGTTTTACGACTTAGACTTTATTGAAAGGGGCATAGTCGGCTGTAGCAAGGGGACATGCCCCTGGCCAGGAAAACGACCGCCTTCAGTTGTGGCCTAAAAAATGACTGAGGTGTCTTTTTGGGATAAGGAGTCAGTCCTTTTTGTCGGACATGTGCAAAAGAGTTCTTTTGGTAAAGGCCGCATGGGAGTTTATTGTTTTTTTATTTTGTTTTTTTTATTTTATTTATTTAATCCCCACAAATGTTTCTATTTGTTTCTTTGTATTTGTGATTTTTTGTCATATGTCTGACAGAATTTTCAACTTTCATAAAAACTTGTTAATAGTTCACTAAATATAAAAATGTTAACAGCAATCTCTGATTAAAAGAACAAAAAACAAACAAACATCCAAATCTTTGCAATTCTTTAATAAAAACAACCACATTCGTTTAACTGTTTATGGCAAAAATAAATCGAGAAATATCTTAATGGGTTGAGTTATTTCCCTTGGATTGGTAACATCGATAATTTCTACAGAAATCAACTAAATGATTTTGAAAATAAATTAACAGTCACAAAATAATTAAAAAAACTAGCGGAACCTGTGGATGTACCACAGTATGATAATTTGATTATTACAACGTTTGATATGTTTACTTAAGAGCTATTGCTAATAGTTCAATATGTAAAAAGTATAATAATCTTGATTTAACTCTCTCTCTCTCTCTCTCTCTCTCTCTCTCTCTCTCTCTCACTCTTTTTTTCTTTCTTTCCTTCTTTTCATCTTTTCATTATATTTGATTGAAACAGATTAGCACTTCACCTATGGGGCTATTAACACCTATATTTTTATGTGCATGTGGAATAGAATAAAATTAGAATAATTAAGTTTTCTTAAACAATTAGTTTTACAATTGTATGTTAAGGTTTGGTTGGTTGGGTTTTACAGCATGTCAACCCCTTGGGTTATTTTATGCCGAATACTTCTATTGGTAAAAAAAAATGTTTAATGCTGACAAAGTTTTGAAATAATTTCATTTTTAATGGATAATACAATTTTGTTTATCAACTCATGTTTTCTATTTAACCCATAGATGGGACCCTAACAGGTACTACCACTCCAGGTCAGAGTGGACCAGGGAGCAATGGTGTATGTTATGAGTTAAGTTTCTGAATTATGTAAACAAAAGAGAATAGAAAGAAAATTAGTTTGGAAATATTTTAGCGACAATAGAGACAATTGTTTAAATTCCGATGACAATATCTACATCAATAGAAAACTGCATTGTCATTGGAATGCCACGGGTAACAAAATCATCCGATATTGATTTTAACTTAATGATCACGTACGCATTACAAAAGAAAATTATAAAAAGGGCCCATGAGTTGAAAAGCTTCAGTTGAAGCGGACACTCTTCCCAACTCAACAAAGTTGGAAAGAGGTCGCTATCCTAACTCGACACAGTTGGAGAGGACGGGCCCTCCCAACTCGACACAGTTCGAGAGAGGACCCTGTCTGGAGACACAAAAAAAATGATTCATCAGGTCTGTCTCTTTTTCGTTTCGTTTTTTTTCTCTCTCTCCCTCTCAACACGACAAGCTCAATCACAGACTTTGTTTAACAAAATTGCTACAATGTTGACACATTCCAAACGAACATTCGCTGTGATAAATATAAACAATACATACGCACTCTGCACACACAACTACTTATAGACACATACAGTCCACAACACCGCTGAAAGAACAATTGACTATACCAATTGTATATTATGTATATAAAGTTGTTTCTTGTATCACTTTTGTTTTCTATGGAAGCTATGTTTAAATTGTGGGATACAACACTTGGATTTTCTTCTTCCAACTAAACGCTGAGTACAGGGCCCCCACACTGGTGTCTTGTCCCCAATAAAAGCTGGTAAGCTGAAATGGAACTTGGGAACGAAAATGAATGAAAGAGTTAAGAGACAAAGGCAAGAGGTAGTTTTACGACTCAGGCTTTATTGAATGGGGCATAGTCGGCTGTGGTGAGGGGACATGCCCCTGGCTAGGAAACAACCTACACTCAGTTGCGGCCTAAGTTCGAATGGCCAAAGTATTATTTTGGGGGTAGGGAATCAGTCCTTTTTGTCAAACATGCACAAGTCAAGGCCCCATAGGAGTTTGTTGTTTTTTATTTTATTTTATCTTTATTTTTGTATTTTTTGATCCCCCACACATTTCTATCTTTCGCCTACTTTATTATTTTCTATTTTTTTCTTTCATTTTCACTATGATCTGACAAATGGCAAAATCCATATGAGGAGTTCTCTTGTTAATTAACACTAGGTCGGGTCTCCTAGCTAGCAAAGTCCCAGAGGTTTGTGTATATACCATTTAGTAACATGCTGAAAATTTAATTTCTTGCACAATTCCCAGTAGCCCTGTTGGCTGGGGCTTTAGAATACACTGACTGCACCTCAACAGAGGGGTAAACCCACCCCCTAAATGGGGCCACCTATTGACCGTGGGTGGCGACCCATGATGCTTATGGACAGAATCCTGGTGGATATGCAGTCTAATGAATTATACTTGCCAATGGCTTTCCCTAGCTTGTAATGCTTTCATTAGTTTGCATAATCTGTGCATGAAGACATAAAGACTACAAAGTATTTCAATAAGTCTTTTATTTCCATACAGAGCAGCCATGAAACTACAAATTAAAACGAAAGTCTTGGTATAAGTCACAACCTTTCCTGTTAATTTTATAATAACCCTTTTTGTGTGAATTTGTTTTGTTTTATTGTATTGTAAATTTATTGTCATTTTTTGTCAAAAAATATATAAAAAATGACAATAAATTTACAATACAATAAAACAAAACAAATTCACATAAAAACGGTTATTATAAAATTAACAGGAAAGGTTTATGCCTCATAATTTACCAAAATTCTGAACATAAGACATTTAAGCATATCTATAACTTACAAAATAAAAGAACATACAAAAAGGGGCTTCGGTTATTTTACTTATCAGCCATAAAAGGCACAAACAGTATGTTAAACAAGGGTAAGGAAATAATTTACCATTTAAAACAATTTATAATTTAACAAGAAAATAACACGTTTTAACTTACAGAGCAAATACAGTTTTAAGAAGAATGGAAAATAGTTTACACTATCGGGTGTTGGATTCGAGAGACTAAATCTTGATAACTTTTTACCAAGAGTGCAGTGACAAATTTTACCGCCCAAAAAATGTTTCAGTACTTTTAACTGGAACCAAAAAATTTGCGACTGATTGAAATGGCCGAGAGATCTTCTTGGTGCCAGAAAGTGGGATCCTTTTCTCTGCGCATGCCCAGAGGGTTATTCCTGTCTGAGTCTACATGGAGATTGTTATTTTTAAAATTTAATTTTATCTTAAATTTAATTTTAATATCAACAGGTGCCATACAACACATCAAATGTGCATGTATAATACATGGAATAATGTACAAATCTTATCATAATGGAGAATGTGTGTTTGTCTGTCTGTAACTGAAACTATGTCACTACTAAAGTCACAATTCCCTTTGTAGCAGTTCTCTGGTAATATTTTCTGGTGATGTAATGATGACACGTAACGACTGATGTTGAATGTAGAAGATTTTATTTACTTCCAAACACTGTGAAATACTGAAATAAAATGGGGTATAAACAATTACTATTTTACAAAAAGGGTCTTTAACAAGTGCCAGCAACTTCACGTGAAAATTGGAAAGAAACATACCTGTGCACAGTTACCAGTACCAAGAACTAACTAAAAGACTAAAATTCTAATTTTAGGACAATATTTTCCACACAACCTTTTTGCTGCTTCTCACCTGGGCGGAAGTCCCTATTTTGCCCTAAGGATACCTGTTGATCTTCCCACAATGCCATTCTGGCCCTGTGGGTCCACTTGATTATCCAACCCTACCAGAGTTGTTTCCCTTACACTGTCCAAATTTAAGGGTATATTTTGAGGGTAGAAAATAAATATATCTAACTATTAGGCGCACTCAAAGGCGACAGCTACACCCTTAGTTATTTGTGTCCCATTCTCCATGATTTTATTTTTTATTTAAACCTCAATTATTAATAAAATTGTTTTCCATTATTAATACTGTTGACCATATCTACATAATAGGTATTTGCCTCTCATCCCACTTATGAGGGTGTGACACAAGGACATTTTTATGTGGGCCTACCCACAAGCTGAACAAAAAATGTGTTGATCCCGTCGGCATTCCCCTCAAGGGGGGTGCCTCAGGCACTGGGCAATTAATCCAGCCTTGCCCCTTTAAATTAAGGGGGAAGGTGTTACCTGGGGGGATGGCCCTCTGGGATCAACGATGTTAACTCATAAGGTCCAGTGGCCAAGCCCCAATCATTTTTATCATATATGTGCTAGAAGGCAGTGGCTGAGGGTCTTAGAGTCCTGGTATGATGTTAAACTCTATCTGATGGTGAAGCTCCAATTCTGAAGCTCTGGGGAATGTGGAGTACCCTCTTCCTCACTATTACTCCCAGGTCCACTCTGGAGTGATAGTACCTGTTAGGGTTCCATCTAGGGGTTGAATTAAAAAAAATTGAGTTTGAAAAAAATGTATTTTTAAAAAAATTGAGTACCCATCAAGAATAAATAAAACAAAACATTTTCAGCATAAAATAACCCAATAAGGGTTGACATGCCGTAAAATCCAACCAACCAATCTAATTAACACAGACATCATTATTGATGTAACTCTAGTTTTTGCTGCAGCAACATCACAAGAGAGCAATTGTGTATTTTGTTGATAAGGAAAAATATTTCATGTTATCTTTTATCCGTGCAAACAGTTAGCAGGTGGGACAGCAGATCAACACAAACAGCAGGTTTGTGAGAACATCAAAGATTTAGCCACTGTTTATTCAAAACTAAAGCAAAAAAAGAAAAAAGAAAGAAAAGAAAAGAAAGAAGAGAAGCTTTGATGAATGTCAAAGAAAATTAATATAAAAAATAAACAGCTGTTTGAGAGATCATTCAATCAATTATGCCACTAGAAAATCTGCTGGAGATGAGAAGACTCTTGCCATTTCATTGTAACAGCTTGCAGCCATAAGAAGCCATATTGGATTTTGACTGTCACAGGAATTTTTTTTTTTATAGTATTACTGAAACAATATCACTGTATGCTATGTTACAAAATTGTAATGCATATAGCCGATCCACCCCGACATGCAGAAAAGAATTGCCTGTGCCGTGTATGAAGGCCTCGAACGGCAAGAGATGTAATTTACATAACGGCTAGGCGATTTGTAATAAAAGCAGGCAGTTGTTTACACTGAGCAGAATGAAACAGGTGGTGGGAGGAGTGATAAAATGGTGGGAGGAGTGATAAAATATTGTATATTGTTTGTTTATCCAAGGATTTAAGTCAGTGTGTCCGAGAATTTGAGAAAGAAACATGTTTACTGAGAGTCTGTACCCTGTTAGAAGATTGTCCTGAACTTTTTGTGTGTTGACTTTTCTTGAAAAATAAATTAAAACATAGACAATGTAGCTGTCGTTTAAGGTGCGCCTATCAGTTAGGCATATTCCCTTCCCTTTTTAGAGAGACCCACAAATTTACCCTTTTTATGTAGAAGGTCTAAGGGAAATAACTATGCAAGACTAATACTATGTTGACATCCCATAATTTGAGGTCTATTAAATTTCCCAAGATGCAATGCGACATCCGCCCAGATCAGTAGCAGTTTCAAAGTTTGGGGGGGGGGGACAATCGTCCGAGAAGAATTCTGTTTCAGTAGCCCCTTGAACTGGGAAAGTGCGTGGGGATTAAAATAAAATAAACAACAGACTCCCATGGTCCTTCACCGGACGAAGGACCCTCTGTGCATGTGTGAGAAAAAGGACCAACTTCCAACCCCCAAGAGAATATCTCGGCCATTCGAGTTTAGGCCGTAATTGGGTTTAGTCGTTCCTACTGGTCAGGGAGATATTCCCTTGCCACAGGTGACTATGGCCAGTCAATAAAGCCTAAATCATCAAACTACTTTCTGCCTTTGTCTCTTTCCTTTTCATTCCTTAAATTCCTTCCTTTTCAGCATGACCACCAAATGAGATTGGGTAACAAGCGAAAACCCTAAGAACACGCAACAAGAATATCCAGCTGTTGCATACTGGCATAAAGGTCTATAGGTTATATAGCGGCTTCAAATTCACGGCCCTACTTCGTGTATCTACATACGTAGCGGGTATCGTCACTAACCCTAAACGATATATGTAGTTGTTGTTTAATGAAATCACAACACATGCTGTATAGTAGGAGATTTGACTCTATTTCTCTCATCAGCTGTGGGTGGCGAGCATGACAATAGGAATGCCCAAGGGTTGACAATGACTACTACTACTACTGTTGGGATCTGGCGATGTTGAGGTAAAGGGGTGGCTGGTGGCGTCTCACCACCCTTGGCCGCGACAGACCATGAGCGTCAGTCACTCAGTTCGCCGTCCGCTGTCTGACTGACTCGACCCTCTGGCTTTTGTATTGATGACATGCCTACGCATCTTTATCTTTTGATCTGATAACGGACCTTTGTTATATATTTCTTTATCTTCTACCTGCTTCTTTGATCGGAAAGCCTCACTTCTGTTTTTTAACTTCTTTGTTCGTTTTACCGGGAAAAAGTCCTTTGTTATTTTTGTCGTCTTTTCTTTGTTTCGCTCGTACAATAAACAACACAGCTAACTTTAAACCTTTAAAACACCAAAACCTCTTGCTACCCCAAAATGGTGACCAGCTGTTCACATTGTAAAGGAGTTGTAAAGGAGTTACAATAAAAATATTCATCTATATATTAATACTTGTGTTCCTTATTTGTATGACGGCTATCATCTTGCAACACCCTCTAGTTAAAAATGAGACCGTCCAAATCATCCAAAATAAAATGCAAAAATCTAAATCCTTATTATTTGGTGTTGCTTATCCACCGAATTCTTATTTCTTATGAGTGTTTTCCCCTCAGCTAAATAATCGACCATTGAATTTTTATTGTAAAGAAAGAAAGGCAATAAAAAGGACATGCTACACAGAAAAAATATAATAAAGAAAGAGAGCAGGGGAAAGATAGAGAGAGGGGTGAGCGTGTGGAAGCGATAACGCTAATCTGTTCCAAAGTTAAATCAAAATTATCATACTTTTTACATATTGAACTATTTAGCAATAGGTTTTAAGTAAACATATCAAACGTTGTACTAATTAAATTATCATCAGGTCCTGCTAGTTAAATGATAACTTGAAAATCGTAACTTATCATGAAAAAAGGTTTATTTTATTAAGAGGTACAAGAATGAGTAAACAGTCATGAATCTTACTAGCTAGTCTCGCTAGGAAAGATGGGCGTATTTACCTCAACTTCCCAACAGGTAAGGATGTGACACAAGGTCATTTTAAAGTGGGGAGCCACATACAAACCAAAGCTCATGTAATCGCTAGTGCTAAAAATTTGTGGATTCCTATGGCATTCGCCTTTTGGGGTGTCTCAGGCACAGGGCAATAAACACAGCCCTGCCCTTTTAAATTTGAGGGATCAGGTGTTGCCCCTGGAATCGTGTGATTTATTTACCCAGTCGACGAGGACAGCTAAGACTAAAACCATTAATGTTTATATTGGAAATAGAACAGTCCATTCTATTCCAGAGGGGTGTCATCTCTTCTCTATAGAAAATATAGACAAGAATTTGCATTAAAAAAAGATTACAAATTGGAAAAGAAAGCCATTTTGCTTCTTCTTGCCAACTTTAGTATGCTCAGAGAATATTGATTTGGTTTGCTTTGTTTGGTTTGTTTTGTTTTACGGCATATCAACCTCTGTGGGTCATTTAATGCCGATAAAGTTTTGAAATAAATCAATTCTTAATGGATAATACAATTTTTTTATAAATACATTTTTCTATTTAACCCATAGACGGGACCCTAACAGGTACTACCACTCCGGGTCAGAGTGGACCAGGGAGCAATGGTGATGAAGGGGTGCTCCACATTCCCCAAACCACCAAAACTGGAACCTCACCATCAGATAGAGTTTAACGTCATTCCCAGGACATGTAGATCCGCAGCCACCGCCGTCTAGCACTCATATTATAAAAAGGGGTTGGGGCTTGCCATAAGGGCAATAGGGTTGGGAAAATCATATAGGTGCTAGGGCTTGACGTGACCAGTCGATTGATCGGAGGGGGCCTCTCCGACCGCCCGTCTAGCCCAAGATAGGGCCAAAGTGGAGTATTGCATGTCATGAACTGCTCATCCACCTGGGCTCTATCCTTAAGCATCACAGGTTGCCACCCACGGCCAACAGGTGGCCCCATTGGGGGAGTCTTACCCCTCTGCAGAGGTGCATTCTAACGCCCCAGCTGACAGGGCGGGAGAATATTGATGAAGTGATACTGAAATGAGGGGCTAACAAACCATGTGCATCAGATCTAGACCTACATATAACTTCAGGCCTACTAACTGAAGTCCGATAGACGTGTAATGTCAGTATATGTAGGCCGAGACCTTAGAGGGTCTTGAGTAGGCCGAGGGAGAAGACACTGGCCGATTCATTACTTTCTAAATGTCCGCGAGTTCACCGAAGTGTTTTCAAATATTCAACGAATTTTTCTTTTAAATATTCGATTAATTTTATTTTATAAACAAAAATGCCTTTTTAAGTATGTGGTCACTTTTTTTAATGAAATTTATATAGATGCCACAAAGTTTAGGGTTTTTCGTTCCCAAAAGATAAGAATTACATGAAAAATGGATCTATACATTAAGACAAAACTTTAAAAAAATAGTAGGTAAGTTATTTTTTTTGTATTAAAACTAAGTAAATTTGATTGAAATTTCAATAATTAAAATATTTTCAAGTCTTTGTAATTCACAAAATCATGTTTAAGATAATGAACATGCTGTCTTATAAAAATAAAATGTTTTTACATTTATAAGATAGCATGTTTAAAACTCATATTTGAAAAAATATATATTAGGTGATGATCAGAGACAAGGGCTTTATTCTGTACTAAAGGTTTTGGGGTAACAGCAGCGGCAGGGGCAGGGCAGGGCGAGTATATTATCATCAGTAGCAGCTGAGGTAGGTCTCAGTTAGGCCCACCGTAGTGGTACTGCAGCAGTGTCCTTGCTGTGATGTATATAACACCAGCAACATTTAGGCACATATTTTTCATTACCACTCACTTCAGAAAATTGTAGCCATTTACTAAGATTAAGATTAGCTTAGTTTGACACAAGGCCAGAAGTATGGGGCTCCAACAAGAATTGAACTCACAAACAATGATTTGCTAAGTTAGCCTTTTAGCCATTACATTATAAGTTAGGTTATTTCCTATAACTCCAACCTAAATAAAAGGGAACCACTCTGATTGACTGATAAATTATTTATTTATTTATTGATCAACTAGGAAAAAAGAAGACAGAGTTAGGGTTTAGGGTTAGGGTATGGGGTTAGGGTTAGTTTAATGGGAAAATAATGGGTAGATTAATTAACAGATAAAATTCATTCAGAGTGGTTCCCTTTTTTTTAGATTGGAGTTATAGGAAATAACCACAAGTTATTTACTTAGTTTAGCTCAATTTATCAAAAGGCCAGTAATATGGGGCACCCAGTGAGACTCCATCTCATTAACAATAGTCTAGCATAGGAAACCCTAAAAAAACGAAGCGCAGCTTAGATTTTGATCTAAGTCACAACGATGGAGCCCCTGGTGAGGAACAAACTATAGTAGCAATTGATTTTTGAGACAAGCTTGCAAGGAAGAGGTGCCTTCATTTACAAAGCTTTGCTGGACCATATGACCCTTAGGCACCCCTTTTTGATCTCGATTAAGAAAGGACATGTTTTTCATTTACACCATCAATATCTGGTTGTTTTAACGGGCGATTTTTAGATTTTTAAAAAAATTATAAAACTAACCCTATCCCTAACGCCTAACAAACAACCGGATATTAACGGTGTAAATGAAAAACATGTCCTTTCTTGATCGAGATTAAAAAGGGGTGCTTAAAGGTAATATGGTCCTCTTTGCTTGGTCGACCACACAAGCCTCAAATTGGTTACAGTACCTGCTGTAACTGTTTCTAAATTGGTGTCACCTATGTAAGTAATTGAGCAGACTCATCGCTGCTTAACTTCAGTGATCTGGCGAGAATTTGGAATTTAAGAATGACTTGACAATAAGTCAGTCATGTACTAAATTTAGATTAGTGTGGCACAAGGCCTGAAGAATATAGGGTACTTAGTGAGAATCAAACTAGTAATTTTGATCTTTTGTCTTCCTAATTTACATTGTTTCATCAGACGAATTTCCGGCCCAACTTAGATATTTTCCGAGTTGTGTTTTTGTCAATTTTTTGTTGGCAAATTAACGTAGATATTTTACATGTCTCTCCCCTGGATTTTTATTGGCAAATCAACACCCCCACCTTTTAAAAAAACTTTTTTAATTGAATTTTTACAAATTTCAATTGAATTTTTTATAAAACTCAAATTCAAAAACAATTTTCATACCGTACACTGTCTATTTTGATTTTACAATGACCCCCCCCCCAAAAAAAAAAAAATACAGATTAAGTTTTGTAAAATTCCAATTGAATCGAAAAAACATTTTTTAAAGGGTGGGGGTTGTAAAATATCTACATTAATTTGCCGACAAAAAGCGACAAGAACACGACTACGACTCGGTAAAAATCTAAATTGAGCAGGAAATTCGCCTGACGCTGGCACGTTAATTAGGGCAGGAGGCCGGGACGATTAAAGATCAAAATTACATTTAAAACAATAATCTACTTAGCTTAGTTCGTTAAGCATTACACCAGGTGACGCACCTATTTTGTTTCTCGTTAATAATATCATTTAGTTGCCAAAAGTAGGTTGCTTAACCCACAAAAAAATATTAAATTAATATTTGCTAAATGTAGCAACATTATATCTATTCTTTAGCTCATATTATGTAGCAAACTTAATTTCATTTTTTACCTCTACCTACATTTTATTTTTAAAAGTTTCACTTTATGGTAGGTCATACGAAAAAGTTAAACTTTTAAAAATAAATTTAAATTAAAAACAAGAAAAAATAAGCTATTTTTAATAATAAAAATTTTATTGGCAAATATTGAAATAATAAATCATTTTTTCACAAAAATTATTGTCAATAAAATTGCTCCATTATGTTCGCTATTAATAAAACATTTTCTTTCGTTTCGTCTAATAAATTCCTATTTTTTAAGTTTTTACTTCGACTTAGATTTACTTCCGTGTTAAAAAAAAGTTATGTTTTCATGATGCGACAGCGGTTTGTGCCTCTACTAATACGTCTTGTTTATATTTCGTTTCTTTTCGTCTACCCTTGCATGCTCTCATCACAGAAAATTTTATGGGATTCTTCGGATGTTAAAGCACTTCATATTTCACTCGGTAACAAAACAAACGAAATTTGTATTATGTGGGGTTCTTCTTCTTTATCGGTTGTTGCTTCTTCGAATCAAAACAAGGTGTCCCCTCCTCCTCCTCGTGTCAGATACGGACTAAAAGCAGAATCTATGAATCAAATTGCTGTTGGAAAAACAATACCCTTTAATGCCGGTAAAATCACTCACCTTCACCGTGTTATTATTTCAGATCTTAATTATGAAAAAAGTTATTATTATCAAATAATAAAGTTTAATAATAATTCTGGATCGTCTAACCCGATATTTACTTTCAAAATGCCTCCATCTCCGGCGAGTAAAAACCAAACTAAGTTTTTAATATTTGCCGATTTAGGAACCCTGTCTAAAAGTATACCCTATATCGTTCAAGAATCGTTGAACTATGATTACAATTCAGTATTTCACATTGGTGATATCGCCTATGATTTGGGAAGTGAACAAGGTATTGTGGGTGAGCAATTTATTTCATCGTTACACAACATGGTCAGTCGTTTACCCTACCTCACTGTGCCTGGTGACCACGAATTTTTTGATACTTACGAATATTACAGACACTGGTTCTCTATGCCCAAACAAGGTTGGCCGATGGCGAACAAACGACTTTGGTACAGCTTGGACATTGGGGTTGTACATTTTATTATATTAGTAACCGAAGATTTTGTTAATGAAACCCCAAGTATGCAGAAACAACTAAAATGGTTGGATAAAGACTTAAAGGAAGCAAATCTCAACAGATATCAAGTTCCCTGGATCATCGTTTTGGCACACAGGCCTCTTTATTGCTCGGTGCTAAGTTTGAGTGAGGACTGCGCAAAAACAGATTCTAAAGTCCGGAAGAATTTAGAAGATATTTTCTTTTCGGGTGGCGTGGATTTGGTTATCAGCGGACACGAACACAATTACGAACGGACCTTACCTGTTTATAAAAAGAGGGTACTTGCGTATAATTATAAAAATGCTCCCGGTCCGGTTTACCTTATTGTGGGGACGTGTGGTTACCCTTACATGGTAGATCGGATAAAACCCCGACGTGAATATTGGTCGGCCTTTTCTGAATCTGATCGTTTTAAAGAAATGTTTGGTCGTTTGCATGTTTATAATAAGAGCCACATTTATTGGGAAATGCTTCGAGCAGACAACAATCAACGGGTTGATAGAATGTGGTTGATTAAGGACCGGCACGGACCATTCACTCTCAGTCGAATTTTCCCACCCAAACATGTAGCAGCTTCCAGGAATATGAACGTTGAAGAGTTACAAAGATATTTTCAAAAAGACGTTCATTCAACAACAACTATAAATTATGCTTACTTTTTTTGTTTATTTTCAGCTTTTATATTATTTTATATTCTATTGAAGAGACGATTTTGTAATTTTTATAGAAATCGGGCGAAAAATCTTATTTTAGCACTAGTTACACTTTTAAATGTTTAAAGTGTACTTAAAAAAAAAGATTATTTGGTTAATTTTTCTTGTCAAATAATAAAGTTTTAAAGTAATATCAAGATATAATGAGGGATATATTATTCTTTGTATATATTTAATTTCATGGGAACTAATTTGTTACCATATTCGTTTTATGCTCTTTTAAACTTGCTTGTTTAAACAGAGCAATCTTCAGGCAGTGAAAGATTTTGAAAGAGTGAAAAATAACGATTTTTTTTTTCAAAATCTTTCACTGCCTGAAGATTGCTCTGTTTAAACAAGCAAGTTTAAAAGGGCATGAAACGAATATGGTAGCAAATTAATTTCCATGAAATTAGATATATACAAAACATATGTATTTATTCATTATTAATATTGCTCTATTAGATATTGAGCACTCTCCTAATAATACTATATATATTGCCTACTACTATCTCATCAAATGAGAGAGTTAACCATACACTGATAATATTATATATATATATATATATTTATTTTTATTTCCAAATTCTGACAGTATAAAAAAAAACTCTCAACTTTGTAGTCTGTAATTACACTACAAACATTTGTCTGGAGAAAAAAAAAATTATAAAAAAAAGAAAAGACCAAATCATCTGCACCTCCTGAAAATAATCAAATGGTACTATAAAAATGGCCAAAAGAAAAAAATACTGTAAGAGGTGCCAAAGTTAAATATATTAAAGTGCTCAATACAAAAAGTAGAGCTAATGAATAATAATAAAGTAGATATTCTCTGACTCATTAAGTCAGAGAATATCTACCTAGGTTTCTCCTAACGGATCATCAGGATAATTCTGACTCAGAATTATCCTGATGATCTGTTAGGAGAAACCTAGGTAGATATTCCTAACTCATTAGACTTATATATATATATATATATATATATATATGTGTTAAGACAGAAGTAATTGAGCAACCAATATTTTATATATAAGTAAAGTAAAGTCGTCGGGGCGGCCTAATGTCAGTATCAGCCGGACAGTGAGGGAGTCTATCCCCTTTTCACTAGCGCTAGACCTAGGAGATTATTTTAGCGTCTGAGGTGGAGCGCCACACCTACCATCAGCTCCTCACTTTACAGCACAGATCCCTGTGCTACTCATACGCTGAGTTGGGAGGGCCGGTATCGAACCAGGAACCTTGTATTTGTCCTGTAGTTCAACACATTTGGCACATTGTTTTTCAAAGAAATTCATTCCTTTCTTCGTTGGTCCAAGATTTTTTCACTACACTTTATATATATATATATATATATATATATATTTTGGAGGATATGTGCTTAATTGAAGTCATACCTAATTTTGAAAATTAATTAGTTAATAATTAATGAATTTTAGGCGGGCGTATATGTTCAAATGTAAGGCTAAACAAATCGAGAAAATGTCAATCCCTGAATGTACATTTCGACCTATTAGGTCTCATCAGCAAGGTTATAGACATGGGAGACTGCTCCGTGTGTGACTCGAAACCTCGACTGCCAAGTCACACACGGAGCAGTCTCCCATGTCTATAACGTTGCTGATGAGACCTAATAGGTCGAAATGTACATTCAGGGATTGACATTTTCTCGATTTGTTTAGCCTTACATTTGAACATATATGCCTGCCTAAAATTCATTAATTATTAACTAAATCATTTTCAAAATTAGGTATGACTTCAATTAAGCACATATCCTCCAAAAATTGTCGGCTAAAAGCCATATCAAATAAACACATTGTTTATTTACTCACTCTCATATATATATATATATATATATATATATATAATATATATCTAATCAAATATTAGATATTATGGATTACATCTCGTTATATATTAAGTCCATAATATCTAATATTTGATTGTAAACCTGCTCTGCTATTTTAGCATTGAGCACCTTTATATGCCAATACCTTTCTCATTCATTCTCTCTTCATTCTATATTATTTATATATATATATATAATAATGAGAGAGATGTATATATGTATAAATATAATTTTGTCAACATTTTCAGAATATAATGAATGAAAATATCTTTTCCAATTTATCTCCTGTTATGAGTTATAAAAATATCCTTCTCAGATACTTTTAACTACACACACACACACACACACTCACACACATATATATTCTTGTTTTTGAGATATCCTCATGTGATTTTTGAAATTTTTAACAACTTATAAGTGATCTCACACATACTTTAATTTTGTGGCTTGTAATTTATTTTTCTCTTTGTGTGTTTTTAGGTGCCTGCATTATGTTAATTGTTTCATATATATATATATAATATATATATATATATATATAAGTTGGTGGAGTGGCCACACTTACCATCAGCTCCCCATTTCACTGCACTGATCAGATAACCCAATCTGTTCTACTCATGCGCTGAGTTGGTGGGGACCAGTATCGAACTAGGAACCTTGCGATTCCTAGACGGGTGGTCTACTGACTGAACTAAACCTGCCACTTATATATATATATATATATATATATATATATATTATATATATATATATAAAAACTTTCAAAGAAAGAAAAACTTAAAAAAACGTCATTCCGTAATAATTTATTTCGACCAGAAACTCAAAAGATTTTTAAAAATTAAAAAAATTAAAAAATTTTAATTTAAAAAAATTTTTTTTTTCAAATTTAAAAAAAAAAAAAAGAAATAAAATTTTTTTTAATTTAAAAAATCTTTTGAGTTTCTGGTCGAAATAAATTATTACAGAATGACGGTTTGTTAAGTTTTTCATTCTTTGAAAGTTAAATATTACTCTGTATATAATCTAATTTATTGATTATTATACATTGAGCTCTTTTTAGGGATTTATAAAAATCGTTGTATGAATATATGTTTGCACCTACAAGAGCATACAGTATGGTTATACAGTGAGATTTTGAAGATCCCAAATAGAATCATCCCTTAGAACCAGTCATTTGGATTACCTTACATTTATATATATATATATATATATATATATATATATATATATACAAAGAAATAACAAAAGACTTAGAGATTTAGCATTATGGTCTATTTCAGGGAGCTTAGACAAAGTGTCTAACTCTCCCGACTCATCAGATGCGAATATATTATTATTATTATTATTATTATTATTATTATTATTATTATTATTATTATTATTTGCGTGCATACATAAGATTGATAAAAATAATAAGGAAATTTAAAATCTTTTAAACACATCTAGATATTAATCTTAATAGTTATATAAGTATTAAGACATATGTAAAAAAGATTTGAGTTTATTTGGTTTGGATTATTTAACTTTTAATATAAACTCTTCCTTATGGATTATTTAATGTTGAATTGTGATTTATTTGTAAATATTTGATTACTATAATCATTTATATTTTCAACATTCCATTGCAATGACTTTTTTTTTTTTTTACTATTTCTCTGAATTTTTGAGATGAGGTTTGATAATTTGTATTATTTGGACTATTGTCCTCATCTTTATTTGTTATCTACACAACATTTTGGCAGATGTGCCCTTCTTGTCGAAACTCTGGAACCTTCTCAGACTCAGGAACCTTCTCTTTGAACTCTGGAACCTTCTTGTAAAAATTCAGGAGCCTTCATGACGTATTCGGGATCCTTCATGGAACTTCGAACTGAAAACCCTTTATTCAATCCACTGGGGTAGACTGTTCTCATTCCATTAATCAATACCAGGTACAAGTGTGAAGCTGTATTAAGTATTATATGTTATTATCGCCCTTGGCCAGGATTGAACCTACAACCTACAGATGCAACCTGTAGAAAGCCGGATCGCACATCGGCCAAAACGTGTATATAACAATAAAGATGAGGACAATAGTCTGAATAATCCAAATAACCCAAACAATTTTTTTAATTACACTTTTTTACTTATCTATTATAATCATTCGTTTGCACACATATGGTGGGTCAAGTATTCCTATAGAATACTAATAAGTTTCAAACAGATCTATTTGGCCCATAGATGGTATCATAATAGTTACTACGACTACTCTGGGTCAGAAAGGACCTGGGAGTAATGGCAATGAAGGGGTACTCTATGCTTCCCAGAGCTAGAGCCTCACCACTGGATGCAGCCACACCCAGGACACCTCTTTTGGGAGATAGGGTCTAACCCAGGCATGTCAAACTGAGTAGACCCCTAGGGCCGCATGGATTACATATGCATGTCATGAGGGCCCCATGGATTACGTATGTCAGTCATGAGGGCTGCACATGACAATTAAGTCTTTAAATCCTTCTTCTACAAAGTGATGATTACTATCATTAATTTCTTTATTATCAACTAAAAGCCAATGAATACATATCTAAAAAAAACATTTTTGTTAAAAAGAAAGAAAAAAAAAAGATTATTACTGACCGAGTTCAAATTATAAAACGTACAAGTGTCACTGTCATTATTAATTATAGCCATGTGTTCATTGAAATCAGGAGAAGGCAAGAGGAAAGACTCACTCCCTTTCATTGACTGAGTTAGCCTCTTCTGCAATTCAAAGGAAGTAGTGAGAGACAATACGTTGATAACAGACTGTTTCTAAACAACACATTGCCCTAATGAAAATAAACGACTGTTTTTGCCAAGCGTTTTATGAGAGAGCAGTCTGCATGTGGGCCAAATGTGGCTTGTGGGCTGCGTGTTTGACATGCCTGATCTAACCATTATGTAGAGGATGCAGTTTGCATATTTTGAGTTGCATCGACAGGGTGAGTTTGGCAAAGAGTGAATATATTTTTGAAATTTCACATTTTTACAGGACTTCCTTTTTACAAAAAATGCTATTTTCTATTTTTGTTATTTTGAATAAAAATCTTTTATTGATGTTAACTTTCATGTGATTCACTCGTTCTTTTATTCAAAGAAAAAAATTTGATTACCATAATTAATTGTACTAGCAAATATATGCACCCTCCGGGTGCAAGTATTTAAGTTTTAATGTAATAAAATATTATATTAAATTAGAAAGGCTAATGAAAGTAAATAAGAATGCAGATAAAACAAATTTGAAACGAAGGAGGGTATAATCGAAAAATAGAACAACTGAAACTTACTCTTTCATCACTTCCGTCTTTTAATGCTAAATTTTCCTAATTTAACAATTTAGTTAAAATAGGAAGTAAAGAATAAAATTACAGTTATTTCTTCTTGTTAATGGATTTCTTTTAAGATTTATCCCTGAGATTTTTGCTCATATTCATTAAGATAAAACCAAACAATTAGAGATCAATAATATGAAGCACATATTTATTAAAATCCAATTTTTAATAACAATATATAGATTAGCCACTCTTTTCACATTGTGAATCGCTATTTTGTTGTATATATAAATACAATTGCATGTTATTGGAATGTAGATATGTTCATCAGTATTAATAATGTAAAACAATTTTATTAATAATTGAGGTTTAAATAAAAATAAAATCACGGAGAATGTGACATAAATAACTACGGGAATTGTGACTTGAGTAGTGATATAGTTTCAGTTACAGACAGAAAAACACACAATCTCCATTATAATAAGATATAACAGTGCTTCTCAAACTTTAAATATCGGCTGAGGTTATTTTTATCGATGCATGGACTGGTGTATAAAATTAAAGAATTTATTAAACTTCAAATAAAAAGTATTCATACCGGCATGTAGACCCGCCCTTGTGGTGGGGGTCCAGTGGCTTCGGCCCTGGATCTTTACAAGTTAATAGCATTGATCCCAGGGGGCCATCCCTCCAGGCAACACATGCCCCTCGATTTAAAGGGGCAGGGCTGGGTTTATTGCCCAGTGCCAGAAGCGCCCCCCTTGTGGGGGAATGCTGAAGGGATCAACGCAATTCTTCGGTTTGTGGGTGGTCCCACGTTAATAGGGCCTTGTGCCTAACCCATACAATGTGGGGTACGAGGTAAATACCATGTTAAAATTAGCTTTATTTAATACAGAAATCTATCATCGATATAAACTAACACCCCAGTGTTCACAGTTAATGGGAACAGTGAGACTACTTCTTATTTGACAATTTGTCAAGTCTTGACTCGATAGAAGGGTACCACACACCATGGATCTTGAATATCCAAATTGTTCCTGTACTTTTTTTTATCACTCATTGTTGAAAAAGCAGCCTTGTATATATATATATACGGTTTTAAAAGCGAATGTTATAAAATATTCCTTTTAAAACCGTATATTTAGCTCTTTTTATTGAGCACTTTTTAAATCGATTTTTATTAATCCAGAAGTAAATTTGTTTGCTTCGTGGATTAGCAAAGATCTGTGACCAACCCCTCCACATGAGCAAGATGTGACACAAGGTTAATTTCTTAAGCGGAGTTCAACAGGTTTGAATTCAGAGTTTTCCTTCTCCTAGACCAGTTGCCTAACCAAGGTTAAAGAGCCCAGTCTGCCCAACTATTTATCCATAGCCGGAGGGAGAGTAGGATTAATACCTTTCCCAAGGGTATTAGCGCTAAGTGAAATGCAATTACCGCATTCAGGATTTGAACTCAGGGCAACAAATCTATTTCCCATGACTTTAAAATAATCAGATGGTACTATTAAAATGGCCAAAAGAAAAAAATACTGTAAGAGTTGCATAAGTTAAATATATTAAAGTGCTCAATACAAAAAAGTAGAGCTAATGAATAATAATAAAGTAGATATTCTCTGACTCATTAAGTCAGAGAATATCTACCTAGGTTTCTCCTAACGGATCATCAGGATAATTCTGACTCAGAATTATCCTGATGATCTGTTAGGAGAAACCTAGGTAGATATTCCTGACTCATTAGGCTTACTTTATATATATATATATATATATATATTTGTGTTAGGACAAGTAATTGAGCAACCAATATGTTATATATAAGTAAAGTCGTCGGTATCAGCCGGACAGTGAGGGAGTCTATCCCCTTTTCACTAGCGCTAGACCAAGGAGATTATTTTAGCGTCTGAGGTGGAGCACCACATCTACCATCAGCTCTACTTTACCTCACAAAGCAGCCTTGTATAGGTATATCGAAATGGGAGAAGCATATTGAGAGCAATTTCAGCCAGTTGATATTTTTAGAAATATATTTCCAATGTTAGTTTATATGTACGGTTGCTGTACTTCAAAATAATACAAATTTTTAAAAGTCATGTGTAGCACCTGCGGACTGGAGGTAGTACTCCACAGACTGGAACTGGTCTGGCAAACAAGCTATGAGCAACACTGGTATATAACACACACCCATAACTTTCAGCTACTAAATTTTGGAAAAAAACATCTCTCATGTATAATACGCATTGACTTTTTGGTAATTTTCACCTTTAGTTGTTAAAATTCCTAGCAGAAAATTGTGCGTGCGCATTATCTGAAATGAACTTAATTGTTTTTAAGAACACATTTTATGATATTTTTGTGTTAAAGCATGCAGTTGTATTGTTTTCGAAACGATTCTAAGATTTGTATATTTTGCCCGAACACATTCAAAATGGTTACCGTCTTGTTTCAAAGTGAAAGTCAGTTGGCTAAATTCCTAACATAAAATTATCTAAAATGAACTTAATTGTTATTAAGAACACATTTTATGATATTTTTGTGTTAAAGCATGCAGTTGTATTGTTTTCGAAAAAAGTTTCTAAGATTTGTTTATTTCGCACGGAGACTTTCAAAATAGCTACCGGCTTAGTTCAAAGTGAAAGTAAGGGAGGTTACTCTAATTGCCTTATTTACTAGGAATTTTGACAACTAAAGGTGAAAATTACAGACTTTTTGTCATTTGTAGCAACTAAAGATTATTTGGTGCCATATCCCATAAATGCATCCTTGTCTCCTGCACTAAAAAACGCTAAGTGGTGCCTGCTTAAAATCTGATCCATCTTAGCTATTTGAAGGCGTTTTTCCCAGAAAAGTTAATGCCATATGAAAGCAATATTTTACCCCCTCCCCAATTTTTTTTCAACAAGTAAATGTAAATATTTGAACCCCCACCTCTTTAGAATATGTTTTTATCAACAAATAACTTCTTTTAGTGGTTTGAAAGCGTTAAAAGTAAACCACCCCCAGGTTTTTTATCGACAAATAAATGTAAACATTTTACTTGTCGATAAAAAACTTGGCGGTGGTTTACTTTTAACGCTTTCAAACCACTAAAAGAAGTTATTTGTTGATAAAAACGCCTTCAAACTGCTAAAAAAATATTTTAAAGAGGTGGGAGTTCAAATATTTACATTTAAAAATATTTTTTTTTTGTATTTTCATTTTATTTTAATTCAAGTGTCACAAATTTCTAAATAAATACAACCGAGTTTCGAAAATAAAAACAATCAATACATTATTCATTAGTAGCACGGGTCGGATTTTCAGCAGGCACTGCTTAGCGTTTTTTAGGGCAGGAAGCCAGGACGCATTTATGTGATATGTACCGATAATTTTTATAGTTTATATAATTTTACAAAACAGAAAATTTACACAATATTTAGGGTAAAGGCAAGGACAACATGTTCACATGAAAATATAACAAATTTTCTATGAAAATAGATTCACAATAAAAAAAAGGTGGCCTAAAATTGGTATCGAGGAAAGATATCCCGTTTTCACTAGCGCTAGACCAAGGAGATTGTTATTGGCGTCTGGGACGGAGTGCTACACCTACCATCAACTCCTCACTTTACCGCACAGATCCCTGTGCTACTCATCTATTTCATTGGTTATTTCTTTACAGTGGTATAAAAAAAGAAATGTTTGTTACACTATATAACCCAGGTAAGGCAAGGTAAATACAGCTAGTATATACATAAAAGGATAATTGAACATTAGCTACTTAAATGAGAGTAACCTCCCCTTGTTTTTGTTTTTCACTTTGAGCAAGCTGTGTGTTTTGTTTTGTAAAAACATGGATTTTTCAACAAATTGGGTATACCTATACTTTTCTAATATACAGGTACTCTCATAGAAATATTTAACATCTTTTTTAAAAATCACCTGTGGGAGATTCTAAGCATATATTGACAGGGATGGTGAACATGTGGAGATTGAAAATATATTAAAGATATTCCTATAAGGGTGTTAATATTTTTAAATCGATTTAAAAAAAAAGATGTTAATATTTCTATGAAAGCACCTGTTACAATCTGTTGGTCCATCCTGTAGGCCTTAAGCCAGAGCGCACTTGTCCAGTGGAATTGGATCCTTGGTAATCCCTTGGTAAAGAGTCCTGAGTATTGGTAATCTTCTGGTAATCCTGAGTATTGTAAGTCATTCCTCAATGAGTGCAATTAGAATTATGGCAAGTGTGGGGGTTTAAGTAGTGTATCAGCCACGCAGTATGGCTAGTGATTCGCTGGAGGAATAAACCATGTGACTTTGGCTAGTCTATAAATCCAGGTGAGGAATTGGAGCACACCTTATATACAGAAATAATCCAACAGTACCTGTATATTAGAAAAGTATAGGTATACTCAATTTGTCGAAAAATCTGAGTTTTTTTTCCTAAAAGTGAAAAAAATAAGGGGAGGTTACTCTCATTTAAGTAGCTAATGTTAAAAAATTACCCATAATGTTCAAGATTACCCATAAAAGAGGAAAGAAAGGCTGATAAGATAATTACCTTCTGATCTTCCTTACTAAAAAATTTGGGACCATATGACCTTTAGGCACCCCTTTTTGATCTCAATTAAGAAAGGGCATGTTTTTCATTTACACCGTCAATATCTGGTTGTTTGTTAGGGGTTAGTTTTATAATTTTAAAAAAAATCTAAAAATTGTCTGTTAAAACAACTGGATATTGACGGTGTAAATAAAAAACATGCACCTTTCTTAATCGAGATCAAAAAGGGGTGCCTAAAGGTCATATGGTCCAAAATTTGGTATTCAGGAGGAAGCGGGTGTAGCAAAGTGAGAGTTAAATGTTGAGTTTAAAAAGTGTTTCATCTGTTGACAATTGACAATGGAAATGACATCTTTCAAAACCTCCATGCTTCCTGTAATTCGACAACACTATACATGATATCCCCTCCATACACGGACATAAAATGAAGGTTCAGTTTATTTTATGGTAGGAATTTACGAGGAACAAGTTAAGGATTACCCATTCTTGATGGGTATCCAAATTTTTTTTTTAAACTCATTTTTTAAAGACATTTTTTAAAATCCCATTTTTTTCTATTTAACCCATAGATGGACCCTAAAAGGTATTACCACTCTGGGTCAGGGTGGACCTGGGAGTAATGGTGATGAAGGTGTACTTCCCACTCCTAAAGCTCCTAATTGAACTTCACCATTAGATGCAGTTTAACATCATACCCAAGACATTAAATTGCCTTTGATAACATTCAAAGTTATATGGAAAATCTAATAACATTTGATAATGGGTCTTTGCAGGGCCACTTTAGCTCAGTCAGTAGAGCATCATACTTATAAAAAATAAGAATTTGGGGGATAAGCAACATTAGATAATCAGGATTTATGTTTTTGAATTTCATCTTGAAATATTTGGACGGTCTCATTTTTAACTAGAGGGTGTTGCAAGATGATAACAGTCGTACAATTAAGGAACATGAGTATTAATATATAGATGTACAAAACAATGAAGATGCTCGTAGCATAATGGTTATTGTTATAGGGAGTGAGCTCAGCTACCTAAGTTCAAATTCTGAACAAGGCTATTTGCATTTCACATAGCGCTAATACCCTTTAGAAAGGTATGAATCTAACTATTTTCCCTCCAGCTATGGGTAAATTATAGGACTGGCTCAGAAACTACCATTTAAGCAAATGTAGGTAATAGGTTAAAAAAATTAATCTAATTTTCATGGGTGGGTTATTCTATACAGACATCACAGTTACTTTTTATTTGGTGTATAAGTCTCTCTCTATATATATATGTGTGTGTGTGTGTGGTGTGTGTGTGCATTTATGGAGTTAAGTGGTGGTTTTGTATGGGTTTAAGCTTTTTGTCGTTTTGGTGCATGTTCATTGGTTTTTGTTGCTTGTTTCTTTCTTATAACCCATTATATGTGGATTTTTTTTTCTTGTGGGTTGTCAGGCTGAAACGGAATTAAGAAAGAGAAAAGAAGAGACAAAGACAAAAGATACTTTTAGGTTTCAGACTTTTATTCTAGGTTCATTGCTATTTGGTGGAGAGGCAATTTCTTCCTGTGCTGGTGGTAGCATCTGTTCCCAGTCAATGTCTGTGTCCGAATGACCAGGAGATCTTGGTGGTCAGAAGGGACCTTTTTTTTCTGCGCACGCCCAAAGGGTGCTTCCTGTCTGAGAGCTCCTAGGTGGTTGTTATTTTTAATTTTTTAAATTTTATTTTAATCTGCACCATTATCACTATGATATCAGAAGGGAAGCCATATTCAATTAAAATCATTGGTGAAAAAAACAAAAAGATCAAGATAATTTCTTTACTGACACAAAAAAAATCACTTGTAAAGATTTTTGTTTTAATAACTGATAATCACAAAACTATTTCAGCCAAATGCGCCCCCTGTTGGCTGTAGGTGGTGACATATGATGCTTAAGGATGGAACCATGGTCGCCGAGCAGTTCCATGACATGCAACTCTCTACTTTGGCCCTTATTTAGGCTAGACGGGTGAGTAGAGAGGACTTCTCTGATGAATCAACTGGTCACATCAAGCCTTAGCACTTATATGATTGTCCCAACCCTATTGCCTTTATGGCTAACCCCAATCCCTATGTGCTAGAAGGTGGTGGCTGAGGATCTTAGAGTCCTGGGTATGACGTTAAACTCTATATGATGGTGAAATTCCAATTCTGGAATTCTGGAGAATTTGGAGTATCCTTCATCATCATTACTTCCAGGTCCACACTGACCCGGAATGGTAGTACCTGTTAGCGTCTCTTCTATAGGTTAAATAGAAGAAAAGAAAATGAGTTAAAAAAATGTGTTTTAAAAAAATTGAGTTGAAGAAAAATAATTTTGAATACCCATCAAGCATGAATAAAACCAAACGTTTTCGATAAGAAATAACCCATCAAGGGTTGACGTGCCGTAAAATCCAAGAAACCAAACTATATTCTAAAACATGAGGATATACAAAAAGATCGACAGATAATTCTACTAAATAAAATTTATACATTTGTAAATTCATTTTTTTCTTGTTTTTCTTTAAGGGAGATAACTTCTGTATTAAAACGTGTATGTTTATATCTTTTCTATTACTTAAGGGAGATAAATATTAGATATTATAGAGTAGCCTCCCTTTAATTATTAATTTTACAAATGCTCAATTGTGTGGTAAAGATTATTGGTTTATTTTACTATCTAATAAAATGGATGAAAACTGATGGATGAAGAAGCAAATCAAAATAGATTAATTAATAAAAGAAAAGTAAAAGCGCTTTTAAATTGTAGCCATTCTTTGTACACTAATGGCAAATTGAAACTATCTATCATTTTGGAAAGTATCTCTGATAATAATGGAGATTATATGTCTGTCTGTCTGTCTGTAACCGAAACTACATCACCACTGACATCACAATTCTCTTAGTTATTTCCGTTATATTCTCAACGATTATTAAAAGATTATAATTTAATCTTATTTAGCATCTTATTTATTAACAACTAGAAGTGGCTACCCGTCGTTGCCTAGGTAGGAGATGGAGTAAAAAGGGTAGTCTCGCAGATCCATTATTGTTGAATCGCGAGTTGGATCCTCGCAGGATGCCCCATTAAAATCTGGATGTAAAAAAAGACCTTGCGTTGATCCAGACACTCTGAAAAGAAAAATGAATGTCTCCTATTTGAAATATAAATGCAAAAAAAAAAATTCCATGCTGTTATCATTTAAATTTTATTTCTTAATTATCTTCACAAATATAAATCAAATCTTCATTATTTTTGTTCAAAAAGCAAGATCTGGTGATAGTGAATGTGTATATATATATGTACTTTGTCATTAATTGTTTTATTTTCATAGTTTCCTGCGGACATACATACACACAAACTGCCCTTTATATACATATAGATGTCTGAGAAGTAAATACACAAACGATGTGTTTTGATATGGCTTTTTTAGCCGACAATTTTTGAGAAAAATCAATGTATATACAGAGATTGATTTTTCTCGATTTGTTTAGCCTTACATTTGAATAGGTATGCCGCCTAATTAATTAATTATTAATTAATTAACTTTCAAAATTAGGTACGACTTCAATTAAGCACATATTCTCCCAAAATATAGATGTCTCTATTAAAGTCTAGCTGAGTTATATTTGCCTTCAAACAGCCCATGTTATTTAAAGTATTTTAGATCCTGCAAGGCGTGTTATATATCACTAAGAAATAAAGATTTACATAGTATACAGTGTGGATAATTTACATACTGGTTCTAACAAATTTGGCTTTGATAAATAATTACTTGGTGTTATTGATTTCTAATATAATTGTTTTATTCTCAAAAATATTAAAAAAATCCTATGTATAATTTTATATCGAAACCAACTGAAATAGATTAAAGATAAGTGTAATCTTTTTATGCATGTTCTTATTTAGTTTCATTGGTTTTTTCTAATTTGATATAATATTTTATTACTTTAAAATTTAAATACTTGCGCCCGAGGGTTCATATTTGATAATCTGAACATTAGTTACATAAATTCCTTTCTGACACTAT
Source organism: Doryteuthis pealeii (assembly GCA_023376005.1). Taxonomy (NCBI): domain Eukaryota; kingdom Metazoa; phylum Mollusca; class Cephalopoda; order Myopsida; family Loliginidae; genus Doryteuthis; species Doryteuthis pealeii. The sequence goes on from CM042138.1 coordinate 33,260,900, forward strand.
CAGCCATTTTTTATTGCAACATTTTAATATTACAAACAAAAGAAAAAACCCATAAAACTTTAAAATTTAAATTTTCACATGTTTGAATTCAAGAAAAATTTATTGAATTTTACTTAAAATTTATAAATATAGAAAAAAAAAATATTTGAAAAATAAGTTTTTACTAAGAAAAATAGTTTTAATGTTGGAAACCATTCATTGCTCACTTATTGATAAAACAAATTTTTATTTAATTATTATCTTTCATTTAGCAATGGTTATATTGAATCAATACAACTGCATGTTTTAACACAAAAATATCATAAAATGTGTTCTTAATAACAATTGAGTTCATTTCAAATGATACGCAAGGTAGGAATTTATGCAACGAATGTTCAGATTACCGCATATTTTTGCTAGTTGATATAAGATATTTGATGGATATTTTTTTTAAACTCAATTTTTTTAAACACATTTTTTAAAACTCAATTTTTTTATTTAATCCATTGATGAGACCCTAACAGGTACTACCACTCTGGATCAGAGTTGACCTGGGAATAATGGTGATGAAGGGATACTACACATTCCCTAAAGCTAAAGTATTGGAACTTCAGCATCAGATAGATTATAACGTCATACCAGAACATTAAGACCCTTGGCCACTGCCTTCTAGCACATATATAAGAAGAAGTGTTGGGGCTTGCCATAAAGGCAATAGGGTTGGGACCATCATATAGGTGCTAGGGTTTGACATGACCAGCTGATTGATCGGAGGAGGTCTTGCTGACCATCTGTCTAGCCTGTGTTTTGTGTATGTGTGTGCTTGTATGTGTGTGTGTGTGTGGGGGGGTGATTGTGTGTGTATATTTGTTTAATAATGTCTTAGTATCATTCCAGAAATTTTGTAGGTTTGTGTGTGTGTGTGTGTGTCTGTGTATGTTAGTGTGCATGTGTGTGTGTGTGTTTTTGTGTATGTGTGTGCTTGTGTGTGTGTGTGCTTGTGTGTGTGTGTTTTGTGTGTGTGTGTGTGTGTGTGTGTCCGTGTATATATGTTTGTTTAATAATTTCTTAATATCATTCCAGATTTTTCTCCCAGTGTGTGTGTTTGTGTGTGTGTGTGTTTTTTTTGTGTTTGTGTGTTTGTGTGTATGTGCGTGTGTGCATGTGGTGTTGAGTGTGTTTTGTGTGTGTGTTATGTGCATGCATGTGCGTGTGCGTGTGCATGTGTGCTTGAGTGTGTGCGTTTGCGTGAGTGTGTGTGTGTGTGTGTGTGTGTGTGTGTGTTCATGTGTGTGCGCGTGTGTGCGCGTGTGTTGGTCTTTCCCTAAGAAAATGTATTTTAAGAACTGAATGTGGGGAATATCCTGGAAAGAGGAAGTTTTAAGAAGAATAGAAACTTTGAGGAAACTGCAAACAATTTGAAAGGGTTGGAATTTTTCTGACATGATGAGGAAGACAAAATTGGAGAATTTAACAGGATGTTTTGATGCTGAGAGAAGTTGATGAAGTCAACCTACTTGACAAATTTAAGCAAAGGGATTGACTAATAAGGAGGTATTTACCCAACACATTCAACATGGGTAGGATGTGACACCAGCAAGTATATATTTACCCAACCCCTCCGCATGATTAAGATTTGACACAAGGTCAATTTCTTAAGCAGAGTTTAACAGGTTTCAATTCATAGTTTGGTTATTTCCTATAACTCCATCTAAAAAAAAGGGGAACCACTCTGATTGACTGATAAATTATTCATTTATTTATTGATCTACTAGGAAAAAAGAAGATGAGGTTAGTGTTAGGGTTAGGGTTTAGGGTTAGGGTTAGTTTAATGGGAAAATAATGGGTAGATTAATTAACATATAAAATTCATTCAGAGTGGTTCCTCTTTTTTTTGGTTGGAGTTATAAGAAATAACCCATAGTTTTCCTTCTCCAAGACTGGTTACCCATCCAAGGTTAAAGAGCCCAGTCTACCCTACTATTTACTCATAGCTGGAGGGAAAATATATGGATTCATACCTTTCCAAAGGGTATTAGCACAATGTGAAATGAAAACAGCATTGTCCAATATTTGAACTCAGGTTGCCGAGTCCCTTTCCTACGACTATAACCATTACACCATGCACCTCCAGCAAGTATGGGGCATCAAACTTGCTATTCAGTTGGTTGGCTAGTTGGTTGGGTTTTAGGGCATGTCAACCCTTGTTGGGTTATTTTATGCCAGGTACATTTTGTTTTATTCATTCTTGATGGTATTCAAATTTTTTTTTTCAAACTCAATTTTTTAAAACATATTTTTTGAATTCATTTTAATCTATTTAAACCAAAAAAGGAACCCGAACAGGTACTACCACTCCGGGTCAGGGTGGAACAGGGAGTAATCGCAATAAAGGAGTACTCTCCATTCCCCGGAGTTCCAGAATTAGAACTTCATCTCTAGATACAGTTTAATGTCATACACAGGACACTGTGTGTGTGTTGGGGGGGGGTCTTACCCTTCTGCAGAGGATATGGTTGGTGTATTCTATACCCTGTCAATAGAGTGGATAAAATATTGGGATACGCTATAAATTTCTCTCCATTTATTTTCAGGTTAGATATTATTTGTATTGAGCTACTACTTGTATTGGTACGACTACACCGGGCCAGAGTGGACCTGGGAGTAATGACGATGAAGGAGTACTTCACACTCCTCAAAGCTCCAAAATTGGAACTTCACCATTAGATGAAGTTTGGCATTATGCTCAGGACACTAAGACCCTCAGCCATCACCTTACAGCACATATATGATAAAAGGGGTTGGAGGGTTGGAGGGTAAGGGTTGGAGGATTGGAGGGTTTGGAGGGTAAAGGGTTGGAGGGTTGGAGGGTTGGAGGGTAATGGGGTTGGAAGAATCATATATATATATATACCAACCCCTCCGCAGAGCAGGATGTGACACAAGGTCAATTTCTTAAGCGGAGTTCAACAGGTTTGAATTCAGAGTTTTCCTTCTCCTAGACCGGTTGCCTAACCAAGGTTAAAGAGCCCAGTCTGCCCTGCTATTTACCCATAGCTGGAGGGAGAGTAAGATTTATAGCTTTCCCAAGGGTATTAGCGCTAAGTAAAATGCAATTACCACATCCAGGATTTGAACTCGGGTGACGAGTCTATTTCCCATGACTTTAACCATTACACCACGTGCTTCCTACTCAGAATGAAGAATCATTTAGGAGCTAGGGCTTGATGTGACAGGGCCTCTCTGACTGCCTGTTTTACCTAAGTAAGAGCCAAAGTGGAGTGTTGCATATCATAGACTGCCCAGCCACCAGGATTCCGTCCTTATGCATCACGGGTCACCACACACGGCCAACAGGTGGCCCCATTGAGGGAGTCTTATCCCTCTGCAGAGGTGCAGTTGGTATATTCTAAAGTCCCAGCCGACAGGGTTGTGCTATTCAGTAGTAATGGGTCTGTGAGATTAGCTTGCTAACCATACTGGACGAAGGAACAAATATCAGAAATACATAGAAGGGTTGTAAAAGAGCTACTATTGCTTAAAACAATAAAAGAAAGGAGGTCGTGGAGAGCCACGATCATTCACAGAAACATGTTAGAGATAAAGTCATTTAGATTCTTACACACACATACACATGATTGAGTGATCCGAGTTCAAGAAAAAAAAATGTGAATTCACTAAAGAAGTGTCTTGAGTTGTCACTAAAAACAAACGACAGCACAAGACGTCATAGCCAACCAGACAGCTAGCTAGCAACATATAAAGACACAGTAGCAGTTAGCTACTCTCACCAAACAGGTTGAGCATCCAGATCCAAGAAAGAGAAATACATATGTGAATTCACTAAAGAAGTGTCTTGAGTTGTCACTAAAAACAAACAACAGCACAAGACGTCATAGCCAACCAGACAATCTTAAGAAGAAACAATTTGAGAAGACAGACCAGCCAGATAGCAAGAATTGACTGTTGCATAAGCTATGTGACAGCATAGATTATTGACAAGCACCTGTAGAATAGGGCTTTCAAATCAGCACGTAGGCGGGTAGGTTTCCGTGGAAAAACACAAGACCGTTGGTAGAAGGGACGGAAATCTCGCACGTCACGTTATTTGACTTAGTTAAGTCAGTTCCAGCCACGATGTAATGCAGTACAGACGTGTGACGGCGGGCTGGGCTCACTCCGTACGATGGTTAGTAAACGGGCAAATAAAACCTTTGATCAAAGCATTAAGCCTTGTTAATTAATTAACGCATGCCCTTAGTTAGAAGAACCAACGAAGATACAAACAAATAAAGAAGACTAGGTGATCACATCATGGGCAAAGTAAGAAAAGAAAGGAGGTCGTGGAGAGCCACGATCATTCACAGAGACATGTTAGAGATAAAGTCATTTAGATTCTTACACACACATACACATGATTGAGTGATTCGGGTTCAAGAAATTGAGATGAAGAGTGTTGGAATTTTTAGGGATATAAGGTGTGTGCTAGTTCCCCGCTATACTTATAGACTGGCCAAGGTCACGTGATTGACTCTTCTAACCAATCACTGGCATTACTACTGGCCTGATAAGATACTTACCCCCCATATTGGTTGTAATTTTAATTGCACTATTGGAGGACGCACATAGGATTGCCGGGATCTTTACCAATACTCACAAAGGACTTATACGATTACCAGTAACTGAGGACACTTTAGTAACCAAAGGGATTCACATTATCGAAGGACTTTATACCAATAACTCAGGACACTTTAGTAACCCAAGGACTCACATTATCGACGGACTCTTTATCAAGGATTCCACCAGATAAGCGCTTCTGCTATAAGGCAAAGGAATGGCCCTTAAAAACTTAACAAAGAGAACAATTAAACGACTATCTGTCTGTCTGTCTGTCTATCTCTCTCTGATGTCTCTATATTAGTCTACTCTCTCCATCACCCGAAGACTATCACTCTTGTGTATATACTCAACGAGGGTATATGAGTACATAAGACGTGCAACCAAACGAATACCCTGCATCAGGCATCTACCATACTCTGAACGTCTCGCTGCCCTGGGAATGGATTCGCTGAAACTTCGGCGTCTGGCAACTGACCTGGTAAACGCTCATAAGGTCATTAATCATCTTAACAACAGCAACCTTGAGCACCTTTTTGATCTCCATCTTTCTAACACACGTGAGCATGCCTACAAAGCCAGAAAACAGCAATGTTCACGTGACTTTCGGAAACATTTTTTCATGCTCAGAGTTGCGGAGACATGGAATAAACAGCCCGTGTCTGTTGTAGGCTGCCGAAGCACTGAGTCTTTCAAAGCCTCCATGCTTCCTGTAGTCCACCGACACTATACCTGATGCCACTCTCCACATACATATGCACACACGCGCACACATACATGCATATTACTACTGTAAACTGTTCATGTTCCTGACACTAATACATTATTCTGTGTACCTGACATGAGACTTTGATGAGTTGTGGTGCACCTGAGCACTGTACACAATAAATTTCATTATTATTATTATTATTATTATTATTATTATTATTATTATTATAGATTGACAAATAGACAGATAGCTACTCAAACCAAACTACAAGTAATAAGAAATACGTTGACTACAGGAAAGATAAGTTAAAGATCAATTAAAGAATGGCTATACAATATGAAGTGATACTACTGCTCAATACAAATAATATCTAACCTGAAAATAAATGGAGAGAAATTTATAGCGTATCCCAATATTTTATCTACCCTATTGACAGGGTATAGAATATACCAACCATATCCTCTGCAGAGGGGTAAGACTACCCCCCCGCCCCACAGTGTCCTGTGTATGACATTAAACTGTATCTAGAGATGAAGTTCCAATTCTGGAACTCCGGGGAATGGAGAGTACTCCTTTGTTGCGATTACTCCCTGTTCCACCCTGACCCGGAGTGGTAGTACCTGTTAGGGTTCCATTTATGGTTAAATAGAAGAAAAGAAAATTAGTATTAAAAATGTGTTTAAAAAAATTGGGTTTGAAAAAAAATTGAATACCCAACAAAATGAATAAAACAAAATGTCTTCAGCATAAAATAACCCAACAATGGTTGACATTGCACAAAAAACCAACCAACCAACCAACCAACCACACCCCCCCCCAAAAAAAAATTGGGTATCCTGGTGTGATACTAAATGGTTTCCAGTGGAGTAGTTTCAGTTTTGGAGATTTGGGGAGTATGGAATAACACCTTCATTGCCATTACTCCCAGGTCCACTCTGACCCGGAGTTGTAGTACCTGTTAGGGTCCCATCTCTGGAGGGTCAAATAGGTCTGTTTGAAAATTAATTGTATTAGACAGGAATACTTGATGCCATATAACTGTAAATTATTTGTATTAGAAATATTTACTTGAATATCTGATTATCTCTGATGGATTATTATTAGTTACTTAAAACCATATAACTGTGTGCAAACAAATAACTATTATTAAATAGAAATAATTACTTGAAACCATATAATTATTTTGATGATATTTGATAGAAATACTTAAAACCATTTATTATGAGTGTTGTCACCTCAGTTAAATAATGGACCATTCCGTTTTTATTATAAAGAAAGAAATAGAGAAAGAGAAGAAAAAAGACACGCTACACGGAAAAATGTAAGAAATAAAGAGAGGAGGGGAAACAGAGAGAGAGAGAGAGAGAGAGAGAGAGAGAGAGAGAGAGAGAGAGAGAGAGAGAGAGAGAGAGAGAGAGAGAGAGCATGGAAGCGATAACGCTAATTTGTTTCAATCGAATATAATGAAAAGATGAAAAGAAGGAAAGAAAGAAAAAAAAAAGAGTGTGAGAGAGTTAAATCAAGATTATTATACTTTTTACATATTGAACTATTTAGCAATAGCTCTTAAGTAAACATAGGAAACGTTGTAATAATTAAATTATCATACTGTGGTATATTCACAGGTCCTGTTAATCTATTTATTTATCGTACATATCTTGGGTAGGTGGGTTGGTCAAGGATGAATCAAGGATTTCACGAAGGGTGTCAATGGTCTTAAAATAGGGATGGGAACATTCAGCCTTAAGTCCATATGTGGCCTTTTTAAGCCACCAAGTGCAACCTTTCATGGTTTTGTCAAAAAGACCAATGAAAATAGCAGACTTTCATTTTAGATCCGGATATCCCGTTTCTTTCTTACTAAAAAGAAATCCAAAAAGAAATTAAAAGATTTGTCAAGTTTTTCATTTCTTTTTTAAACTTATATACAGGCTTGCGATGGGTAAATTGTCGTCTAAATTACGCAAAAATGAAAATAATACTGACATTAATTATAGCTAATTTTTCGTGTAGCATGGATCATTCGGAGTTCGGATTTACAAACCATAAACACTTATTTACTATTATTGTAGCTGTCGCCTTAGAGTGCGCCCAATAGCTAGATATGATTCTTTTCCACTCTCTAGATATACCCTTAAACATGGACAGTGTAAGGGAAACAACTGCGTAGGGACCGATATCAAAGTGGACTCACAAGGCCAGAGGTGCACTGTGGGAAGTCCAACAGATATCCTAAAGGAAAAAAAGGGACTTCCGTACAGGCTAGAAGCAGTAAAAAGTTGTGTGGGAAATATTGTTCTTAAGTTACAATTTGGTCTTAAGTTAGTTCTTGGTATGTGGGGATTAAAATAAAAATAAAATAAAATAAAATAAATAAAAAGTTCTTGGCGTCTGGACTCTGGCGTCCAGAGTAACGGTCTGATCAATAAAGTCTCCATCTATACTTCGAAACAGTTGTGTCTTTATTTCTCTTCATCTCTTCATTTTATATTCCCTATAAACTGGTGACCCCGACGTGATTTAATTTATTAAATGAATTCATAGGGAATTTATTTTATTTTATATTCCCTATAAACTGGTGAACCCGATGTGATTTAATTTATTAAATGAATTTATAGGGAATTTATTTTATTTTATATTTCCTATAAATTGGTGACCCCGACGTGATTTAATTTATTAAATGAATTTATAGGGAATATAAAATGAAGAGATAAAGAGAAATAAAGATACAACTGTTTCGAAGTATAGATGTAGACTTTATTGATCAGACCGTTACTCTGGACGCCAGAGTCCAGACGCCAAGAACTTTTTATTCATTCAATTTAACTTAATTTTTAATTTAAATCCCCACAGGTACTGGTTACGGCGCACAGGTAAGTTTATCTTCCCAATTTCCCGTGAAGTTTCTGGTATTTGTAAAAAAAAAACCTTTTTGTAAAATTATTAATTATTTAAACCCCATTTTATTTCAATATTTCACGGTGTTTGGAAGTAAAATAAAATCACTGTACATTCAACATCAGTCGATCTTCGTGTCTTGATTTTCATCACCAGAAAAATTTACCAAGGAGCTGATAGAACATAATACCAATTATTGAATGAAATATCCTATGAAAATCAAATGTGTGCACAGCTCTGAATGATCCGTGCTATCTATGTATGCACGAAAACTTAGCTATGATTAAATTCCCGGATAAGAAAAATCTTTTGAATAATAGAATTGAATCCATCTGCAATTGTAGACATAGGTTGGGTCGGTCACTTAAATGTTATTAGAATTACAATATCAAATTCAACTAAATAAATTAGAATTTTTTTGAATAGTTATTAATTTTAGATCGGAGAGATACTGAAAAGAACAGAGAAAAACTATAAATTAGTAATATTAAACTCCTAAAATATAATTAGAATTAAATTCTGTTTTTACTTGCTATGATTTATAATTAGAATTAAGTTAATAACTGTTGTGAGGTTTTAAGGGGTCAAATAAGAACAAAACGACGGGTAACAAATGTAGGAAAATGTATTAACAGAAAGTAGACAAATACAATACAGATAAGTGGAAATTACGTCCGACAAATAGAGTTATTGGCTTACTCGCACTGGCTTACTTTCAAGCCACAATTGTCCCTGTTACTTATAGTAACCTGTCAGCGCATTCCATTAGTCTTATAGGGTGTATCACCTATAACAATAACAATAAAGGAATGAGAACTAAGGAATAAATAAATGAATTGAATAAGCCGCACACGGCAATCGGGAAAAAAACATATTATTAACTTAGCGTTCAACTGTTATTATCAGAAAAGAAGTTTATTCCAGTTTAACTAAGGAATTACATTGACTTAGTTAGATATAGGATAGGGTCCTGATGAAATCATTTTGATTGAAACCATGGTAGACTCTTAACGTTTTTCCTCTACTACTATTACTAATATATACACACACACACACACACACACACACACACACACACACACACATATATATATATATATATATATATATATATATATTGACCACTCTTCTTGTGGTAACCCAGTCGGTCGGGGATTTAGATTACTCCACTACATCTCTGCAAAGGGGTAAAATCCCCGCACTCCCCCCAATGGGACGACCTGTTAGCCGTGGGCGGCGACCCATCTTTATGTCCTGGGTATGATGTTAAACTCTGATGGTGAGGTTCCAGTTCTGGAGGTCTGGTGAATGTGGAGCACTCGTTCATCGCCATTGTTCCCAGGTCCACTCTGACAAGGAGTGGTAGTACCTGTTAGGGTTCCATCTATGGGTTAAATGAAAAAAAATCTGTTTAAAACAATTGAGTAACCACCAAGAATGAATAAAACAAAAACATCTACGACATAAAATGACCCGATGGGGGTTGACATGTCGTAAAAATCCAACCAACCAACCAACCAACCAACCAACCAACCTTTCCGTGGTGGAGGGGTTGGATAAATGCATGCATAACCCATTTGGACAAATGAATTATTAAATCCATATGAATCATCGATAGAAATTTCAATATAAATCAGAAGTAGACAAGCAATGGTAAGACATTACTTTCTATAGTGTAATGTTCGTAAAGTCTATAGAAAATACTGCTCATAAATATTTGAACGTTTTTTTTTTTGTTTGTTTTTTAAACTTTTTTTTTTTTTTATTGTTGAACATTGTTGGGCCCATCGAGGATTTTGGGAAGAGGGAGTGGCGACAAAAATTAACTGAATAATTTGGTAATTATTCAAATATTTTCAATCTTTTTGAGAAATTCTGAACAAGATTCTTGAAGGATAAAAAGGAATTATCTTTTGTTTTTGAGGCTCTAATTCTGGATCGCTGAGGAGTATGAAGTCACCTTTTCATTGACATTACTCCCAGGCCAACTCTGACCCAGAGTGGGAGCTAATATTCAGATCCCATCGTTTGAAATTTATTAGTATTAGACAGGAATACTTGAAACCATATAACTGTGTGCAAATTATTTGTATTAGACAGGAATACTTGAAATCATATAATTATGTGCAAATTATTTGTATTAGATAGGAATACTTGAAACCATATAACCGTGTGCAAATAATTTGTGTTAGATAGGAATACTTGAAACCATATGACTGTGTGCAAATTATTAGTATTAGATAGGATACTTGAAACTATATAACTGTGTGCAAATTATTTGTATTAGATTATGTAGATAGGAATACATATAACTGTGTACAAATTATTAGTATTAGATAGGAATACTTGAAACCATATAATTGTGTGCAAATTATTATTATTAGATAGAATACTTGAAACCATATAATGTGTACAAATTATTAGTATAGATAGGAATACTTGACCAAATTATTAGTATTAGATAGGAATACATAACTGTGTGCAATAGTGTATATTAGATAGGAATACTTGAAACCATATAATTGTGTGCAAATTATTATTATTAGATAGGAATACTTGTGTGTGCAAATTATTATTATTAGATAGGAATACTTGAAACCATATAATTGTGTACAAATTATTAGTATTAGATAGGAATACTTGAAACCTGTGAATACTTGAAACCATATGACTGCAAATTATTATTATTAGATAGGAATACTTGAAACCATATAACTGTATGCTAATTATTTGTATTAGATAGGAATACTTGAACCATATAACTGTGTACAAATTATCATTATTAGATAGGAATACTTGAAACCATATAACTGTATGCTAATTATTTGTATTAGATAGGAATACTTGAAACCATATAACTGTGTACAAATTATTATTATTAGATAGGGAATAACTTGAAACCATATAACTGTGTGCAAATTATTATTAGATAGGAATACTTGTGAAACCATATAACTGTGTACAAATTATTATTATTAGATAGGAATACTTGAAACCATATAACTGTGTACAAATTATTATTATTAGGGAATACTTGAAACCATATAACTGTGTGCAAAAGCAAAGTCTAGCATAATGGTTATTATCGTAGTAAATTGTTTTTACAACGCAAGTTCAAATTCTGGACTGTTTACATTTCCCATTTAGGAAAGGCATGAAACCAACTATTTACTCTCTAGCCAAGGGTAAATAACCAGTTGTACTCTGATTAAAAATTCTCTGTTAAATATAGAGAGGGGTGGGGTAAATTTCACAGGGAAAATTGGTGGTAACTATTGTACAAATATTTATGAGAAATAACGTATGACATTATCTTTTACTAGCAAATATATGCACACTCCGGGTGCAGGTATTTAAGTTTTAATGTAATAAAATATTGTATTAAATCAGAAAGGCTAATGAAACTAAATAAGAATGCAGATAAAAAGATTTGAAACAGAGGGAGTATAATAAAAAATAGAACAACTGAAACTTACTCTTCCACCACTCTCGTCTTTCATTGTTATTTTTTTCTAATTTAAGTATCTAGTTAAAAGAGGAAGTAAATAATAAAATGACAGTTATTTCATCTTGTTAATAGATCTCATTTAAGATTCATTGAAGAGATTTTTGATTATATTCATTAAATAAAACCAAACAATTAGAAATCAATTATACTAAGCACATATTTATTAAATTCGATTTTTTAATATTAATATGCAAATTAGCCTTCCCATTCACACTATAAACCGCTATTTCGTTGTATATATAAAATATAATTGCATGTTGTCAGTATGTAGGCATGGTTAACAGTATTAATAATGTAAAATAATTTTATTAATAATTAAGGTTTAAATAAAAATAAAATCATAGAGAATGTGATGTCAATAACTAAGGGAATTGTGGCTTGAATAGTAATATAGTTTCGGTTACAGACAGAAAAACGTACAATCTCCATTATAATAAGATATATAAGGGGACAAATCTTTTAAAACCACAACTTTGTCAAGTAGTAGAGAAATAATCTACTGCTCCCTAAATAAGATAGAACAATCAAATATATTATCAGTAGTTTGCCAAGCCTTTATTGTATATCTACGAGAACTTCTAAAATACTGTTCACTTTTTAATCCACCGAGTTATTGAAACGTATAATTTATTTTTTATTCATTACATTATTTTTTGCGGTGTGTGTGTGTGTGGGGGGGCATATTGTATGGGAATCTTTTCTGAAACCTTTGAACTGAAATATCTTCGTTTTTTTTGCACTTGATAAATTTGTCTATTCATTGGTCGTTGAACCGGATATAAAAAAACCCAAAACAAACCAATTGTTTTATCCAATGTGGGAAGTATAATAAAAGTTAAGAATACAAATATACTGAATATACAATGTTTGGTACAAGTGGGGTACGAGGTAAATAAAATGTTTGGTAGACTGTGAATTCAACGGCGTAAATTTTTACTATAGTTTACCGGACAGACGTTAGCAGAACTAGCAAGAATATGCACCCTCCAGGCATAAGTATTTAAGTTTTAATGTAATGAAATATATTAAATTAGAAAGACTAACGAAATTGAATAAGAACACATATAAAAAGATTATACTTATTTTAACTATATGCTAAGTGGTTTCTATATAGAATTATTCAGAGTTGATTTCTAATACGTTGGAGAATAAAACAATAATATTAGAGATCTATAACACAAATCAATTATTTATTAAACCCGGTTTTGTTAAAACCAGTATAAAAATTAACCAAACAATATATTATGTAAATCTTTATTTCTTAGTGATATATAACACACATTATAGGATTTTAAATGCACTAATAACGTGGGCTATTTTGAGGCAAATCTAACTCAGATTTTAATAGAGACATCATTAATGAATAATGTTTATTCTATAGATTAATGATTTTGACTATAAATTAAATACTCATTGATAAATTTGTCCGCTCATTCAATTACTTTATCCAATGTGGGAAGTATAATAAAAGTTAAAATGCAAATATACTGAATATATTAATATATAATCTTTAGACGATTACCCATGAATTCAAACCCAGTTTCGGAACTTAATGGTTATTGCTCACTCATGGGGAGCTCCAAGCAGAATAAATGCCACCATGCTTATGACAAAATTATGATTAGATATTGAAAAATTAGATGGAAGAAGTTACTTATTTTGATTTGGGGACCGCATGCGAATTTTTATATTCCCTTGATATATTAAAATATCAGAATATTTTCCCCGGTATATTACAAAGTGAATTTAGCCGTACTCTGGAGCTAGAAGATACCCCCCATGTTGGAATTGGTGCTTCACGGCGCTAATCCCGACAGATACTCGTCTGACAAATTGACCAAGAATTACGAATACGACTTCTGCTACGCCTTCCGCAAGAACTGACGCGTCCACTATCCCATTGTGGCGAGAGTGAAATTAGCAAACTGAGATGTTTCGTCACAGAGAATTTCACCATTTCGCATGCTGGAATGTCCGAACACTAAAACTTGAAGAAACACAAGTTCTTACGATGCACTCCCTTCATCAGTATGGCATCAATGGTTGCCTGTCTCTCAGAGGTACGGTTACCGGATAGGGGCTGCCATACCGTCAAGATCCCACAGGCTGATGTATCCTATCATCTCTACCACAGCGGCCCTACTGACAACTCCGGACGTCATAGTGTAGCGTTTGCATTCGAGATACGATGAATTCGTTGGGTGGAGCCGGTGCAACCGACCCAGGGTGAATGCCGCAGCAGTGACAGTAAAAAAAAGTAAAGTCGTCGGGGCGGCCTAATGTCGGTATCAGCTATCAGCGAGGGAGTCTATCCCCTTTTCACTAGCGCTAGACCAAGGAGATTGTTTTTGCGTCTGAGGTGGAGCGCCACACCTACCATCAGCTCCTTACTTTACCGCACAGATCCCTGTGCTACTCATACGCTGAGTTGGCGAGGGCCGGTATCGAACTAGGTACCTTGCGGTTTCTAGCGAACACTCTACCGACTGAGCTAAATCAGCCCCTATCAGTAACAGTAACTTATTCTAAAAACAGAAATTTCAAAATATCGTAGAATATCGAGGAGGTCCACAAAATGTAACAAATGCATTTTATTACCTCCTGCTAAGACCATTCCATGAACACAGCTGTTAAAATGTTATGAGCAAATACCGTATTTGACGGCATATAGGACGCACTTTTTCCCAAAATTTTGGCTAAAAAAATTGCCCTGCGTCTTATACATCGTAGGTGAAGTTTGATACCTCCCGTAGGCCTAGGCTAATCTTCTCTATGATGCTCACTAACCCAGTAGCTCAGACGGTTTAGCGTTCGGCTAGGAATCACAAGGTTCCTGGTTCGATACCAGCCCTCGCCAACTCAGCGTAGGAGTAGCACAGGGATCTGTGAGGTAAAGTGAGGAGCTGATGGTAGGTATGGCGCTCCACCCCAGACGCTAAAATAATCACCTTGGTCTAGCGCTAGTGAAAAGGGGATAGACTCCCTCGCTGTCTGGATGATACCGACTTTAGGCCACCCCGACGACTTTTTTTTATTTACTTTTACCTACCCTAAACTGCTTATTGCTTGTATGTACTGCCAAATTGCTTTTATACAGCTATGTTTCTGCTTGTGTAATGCACAGCTAAACTGTTTTCAACAATATATGCTTAAATATACTAAAACCTTTTTTCCTGAATCTGACCCGCTGAAATGGGGTGCGTCTTATATATCCGTGCGTCTTATATGCTGTCAAATACGGTAGGTTTGAAAATCTAAATTAAACTATTAATTGAACAGATATGTAATCTTTATGAAAAAAACCCAACAAAAAACATAATTTTATTAATAAAAAAAAAAGTCGTCGGGGTGGCCTAATGTCGGTATCATCCAGACAGCGAGGGAGTCTATCCCCTTTTTACTAGCGCTAGACCAAAGAGATTATTAATAAACAAGAAAATTAGATTAAATTATATGTAAGTTGGTGGAAACCTTTTTAAAACCTTTTTTAAAAGCTAAAAAGTAATGACATTTTTATATGTTGAATAGTGAACTTGTATAAGTTGAACACAGCTTAGAAGAAAAAGTTTATATTTGAAGACCATCTAATTATGAAGTTAGAGTGGCCTGAACTTTGTGTTTATTATACACAATAAAGATGAGAACAACTGTCCGAAGTATCATAATTATTCATATCAAACATTAGGATTACAGAGGACAAGGTCACCTCCAGGGCAACGACTTCCCAATTCGAGGCCCGCATCTGCAGCACTCAAGCTCATGGACAAGGAAATACGTGTTTAATTTCGTAAAAAGAGGAATTACATTAATAATTGATAATTGAATTAAATTACCATGATTAAACAACTTGGTGAACACCATGTGTGACATCCGGAGCACTGGACAGCTGTTTCGACCTCCTTAGGTCTTGTCAGCAGTGCATACTACAATCTCCGCCACTAGAGATTGAACCAGCGACTACAGAGTGAAGCGCGGAATCTATACACCTAGGCCACTACAAGGATGGACCGGGCAAAACTCAGGAGAGCGTGCCGAAAATGTAAAACTCTGCCAGCTAATTCTGGTGATGTGTGGATCTGTTGGGAGTGTAGCCGGGCCCTGTTGTCAAAGGCAGGCTTAATCAATCGCATGAAATCACACGAGAGCTACTCGACTGCAATTATTCCCAGCATGATCCACAGCATGAGGACTTTTTATGTTCCTGCTGCACAAAAGTGTGCCGAACAGCTGGTGGTCTTAAGCTTCACATGAAAGTTCACAGTGATGAGTATACAACAGGTGTCGACTCAGTCAACACCGATGGTTATGTGTGCCAGATATGTTCTAAGTTAGGCAAGACTTTGGCAGGATTCAAAAGTCATGAACGAGCTCACAAACGGACATTGAATGAACGAGTGGCAGTCGCCTGACAAGATGTTGCGATCAATATATAGAGAGAAATTAGAAAAAACAATATATATATATATATATATATTATATATATATATATATATGGAGATTCGGTGTCTATCTGTAACCAAAACTGTCACTGCTTATGTCACAATACCCTCAGGAATTGCGTAAGTTTATCAATCAGTATCTAATTTATAGTCAAAATCATTAATTAATACATAGAAAAATCTTATTTATTAACGATGTCTCTATGAAAATCTGAGTTAGATTTGCCTCAAAACGGCCCATGTTATTAGTGCGTTTAAAATCCTGCAATGTGTCTTATATATCATTAAGAAATAAAGGTTTACATAATATATGGTGTGGTTAATTTGCTTACTGGTTTTAACAAATATTATTATTTTATTCTCCAGTGTATTATAATCAATCCTATGATTGATTTCATATAGCAACCAATTAAAATATTATTAAGACAAGAGCAATCTTTTTATATGCGTTCTTATTTTATTTCGTTAGGCTTTCTAATTTGATATATTTAATTAGATTAAAACTTAAATACTTATGCCTGGAGGGTGCATATTCACAGTTCCTTTGGGGACCTCTGCTAAGCTGGCTTCTACTGGGCAAACCCAACTGTCCTCTCTGGTGTCCAAAACTCGACTGCCTTCTTCGGCTCCAGAAAACTAACTCTTAACTTTCAAAAATCTCACAGAGGTACCAGTTCTCGCTATCAAATCTCGTCCATGAGATTTGTCCCTATCCCCCGCGTGATTTGAAAAGTTTTCTTTGTGTTTAATATGGGTCACATTTTATTGCTACTCTAACCCACGGTCAACTCTCAAAGTTGTTGAAACCCCAGACTATTGACACCCACAAACAATACACCTACTTACACATACAACATATATGTATACACACACACATGTATGTATACATACGCACATATGTATCTATCTATCTATACATATATATACACACATTATCCACCTGAACACACACACATATATACTTATCTTATATATGGGTTTTACTACTACTTATTCAGTACACTAGCTAGAATTATATATACACACCTACACACGCATGCACAGATGCACACTGCACTCATGCATTGTGCTATATGATGAACCTAGGAGACATCAAGATTGCCATATTTTGGTAATCTGGGATTGCTTTTAATACGTTTGAGAATAAAACAATAATATTAGAAATCGATAACACCAAGTAATTATTTATTAAACACAGTTTTATTAAAACCGGTATGCAAATCGTTCACATCGTATACTATGTAAACATTCATTTCTTAATGATATACAACACACATTGCAGGATTTTAAACACGTTAATAATATGGGCAGTTTTTTTTTTTTATCCCAGGGGGCTATATCCCCCCAGGCAACACATGCCCCTTCGATTTAAATGGACAGTGCTGGGTTTATTGCCCAACGCCTGAGGCGCCACCTTGAGGGGGAATGCCGACGGGATCAACGCATTTTTTTTGCCTACCACCCATGAGCTTCGGCTCGTAGGTGGGCTCACATAAAAATGTCCTTGTGTCACGCCCTCATAAGTGGGATGAGAGGCAAATACCCTAATGATATGGGCAGTTTTCAGGCAAATCTATTTCAGCAAGACCTTAATAGAGGCATCGTTAAAAATAAGATGCAAATTAAGACTAAATAATGATAATTTAATAACCATTGAGAATATGACATGAATAACTAAGGGAATTGTGACATAGTTTCGGTTACAGAAAATCTCTATTATAATAAGATATTTGCGTAATTTAGATGACAATTTACACATCGCACCCTGTATATAAGTTAAAAAAAAATAAATGAAAAACTTGTCAAATCTTTTAATTTCTTTTTGGATTTCTTTTTAGTAAGAAAGAAACGGGATATCCGGATCTAAAATGAAAGTCTGCTATTTTCATTGGTCTTTTTGACAAAACCATGAAAGGTTGCACTTGGTGGCTTAAAAAGGCCACATATGGACTTAAGGCTGAATGTTCCCATCCCTATTTTAAGACCATTGACACCCTTCGTGAAATCCTTGATTCATCCTTGACCAACCCACCTAACCAAGATATGTACGATAAATAAATAGATTAGCAGGACCTGTGAATATACTACAGTATGATAATTTAATTATTACAACGTTTCATATGTTTACTTAAGAGCTATTAAAAAATACTTCAATATGTAAAAAGTATAATGATCTTGATTTTTTTCTTCAAATTTATTATGTGCATATTACTTTGGAAAATGCAATGCAGTTCGGTGGTACCTAGAAAAGGTTCAGCTGACCAATTCCTTAACAAAACAAGGAACATCTATCAGAGAACTCTAAGCATCTGGCATCTTTTCCTTTGCTAAAGGAAAAGATGCCAGAGGAGTTCAACTAAAAATGACACATACAAACATGCACATTATAAATTTGAAAAAAAAAATTGAAACTATTTTACTTATTACTTTTTGTTTGATTGAAAACAGGCCAAAATAAAGCTGACCATAGTAGGTGGGTTATCTCCCTTGGTCGATATAACCCTTTTCAAACCAACCAATCACTTGCCTGCAATTGCTGGCGCCAGAAATCAAAGATAAAAATCTTCCTCTTTTCAACCAACATCTCATATATATATATATATATAGATAGAGAGAGAGAGAGAGAGAGAGGGAGAGGGGGGGTGAGCGCACGGTAGCGATAATGCTAATCTGTTTCAATCGAACATAATGAAAAGGTGAAAAGAAGGAGAGAAGAGAGAGAGAAAAAAATCTACCCGGTCTAGCGCTAGTGAAAAGGGGATAGACTCAATCGCTGTTCGGCTGATACCGACAATAGGCCACTCCGCCAACTTTACTGACATGCTCGTTAACCAGAAAGCACAAAAAAACTATTATAATGGAGATTCGGTATTAATTTGTCTGTAACCGAAACTACGTCACTGCTACGTTACATTACCCAAAATCGTCAATACAGAGACTAAAGAACAACTTTGTATTATATGAACTCAAAATTTGAGTTTGCCACCTTAAAACAAGTTTTAATAAATACATGCCTGGTATTATTGATTTATATATAGTTTATTTTATTTTAATATGTATTTAAAGTTTGCTAACGAATAGAGTTTTACGAGAAAATTATTTACAAACAAGAAATAGTCATTATTTCAGTATCAAGAAGTTAACTAAAAAATTTACAAATAAATAAATACCGTATTTGTCGGCATATAGGACGCACTTTTTTCCCAAAATTTTGGCTCAAAAAATTGCCTTGCGTCTTATATATCGTAGGTGAAGTTTGAAACCTCCCGTAGGCCTCGGCTAATCTTCTCTATAATGCTCACTAACCCAGCTTACGCTCAGTACTTTTACCTACCCTAAACTTCATGTATCCTTATTTTATTGCATGTTTCTGCTTGTGTAATGCACAGCTAGGCTGTTTTCAACAATATATGCTTAAATACACTAAAAACTTTTTTTCCTGAATCTGACCTGCTGAAATGGGGGTGCGTCTTATATGCCCGTGCGTCTTATATGTCGTCAAATACGGTACCTACGATTTTGAGTAAAATTTATGTGTAAAATATTTAAAATAATCATTTTATTAATAATTAATAGATACACGCAACATTTTATTCGAGGAGGACAGAACTAAGTTTCCATTTCCAATTGTTTTATTATTTACTTCTTTTGAGTTTTCACATCAGCATTAGCTGATGGTCTTTCACTGGAGTCTGAGTAACAGCAAGTCTCCTCAGGTCTCCAGGACTCTTCTGAGTATTCTGGCAGATTGCAGCAGTGCAGTGTTCTGAATGGTTTCAATCCTTCCTCTGATTTCCAAACTTTCCAAACCCTTTTCTAATCCTTTTGGGACTGTTCCAAGTGCACCAATTACAATTGGTATCACTTTCACTTTCATATTCCATAACTTTTTCAGTTCTCTGGCAAGGTCCAGATATTTGTCCCTTTTTTTCATTTTCCTTTAGCATCACCCTGTGATCTGCTGGCACTGCAAAATCCACCAGTTGACAAGTTCTTTCTTTTTTTTGTTAATCAACACTAGGTCTGGTCCTTCTTGCTGGGATATAAGGTGACCCGTTTTTATTTTAAAGTCCCAGAGAATTTTATGCGTTTCGTTCTCTAAGAACAGATTTTCTGGTTTTATGCATAATGCCATATACATTTTTTTGTATTGGTCAAATACTTAATGTTTTGCATAATTCCCAGTGGATTCACCTTCCAACCCAGTTGTGTTAATAGTTTGTACTCCCGTTGTGCTAGTTTGCTACATTCGCAGAGTACATGTGTTAACAGTCTCATCTTTTACCACATAGTCTACATTAACTATTTTTTATATTATTATTATTATTATTATTTTATTATATTTGATGATTTTACTTACTCGTGATAGATACAAACCCTCTGACATTGGATTTTTTTTAAACTCTCAAGCCCTTCAGACAATATATTTCAAAAATTACTTTCACACCGCTCGGAAGTTTGTTTTTTAAATTTTTAAATTTTTTTTTGTTTTTTAGAAATAATAATGAATTATTCGTTTTGTTTCAATTAATTTGCACAAACGTGTAGAAGTGACATTTGCAATACAAAGTAAAAAATTAAGATGAAAGATATGGTAGTAATTATAATTAAAAAAAAACTTGTTTAAGAATTCAAATTCAAATAGCAGTAATGAGCGGACCTTGGTTGTATCAGCCCTCTTCCCCCTCCTTCACCCCCTCCTTCACCCCTCCCTTCACCCCTCCTTCACACCCTCCTTCACGCCCCCTCCCTTCACACACCTCCTGTCCGTCCATTATCAATCACAATTGTCAAACGTTTGTGGTGTTTGAAATTAATCCTTCAATTCATCATAACAAAAAAGATTTCACAATCTCAGGCAAAAAGCCTCAGGGGGCGCAAAATCGCTGGGTCATATGACCTTTAGGCACCCCTTTTTGATCTCGATTAAGAAAGGACATGTTTTTCATTTCATACCGTCACATCCGGTTGTTTGTTGGGGGTTAGGGTTAGGGTTAGGCGTTAGTTTTATAATTTAAAACAAAAACTCTAAAAATCGTCTGTTAGCAAACAACCGGAATATTGACGGTGTAAATAAAAACACGTCCTTCTGAAAATCGAGATTCAAAAGGGTGCCTAAAGGTCATATGTCCAATCGCTGTAGCCCCAAAAACCTTTGCGTTTGCTATAACTTGAAATATATTCCCAAACTTTACTCATCTATATATTAAATACTCGTGTCCTTAATTGTACAACGTTATCATCTTGCGACCCCTCTGGTTAAAATGAGAACGTCCAAATCGTCAAGAAAAGTGCAAAAATGTAAATCCTGATTATCTGGTGTGCTTATCTTATATCTTATGAATGTCGTACCTTCAAAAATAATAGAATAAATCATATAAAGAAGAAAGCAAAAAAAAAGGACATGCTAAACTGAAAAAAATTTAAGTAAAAAGGGAATAAAGAAAGAGTAGGCGGAAACATAGAGAGAGAGGGAGAGAGAGAGAAGAGAGAAGAGAAGAGGGGGGAGAGAGAGAGAGAGAGAGAGAGAGAGAAGCGCGCGCGGAAGCGATAACGCTAATCTGTCTCAATCGACATAATGAAAAGATGAAGAGAGGAGAGAGAGAGAGAGAAGAGAAGAGAGAGAGAGAAGAGAGAGAGAGAGAGAGAGAGAGAGAGTTGAATTAAGATTATTATACTTTTTTATACTTGAACTATTTATCAATAGCTATAAGTAAGCATTGTAATCAAACGTTGTGAATTATCAAATTATCATATCGTACTCTGGTATATCCACAGGTCCTGCTAGTTAACTAATATTTTCGCTCATCTATTTCATATCTTTAGAATATATCTTCTGCAAGTCACGTGCGCTTAGAATAGTTATACCTTCGTTTGATTGAATTGATTGAGTGTTTTTATTTTGATGGCATATACTCGTCAAGGGTTATTTATGCTCAGAGTTATTTTTGGAGTAGTTCTTAAGGAGGCTTTGTTTTTTTTTTTTTTTTTTGGCACGAGCGTAGTTCTATCAAATACAAATATCTTTAACAGATCTATTTGACTCATAGATTGGATCCTAACAAGGTACTACTACTCCGAGTCGAGTGGACTGGAAGTAATGGCAATGAAAGGGTACTGCGACATTTCCAAGATCTTCCCAGAAGTAGTCTTGCCATCAGATGCAGGTTTATGCCATAACAGACACCCTCTTTGGTGGGGTGGTTTTTACAACCCGCTGCAGGGATACAGAGATTCTAAGCCAAACACAGACTCGAAACAAACCTACCTAACACTCCTGAGGATGAAAGCACGTGGTGTAATGGTTAAAGAAGCATAGGAAAATGGATTCGTCGCCCCGAGTTCAAATCCTGGACGTGGTAATTGCATTTCACTTAGCGCTAATACCTTGGGAAAGGTATAAATCTCTACTCTCCCCAGCTATGGGTAATAGTAGGCAGACTGGGCTTGTAACCTGTGGTTAGCAACCGGTCTAGGAGAAGGAAAACTGATTGAAACCTGTAAACTTCGCTATAGAAATTGACACTTGTTGTCACACTTCTGCTCGAACGAGGATTGGTAAATATATATACACCCTGAAGGATGTGGTTTTCAGACAAAGCAAGCTTTATTGATTATGTTAAATAGTTATTTGTTAAGCTTGCTTGGTAGTGGCATAAGGTCGGACGTATAGAGCAACCAATGCACTCAAATACTCACTAAGTAATGGTCTGTGTCTAGCTTATGAGAATTCTGCGGGACTCATATAATTTCCCCAGGTTACAAGCAGTTAATTCGGATGAAGAAGACAAAACAACATTGAAGATTTAAAAAACAAAAATCATATATTCAAAAAGATTACAAAAAGGTTGCCAAACTTGATGGCGCTTGCGGCCAGACATCCTTGCTGAGGGTTTTTGGAAGTAAAGGGAAGCAACAAGGAAATACTAACGCTGGTTTGACCTGCCCAACACTTGTCTAAGTGATTTCGTACATGGAATTTTATTTAGGCGAACAATATCGTATGATTGGCGATTCGGCCTGGCAGATAAACTTAAACTAAACAATTTTCGTCCCGTAAACACTTTGCATTATTTATATCAGTTTCTTTCTCCTAGACTGGTTGCCTTACCAAGGGCTAAAAATAACCAAGCCTGTCCTACTATAACTGCCCATAGCTGAGAGAAGAGAGAGAGCAGGACTAAGTGAGAGAGGAGAGGAGAGAGAGTAGAGAGAGAGAAGAGAGAGAGGGTGTCCTACTACTGCCCATAGCAGAGAGGGGGATGGATGGATTCAATGCATTTCCCCAGGCGAAGTGAAACGCAACAACCTTATTCAGCAGGATTTGAAACTCGGGGTCACACAGTATCCATTCCTAGACGATAACCGTTACAACAAAACACAGCTACGCTCCCAAGAAAAATGTTTATACCATGCAATAGGGAAAAATATATCTGATATGTTCTTTAAAGCCAGATATTATCTCAAAAGCCAGATATTCTTCTATCCTACTATCTGATCTAATCTACGTTAGTCTATCATCTATATGTCACTGGGTTCTAATTCTATCGATCAATATGCATATATAAAGGGCAGCTTGTTGTATGTAATGGTGTAATGTCCGGAGAACACGAATAAAACAATTATAGATAGAAGTATAATATAATATATATATATATGTATATATATATATATATAAAATTATGGTCTAAATTCCCTTTCCCTCCTTGGCGTTTTATATGTTATAAAAAATACAAATTACTGGGAGGTTTGATTATATGTCGAAGATATATATTTAAAAAATTAAAACAATACATAGAAATCGTATGAAATTCTACTAAAAATGTCTAAGCATATATAAATCTAAAAGTAAACCAAATATCAAAAAGCCAGGTATTGCCTCACCCCCATGAAAGCTGATGCTGGAGTAGGCCACTTCTAGTTTGTATATTAAATGTGAAAATTACCAAAAATTTAAATCATATTTGTTATGTGTTTATGAGTGAGGTTGGATTTTGAAATTAATTTTGATATTTCGACTGTTGTCCTCATAATTTATTGTAGCAATGAATAAAACACAGATGTTCATGCACTGAACCTGTCGGACTCTGTTTGTAATATACTTATTTTTAAGGTGTAAATGATAAAAAAAAACTCGCCACCTAAACAAAGCCCCGAAGTTAAAGTGGCACTGGACATTGTGTTTAGTTTTAATACATGCACACAGTAAAAGATATAAGGGACAACCATTACGAAAATCAAAATTAATAAAATTTAGATTTTGGTTTAGTGAATTCGAGACCCGTTATCAAATCCTGTTACCAGTTTTTTTTTTTATCTGTTTTTTAATGTGTTTTTTTCCTAATCTGCCTATTGGTATTGTTCGAGCAGTGCCGGCGTTAAGAAACTATTGTATATGGTATCTAACCAATATCTGAATATTTTTTTTTCATACAAGAAAGAACCTAGCTCTTGGGTTTCTAGAGAGGAAAAAAAAACTATGACAAACCTTGTCGAAGTTTGTTGTCCTTAATGTTTTATTTTAATTGACTGTCGCTTCTGTTCCATCAGCACACAAGGCCCTTCTGAATTGGTCAGTTTGATAGGGCAAATTCCCTGTTGATAATGTTTAGTGTGGTTTGATACTTCACAAAAACACAAACTCCTCTCTCTCTCTCACTCACACACAACCTACAATACACACAGCACACACATCACGAACCACATACATATATATATATATATATATGTGTGTGTGTGTGTGTGTTTGTGTTGTGTTGTATTGTAAGCGTCAGTGACTTCAATTGGATCTACATCAATAACAAATAACATGTCCGGAAAAAAGAAAGGAGGCTTTGTTTGATTTTTTTTTTGTTTGTTTTGTTTTTTATTTACTGAAACCGAAATTGACATTTCTTTTAATCTTTCAAGTTTAAAAAAATGAAAAAGAACAATAAAAAAAAAGAAAAAAAAAGAAAAAAAAAGCGATGGGGATAGAT
This sequence comes from Doryteuthis pealeii, assembly GCA_023376005.1. Taxonomy (NCBI): domain Eukaryota; kingdom Metazoa; phylum Mollusca; class Cephalopoda; order Myopsida; family Loliginidae; genus Doryteuthis; species Doryteuthis pealeii. The sequence goes on from CM042138.1 coordinate 33,286,028, forward strand.
TAGAGAAAAACGGTGCTATAATCTTGCATAAATAATAATTAAAAAAAAAAAAATTTTTATTACATATTTCTATAAAACAGGTCCTGCTAGTCATATTATATCTGATAATGGCACATCTAGAGAGAATTTTTGTAAACGCAATGACATTAAGTTCTTATAGAATGTTCTTATAGAATAAAGAATTTTCATATCCAATTTGCCAATTTATATAATATATATATCAATTAATTAATTTTCAAAAAAATTAGGTAACGACTTCAATTAAGCAATATTCCACCAAATAATTGTCGGCTAAAAAAGCCAGTATCAAACACATTGTTTTTGTTTTGTTTAACTTCTCATATATAATATATAATATATATATATTAATATATATATTATATATATATATATTTTGACAAAAGCAGTGACCACCCCGTTGGGTCACCCATTAAGCCTCTCGCTAGATGATTTAGGGAAAAGAGTAGGATCTGCCAAAATATCATGCTGCTTTTCAATTTTTTAAAAACGAACTAAATTTATATAAAATTGATTATTAAGGTCAATTTTTGTCATAAGTCGAAAAGTAAATAACATAAGAGGCATCCAGTAAAAAGCAAAATAAATATATTACACAATATATTTATTTTTTTTGAAATATTTTAAAAGTTTTTTTTTTTCGGCCCCATTTTTGATCAAGATCTGCAGAGGCCTAACTTAAAATCCCGCTTTTTACAAAATATGTACTTTTGCAATTGAAAAAAATCACAACACCCGGATTGTAATTGACCCATCATATCCTAGTAAAAAGATGATAAAAAAGGAGTTAGATTAAGACAGTTCTAATACTAGTTATCTCTAAGACTGCGGTTCCAATCTTGGTCAGGGCAGCAGTAACATAGAATAAAATCTAACACGCTTAACGACCCTGACCTCACCAGCTATGGTTGTGGATATGAGAAACAGATACCCCGTGGACAAACCTAATAAGGGTTGGGTTCAAAGATGTCCGTGATGTCCAATAAAAAGGTCCCGAGTCCGACACAAGAATACCTGAAGAAGGCCGGAGGGACATCAGCCGAAAACTTTGTACACAGATAACAATGAAGGCGAGGACATAGTCTTGAAATATATACATATGGTCATCCTTTGCGGAGTTCAGCGTCCGGCTTTACTGCATCCGAAAAGCGGTATCATTTGGCAATAAAAAAAAAAAAAAAAAAAAAGAACCAACTAGGGCATTTTCACTGAAACCCACCCTAACCCTAAACCCCCTAAGTTAAGATTCACGTTTTATACCAAAGCTCTGGGTTTTTTCTGGGTCACGCTGTTATACAGGGACTCAGAAACAGACCCATTAAAATTTTTTATTTTCCATTAAAAAAATAAAAACCTAAACCCCAACGC
>CM042138.1:33287423-33376402 GCA_023376005.1 Doryteuthis pealeii
ACTTGCCGGCTAAGCTATCTGTTACCAAATATTTATGAGAAATACACGATATTGACTCTTATTTATCTTTTACCTAGCAAATCATATGCCACCCTCCGCGGGTGCATGTATTTAAGCCTTTTAATTGTTAATCAACAACCCTATTGTATTACACGTATCCTGAAAAGGCTCAGATGAAAACTAAATAAAGAATGCCAGATAAAACAATGATCTCTCGACACAACAGACGGGACTATAAATCAAAAATAGAACAAACCTGAAACTCTACTCTACATCCTAAACCACTCTTCGTTCTTTCACATTGTTCTACTTCTTTTTCTAATTTAAGTATCTAGTATAAAAGAGGGAAGTATAAATAATAAAATACCCAGTTATTTCATCCACTACTGTTTAACTAGATCTCATTTTAAGATTCATTGAACAGAGATTTTTGCTTATTATTCATTTAAAATAAACAAACATCTAGAAATCAAGTAATACTACGACAGCACTCAATATTTATTTAAATTCGCAATTTTTTAACTATTTACATATGCCAAATTTAGCCTTCCCATTACACTTATACAAATCGCTATTTTCGTCCCCTCTGTAGCTATATACTCAATATCACACTTTGCATGTTGGTCAGTAGTCGTAGACATGGTTAACAGCGTAATTAATTACTACATGTAATAATTTTATTAATAATTTAAGGTTTAAAATAAAAATAAAAATCATACGCAAGTAATGGACGATTGTCAATACTACTAAGGAACCTTGTTGGCTTACGAACTAGTAATATAGTTTCTCGCGTTCGCCAGACAGACTCCATACACCACACAATCTCCATTTCAATAAGATATATAAAGGGGACAATCCTTTTAAAAACCCACAGGACTGTCAAGGTAGTACGAGAAATAATTATCTCATGCTCCCTAAATAAGACATAGACACACAATCAAACTATATTATCAGTAGTGTGCCAACGCCTTATCTGCCTATATCTCCGAGAACTTCTTTAAAATTACCTCTGTTCACCTTTTCTTAAAGCTCCACCGAGTTATTGAAACAGCTTATAAGTCTTTATTTTTTTATTCATTACAATTGTATTTTTATCGCACCGGTGTTCGTGTGTGTCGTTCTCTGCGGCCGTGCGACCAACTTGATATGGCACTCTATTCTCTGAAAACCTTTGAACTGACTCAATATCTTCGTTTTTTTTGTGCACTTGAATAAAATATTGTTCTACTTATTGGTCGCTGAAAAACCCGGATATAACAAAACCAAAACCAACCAATTGTTTATCCAATTGTGGGAAGGTACATAATAAAAGTCTTAAGAATACAATAACTATATCTGAATATACAATGTTTTGGTACAAGTGGCGGTTACGAGGTAAATAAAAATGTTAGGTAGACTGTGAATCAACGGCGGTCCGTTACAACTCTTCTTTACCGTAATAGGTTTACCGGACGAGGAGCGTTTTACGCAGATACTAGCTGAAGAACTATTGCACCCCTCCAGGCCATAAGTATTTAAGTTTTTATGTAATGAAATTATCAAATAGGAAAGACTACGAACAAATTGAATAACGACACAGCATATTGAAACAAGTTATACTTATTTTTAAACATTAGTGCTCAAAGTGGTTTCTATATAGAAACATTATTCAGAGTCTGATCTTTCTAAACTTATACGTGCTGGTGAGAATAAAACATATAATATTAGAAGATCTATAACACCAACACTCAATCTATTTATCTCACCAACCGGTTTGTAACACCAGTATCCCGCAAAATACTACTAACACCAACACCACAATATATTCATGTACAATCTTTACTTTCTCTAGTGATTAACATACTAACCCACATTCATTAGGACTTTTAAACTTCACTAATAAACGTGAGGCCTATTTTGACGGAAATTCTAAGCCTCAGATTTTAAAAAGGCACCATCATTACATTGAATAACTCTTCTGCATGTCCTATAGATTTACATGATTTTGACTATTATTAAACGTACTCATATTGATAAAATTTGTGTCCGACATCATCTTCAATTCAACTTTAGTCCCTCAATGTCGGGAGTTAATTCTAATCGTTAAAATGCGAATTTATACTGAAGTTTATCACTTAATATCAATACATCTTCTGTACGACGGACTACCCTGAATTCAAGACCCAGTTTCGGAAACGGTAAATCGTTAGTTGCTAGCCACTCAATGGGAGAGCTCCAATAGCCAGAAGCAAATGTGCCACACCAATGCCTACTCGACAAACTTATGATATAGAATATTGGAAAAATTTTTGAATGGAAGAACAGTTACTTATTTTAGAATTGGGGCGAATCAACCGCATGCGAATTCTTATATTCCCCTCTGATATATCAAAATACTCCAGTAATTATATTTCCCCGGCTACTTATTTACAAAGTTGATCTTACCCGTCCTCTGGAGCTATGAAACCCCCCATGTCACTGCAGGCAGCTGGAAAGCTCTCGGTGCGCTCTTCCCCGGCCGCCTCAATGCCTCGACAGTATCACTTCGTTCATGACAAATCTTGACCCACGAATTATTCCACGATCGACCTCTCTCGTCTTGCTACGCACTACTCCGCAAGACACTCGACACAGCGTCCACCATCCACCAATTTGTGTACGCGCGAGCACTCGTAAATCGAGGCACAAAACTGGCGTACTGTTCTCGTCATCACGAGGAATAATATCACCATGTTCGTGCCCCAATGCTGCTGGAAATGGTCCGACACCACACCGCCTAGGCAACACCTTTGACATAGAAACACAACAAGTTCGTTTACCGATCGGCACTTCCCTTCATTCAGGTCTTTGAACCACAACCCGATGTGTCTCCACCGGTCTCTGCAATCCGATAGTGCTACTGTGCTTACCGCGGTTACGGGTCTGCCATAACCGTCCAAGATCCCACAGGCTTGACCTGTTAATCCCTATCAGTCTCCTACCCAAAGCGGCGCCATACTCTGACCACCACCTCCTGGACGTCCATGTGTAACGCGTTCTCGGCTCCTGCACCTCACGATACGACAATGGACATTCGTTGGGTGAGCCGGTGCAATCGGAACCCCAGAGAGTGAATGTCCGCAGCACAGTATCAGTACAGTCAAAAAAACGAGTACAGTCGTCGGGGCCTCCGGCATTCACCTTATATTCACTACCTGGTATCAGCTAACTCTCATGCCCGAGGGACATGTTCTATTCCCCCTTTTCTACTAGTCGACACATAGGACCAAGGCAGACTTTTGTGTCCGTCCTGCAGGTTGGAGCCGGGAGGGGGCAGCGCCCGTGCTTACACACTACATATAACTCTATTACCTTTTACCGCACAGGAGTCCCTGTGTTTATCTCATTACTGTTTGAGTTGGGCGAGCGGCGTGTTCGAACTTAGGCCACCTTGCGGTATTCTAGTCGGAACGCCGTCTACCGACTTGAAGCTAACCTTCGGCCTAACCCCCCTATTCCAGTCACTACAGTAACCCTTCTCACTTCTAAAAACCAGAATTTCCCAATATAATATGCGTAGAATAATCGTGAAGGTCCCACAAAAATTTAATCAAACTTGCATTTTAATTACCTCCTCTCACACCCATCTCCATCTACACACAGCTGTAAAATGTTTATGCAGTCACACAATATCGGATTTCGACGGGCCTATACAGGACGCACTCTTTTTTCCCAACAATTGTTCTGCTCAAAAAAATTGCCCTGCGTCTTATTACATCGTAGGTTAGTTTGCCATGACCTTCCGTAGGTCTAGGCTAATCTTCTCTATGATGCTCACCCTAACCCTCGGCTCCACTCGCCCAGAGCTTTAGTCTTCAGAACTCCGGCCAGTATATAGCGTTCGGCGAGCTAGGACATCAACAGTTCAAGCGGTTTCCTTGGTTCGATACTGGCCCCCGGCAACTCGCATATGAGTAAGCATAGGGATCTGTGCGGTAAAGTGAGGAGACTTGATGGTAGGTATGGGACGCTCCCCACCCAGACCGTGCTCAAATTATACCACCCTTGTGGTCTCTCACAGCGCCTAGCGTGAAAAGGGGATGACGAACTCCCATCGCTAGTCTGGCACTCGATGACTGACTTCGCTAGGCCCACCACCTGTGTACGACTTTTTTTTCTTTTTTCTTACTCTTTAACCTACCCCTAAACTGCTTATTGCTTGTATGTACTGTCAAATTGCCATTATATATACAGCTTATTTCCTGCTTGTGCTAACTGCACAGCCTAGTCTTTCCACAATATATGCTTAAATATCCAAACCCCTTTTTTTCCGCGCTGATCCTGACCTGCTGAAATGGGCGCACTTGCCACCTCTTGTGTGTCGCTTATATATCCGTGCGTCCTTATATGCCGCCTCATACGGTAGGTTTGAAAATCTTAATAATGTAAACTATTTAAATTCTGAACAGATTATTGTAATCTTTATGGTAAATACAAACCGAACCAAAAAAAGAACATAATACTTTACTATATAAAAAAAATAAGTCGTCGGACCTCCCTCACTCCGTCCGCCTGGCCCTAATGTCCCGGTATCATCCAGACAGCGAGGAGTCCTATCCCTCATTTCAACTAGCGCCCCTAGCACCAAAGAGATCTATTATCAAACAAGAAAATTAGATTAACATTATATGTCAAGTGGTGGAACACCTTTTTAAAACCTTTTTTTAAAAGCTTAAAAAGTATTATGACATTTTTATTATGTTGAAATAGTGAACTTTGTATAAGTTGACACAGCTTCAGAGAAAAAGTTTATATTTTGAAGACCATCTATTATGAAGTTAGAGTGGCTCTGAACATTTGTGTTTATTATACACAATAAAGATTGTAGAACAACTGTCCGAAGTTATCATAATTTTCTAGTCAAACATTAGGATTACCAGAGGAACAGGTTCACCTCCAGGGCAACGACTTCCCAATTCGAGGCCCGCATCTGCAGCACTCAAGCTCATGGACAAGGAAATACGTGTTTATTTCGTAAAAAGAGGAATTACATTAATAATTGAATAATTGAATTAAATACCATGATTAAACAACTTGGTGAACACCATGTGTGACATCCGGAGCACTGACAGCTGTTTTCGACCTCTTAGGTCTTGTCAGCCAGTGCATACTACAATCTCCGCACTAGAGATTGAACCAGCGACTACAGAGGTGAAGCGCAGAATCTATACACCCCTAGGCCACTACAAGGATGGACCGGGCAAAACTCAGGAGAGCGTGCCGAAATGTAAACTCTGCAGTCTGAATTCTGGTGATGTGTGGATCTGTTGGGAGTGTAAGCCGGGCCCTGTTGTCAAAAGGCAGGGCTTTATCAATCGCATGAATCACCGAGAGCTACTCGACTGCAATTATTCCCAGCATGATCCACAGCATGAGGACTTTTTATGTTCCTGCTGCACAAAAGTGTGCCGAACAGCTGGTGGTCTTAAGCTTCACATGAAAGTTCACAGTGATGAGTATACAACAGGTGTCGACTCCAGTCAACACCGATGGTTATGTGTGCCAGATATGTTCTAAGTTAGGCAAGACTTGGCAGGATTCAAAAGTCATGAAGCGAGCTCACAAACGGACATTGAATGAATGAAAAGTGGCAGTCCGCATGACAAGAAAGGAGTTTCGATCAATATATAGAGAGAAATAGAGAAAAAAAAACAATGTGATGATATATATATATATATATTAATATATATGGAGATTCGGTGTCTATCTGTAACCAAAAACTGTCCACTGCTTTATGTCACACATACCCTCAGGGAATTGCGGAAGTTTTATCAATAAGATCTAATTTATAGTAAAATCATTAATTAATACAATAGAATACTTATTTATTAACGATGTCTCTATGAAAATGTTATTAGTGCGTTTAAAATACCTGCTGCATGATTTGATGTTATAAATCACAATGGACTTATATATCATTAAGAAATAAGGTTTACATTAATATATGGTGTGGTTAATTTGCTTACTGGTTTTAACAAATATTATTATTTTATTCTCCAGTGTATTTAATCAATCTATATTGATTTCATATAGCAACCAATAAAAATATTATTTAAGACAAGAGCAATCTTTTTATATGCGTTCTTATTTTATTTCGTTAGGCTTTTCTAATTTGAATATTTAATTTAGATTAAAACTTAAATACTATGCCTGTGAGGGTGCATATTCACAGTTCTTTGGGGACCTCTGCTAAGCTGGCTTCTACTGGGCAACCCAACTGTCCTCTCTGGGTCCAAAACTCGACTGCCTTCTTCGGCTCCAGAAAACTAAACTCTTAACTTTCAAAAAATCTCACAGAGGTACCAGTTCTCGCTATCAATCTCGTCCATGAGATTTGCCCTATCCCCGCGTGATTTGAAAAGTTTTCTTAGTGTTTTAATATGGGGTCACATTTTATTGCTACTCTAAACCACGGTCAACTCTCAAAGTTGTTGAAACCCCAGATTATTGACACCCACAAACAATACACCTACTTACACATACAACATATATGTATACCACACACACACATGTATGTATACATACGCACATATGTATCTATCTATCTATACATATTATATACACACATTATCCACCTGAAACACACACAACATATATACTTATTCTTATATTGGGTTTTACTACTACTTATTCAGTACACTAGCTAGAATTATATATACATTACTACACCCGCATGCACAGATGCTACTAACTCATGCATTGTGCTATATGATGAACCTAGGAGACATCAAGATTGCCATATTTTGGTAATCTGGGATTGCTTTAATACGTTTGAGAATAAAACAATAATAATTAGAAATCGATAACACCCAAGTAATATTTATTAAACACAGTTTTATTAAAACCGGTATGCCAAATCGTTCACCATCGTATACTATGTAAACATTCATTTCTTAATTGATCATACAAACACATTGCAGGATTTTAAACACGTTAATAATATGGGCAGTTTTTTTTAATTTTTTATCCCAGGGGCTATATCCCCCAGGCAACACATGCCCCTTCGATTAAATGGACAGTGCTGGGTTTATTGCCCAACGCCTGAGGCGCCACCTTGAGGGGATGCCCGACGGGATCAACCGCATTTTTGTGCCCTACCACCCATGAGCTTCGGCTCGTAGTGGGCTCACATAAAAATTGTCCTTGTGTCACGCCCTCATAAGTGGGATGAGAAGGCAAATACCCTAATGATATGGCAGTTTTCAGGCAAATCTATTTCAGCAAGACCTTATATAGAGGCATCGTTAAAAATAAGATGCAAATTAAGACTAAATAATGATAATTTAATAACCATTGAGAATATGACATGAATAACTAAGGGAAACTTTGTGACATAGTTTCGGTTACAGAAAATCTCTATTATAATAAGATTTATTTGCGTAAATTAGAGATGACAATTTACAACATCGCACCCTGTATATAAGTTTAAAAAAATAAAATGAAAAAACTTGTCAAACTCTTTTAATTTCTTTTCTTGGATTTCTTTTTAGTAAGAAAAAAGAAACGGGATATCCGGAATCAAATGAAAGTCTGCTATTTTCATTGGTCTTTTGACAAAACCATGAAAGGTTGCAACTTGGTGGCTTAAAAAAGGCCACATATGGACTTAAGCGCTGAAATGTTCCCATCCCTATTTTAAGACCATTGACACCCTTCGTGAAATCCTTGATATCATCCTTGACCAACCCACCTAACCAAGATATGTACGATAAATTAAATAGATTAGCAGGACCTGTGAATATACCACAGTATGATAATTAATTATTACAACGTTTCATATGTTTACTTAAGAGCTATTAAAAAATACTTCAATATGTAAAGAAGTATAATGATCTTGATTTTTCTTCAAATTTATTATATGCATATTACTTTGGGAAAATGCAATGCAGTTCGGCTGGTACTAGAAAAGGTTTCAGCTGACCAATTCCTTAACAAAACAAGGAACATCTATCAGAGAACTCTAAGCATCTGGCATCTTTTCCTTTGCTAAAGGAAAAGATGCCAGAGGAGTTCAACTAAAAATGAACACATTACAAACATGCACATTATAAATTTGAAAAAAAAATTGAAACTATTTACTTATTACTTTTTGTTTGATTGAAAACAGGCCAAATAAAGCTGACCATAGTAGTGGGTTATCTCCTTGGTCGATATAACCCTTTTCAACCAACCAATCACTTGCCTGCAATTGCTGGCGCCAGAAATCAAAGATAAAAATTTCCTCTTTTTCAACAACATCTCATATAATAATATATATATATTATATATATATATATATACTACTTTGACCGTTCTGATGATTACAAGTATGCATGAAACTGCAGTTACGGGATATTAAATCCATAATTTTTCATCTCAGCCTCTGTGTTCATTAATAAAAAAAAAGATGTAGATGGAAATAGAGTCAACTTGAAGATGTGTCCCCAACAAGAAAAGAACCAACCAACTGAAATAAATCCAAGACAACGAAGAGGGGGGGGGGCACGGTAGCGATAACGCTAATCTGTTTCAATCGACATAATGAAAGATGAAAAGAGAGAGAGAGAGAGAGAAGATGGAGAGAGAGAGAGAGAGTAGGGGTGAGCGCGCGGAAGCGATAACGCTAATCTGTTTCAATCGAACATAATGAAAAGATGAAAAGATAGATAGATAGATAGATAGAGAGAGAGAGAGAGAGAGGGGGGGGGTGAGCGCACGGGTTAGCGATAATGCTAATCTGTTTCAATCGAACATAATGAAAAGGTGAAAAGAAGGAGAGAGAGAGAGAAAAAAAATCTACCCGGTCTAGCGCTAGTGAAAAGGGGATAGACTCAATCGCTGTTCGGCTGATACCGACAATAGGCCACTCCGCCAACTTTACTGACATGCTCGTTAACCAGAAAGCACAAAAAAACTATTATAATGGAGATTCGGTATTAATTTGTCTGTAACCGAAACTACGTCACTGCTACGTTACATTACCCAAAATCGTCAATACAGAGACTAAAGAACAACTTTGTATTATATGAACTCAAAATTTGAGTTTGCCACCTTATTGTTTTTTAAAACAAGTTTTAATAAATACATGCCTGGTATTATTGATTTATATATAGTTTATTTTATTTTAATATGTATTTAAAGTTTGCTAACGAATAGAGTTTTACGAGAAAATTATTTACAAACAAGAAATAGTCATTATTTCAGTATCAAGGAGTTAACTAAAAAATTTACAAATAAATAAATACCGTATTTGTCGGCATATAGGACGCACTTTTTTTCCCAAAATTTTGGCTCAAAAAATTGCCTTGCGTCTTATACATCGTAGGTGAAGTTTGAAACCTCCCGTAGGCCTCGGCTAATCTTCTCTATAATGCTCACTAACCCAGCTTACGCTCAGTACTTTTACCTACCCTAAACTCCATGCATCCTTATTTTATTGCTGATGGTAGGTATGGCGCTCCACCCCAGACGCTAAAATAATCACCTTGGTCTAGCGCTAGTGAAAAGGGGATAGACTCCCTCGCTGTCTGGATGATACCGACTTTAGGCCACCCCGACGACTTTTTTTTATTTACTTTTACCTACCCTAAACTGCTTATTGCTTGTATGTACTGTCAAATTGCTTTTATACTGCTATGTTTCTGCTTGTGTAATGCACAGCTAGGCTGTTTTCAACAATATATGCTTAAATACACTAAAAACTTTTTTTCCTGAATCTGATCTGCTGAAATGGGGGTGCGTCTTATATGCCCGTGCGTCTTATATGTCGTCAAATACGGTACCTACGATTTTGAGTAAAATTTATGTGTAAAATATTTAAAATAATCATTTTATTAATAATTAATAGATGCACGCAACATTTTATTCGAGGAGGACAGAACTAAGTTTCCATTTCCAATTGTTTTATTATTTACTTCTTTTGAGTTTTCACATCAGTATTAGCTGAAGGTCTTTCACTGGAGTCTGAGTGACAGCAAGTCTCCTCAGGTCTCCAGGACTCTTCTGAGTATTCTGGCAGATTGCAGCAGTGCAGTGTTCTGAATGGTTTCAATCCTTCCTCTGATTTCCAAACTTTCCAAACCCTTTTCTAATCCTTTTGGGACTGTTCCAAGTGCACCAATTACAATTGGTATCACTTTGACTTTCATATTCCATAACTTTTTCAGTTCTCTGGCAACGTCCAGATATTTGTCCATTTTTTCATTTTCCTTTAGCATCACCCTGTGATCTGCTGGCACTGCAAAATCCACCAGTTGACAAGTTCTTTCTTTTTTTTGTTAATCAACACTAGGTCTGGTCTTCTTGCTGGGATAGGGTGACCCGTTTTTATTTCAAAGTCCCAGAGAATTTTATGCGTTTCGTTCTCAAGAACAGATTCTGGTTTATGCATATACCATTTTTTTTGTATGGTCAAAATGTAATGTTTTGCATAATTCCCAGTGGATCACCTTCCCAACCCAGTTGTGTATAGTTTTGTACTCCCGTTGTGCTAGTTTGCTACATTCGCAGAGTACATGGTTTACAGTCTCATCTATTACCACATAGTCTACATTTACTATTTTGTTATTATTATTATTATTATTATTATTATTATTATTTGATGATTTTACTCTCAAGCCCTTCAGACAATATCTTTCAAAAATTAACTTTCACACCGCTCGGAGTTTGTTTTTTAAATTTTTAAATTTTTTTGTTTTTTTAGAAATAATAATGAAATTATTCGTTTTGTTTCAATTAATTTGCACAAACGTGTAGAGTGACATTTGCAATACAAAGTAAAAAAATTAAGATGAAAGATATGGTAGTAATTATAATTAAAAAAAAATCTTGTTTAAGAATTCAAATTCAAATAGCAGTAATGAGCGGACCTTGGTTGTATTCCCGCCCCCTCCCTTCACACACCCTCCCTTCACGTCCCCTCCATGTCCGTCCCATTATCATCAGCATTGGTCAAACGTTTGTGGGTTTGAAATTAATCCCTTCAATTCATCAATAACAAAAAAGATTTTCACAATCTCAGGCAAAAAGCCTCAGGGGGCGCAAAATCGCTGGGTCCATATGACCTTTAGGCACCCCTTTTTGATCTCGATTAAGAAAGGACATGTTTTTCATTTACACCGTCAACATCCGGTTGTTTGTTGGGGGTTAGGGTTAGGGGTTAGGCGTTAGTTTTATAATTTAAAACAAAAACTCTAAAAATCGTCTGTTAACAAACAACCGGATATTGACGGTGTAAATGAAAAACATGTCCTTTCTTAATCGAGATCAAAAAGAGGTGCCTAAAGGTCATATGGTCCAATCGCTGTAACCCAAAAACCTTTGCATTGCTATAACATTGAAATATATTCCCAAACTTTACTCATCTATATATTAATACTCGTGTTCCTTAATTGTACAACCGTTATCATCTTGCGACACCCTCTGGTTAAAATGAGAACGTCCAAATCGTCCAAGATGAAATGCAAAAAATGTAAATCCTGATTATCTGGTGTTGCTTATCTTATATCTTATGAATGTCGTCACCTCAACTAAATAATAGAATAAATCATTATAAAGAAAGAAAGCAAAAAAAGGACATGCTATACTGAAAAAAATTTAAGTAAAAAGGGAATAAAGAAAGAGAGTAGGGAAACATAGAGAGAGAGAGAGAGAGAGAGAGAGAGAGAGAGAGAGAGAGAGAGAGAGAGAGAGAGAGAGAGAGCGCGCGCGGAAGCGATAACGCTAATCTGTCTCAATCGAACATAATGAAAAGATAAAAAGAAAGAGAGAGAGAGAGAGAGAGAGAGAGAGAGAGAGAGAGAGAGAGAGAGAGAGAGAGAGAGAGAGAGTTGAATTAAGATTATTATACTTTTTATACATTGAACTATTTAGCACTAGCTCATAAGTAAACATATCAAACTTTGTAATTATCAAATTATCATATCATACTCTGGTATATCCACAGGTCCTGCTAGTTAACTAATATTTTCGCTCATTCTATTTCATATCTTTAGAAATAATCTTCTGCAAGTCACGTGCAGTTAGAATAAAAGTTCATACACTTCGTTTGATTGATTGATTGAGCGTTCTATTTTGATGGCAAGGGTTATTTTATGCTCAAAGGTTATTTTTGGAGTAGTTCTTAAGGAGCTGTTTTTTTTTGCACAAGATTCTATCAAATACAAATATCTTTAAACAGATCTATTTGACTCATAGATTGGACCCTAACAGGTACTACTACTCCGTGTCCGAGTGGACCTGGAAGTAATGGCAATGAAAGGGTACTCGACATTTCCAAGATCTCCAGAAGTAGTCTCGCCATCAGATGCAGGTTTATGCCATACCCAGAACACCCCTTTGGTGGGGTGTGGGGTGTGGGGTTACACCGCTGCAGGGATACAGAGTATTCTAAGCCCAAAATACCACACAAAAGCCTACCCTATACACTCCTGAGGATGGAAGCGCGTGGTGTAATGGTTAAAGACATAGGAAATGGACTCGTCGCCCCGAGTTCAAATCCTGGACGTGGTAATTGCATTTCACTTAGCGATAATAACCTTGGGAAAGGTATGAATTCTACTCTCCCTCCAGCTATGGGTAAATAGCAGGGCAGACTGGGCTCTGTAACCTTGGTTAGGCAACCGGTCTAGGAGAAGGAAAACTCTGAATTCAAGCCTGTTTAAGAAATTGACCTTGTGTCACATCCTGCTCGAGCGGAGGAGTTGGTAAATATATATACACTCCTGAAGGAATGTGTTTCAGACAAAGCAAAGCTTTATTGATTATGTTAAATAGTTATTTGTTAAGCTTTGCTTGGTAGTGGCATAAGGTCGGACGTATAGAGCACCCAATGACACTCATACTCACTAGTAATGGTCTGTCCGTCTAGCTTATGAGAATTCGCGGGACTCATATAATTTCCCAGGTTACAAGCAGTTAATTCGGATGAAGAAGACAAAAACAACAATTGAAGATTTAAAAAAAACAAAAACATATATTCAAAAAGATACAAAAAGGTTGCAAACTTGATGGCGCTTGCGGCCAGACATCTTGCTGAGGGTTTTTGGAAGGTAAAGGGAGCACAGGAAAATACTACTAGCTGGTTGACTGCCCAACACGATAAGTGATTTTCGTCATGGAATTTAATTTAGGCACCAATATCGTATATTGGCGATTCGGCCCCTGGCAGATAACTTAACTACAATTTTCCCGATAACCTTGCTATTATTTATTCAGTTTTCTTTCTCCTAGACTGGTTGCCTTACCAAGGCTAAATAAACCAAGCTGTCCTACTATACTGTCCCATAGCTGAGAGAGAGAGAGAGAGAGAGAGAGAGAGAGAGAGAGAGAGAGAGAGGGTGTCCTACCACTGTCCCATAGCAGAGAGGGGATGGATGGATTCATGCATTTCCCAGGCGAAGTGAAACGCAAACAACCTTATTCAGGATTTGAACTCGGGTCACCAGTTCCATTTCCTAGGACGATAACCGTTACACAAAACACGCTACGCTCCCAAGAAAATGTTTATACCATGCATAGGGAAAAATATCTGATAATGTTCTTTAAAGCCAGATATTTTCTATCTATCTATCTATCTATCTATCTATCTATCTATCTATCTATATCACTGGTTCTATCTATCGATCAATATGCATATATAAAGGGCAGTTGTATGTATGTATGGGTGTATGTCCGGATGAAACTACGAAAATAAAACAATTATAGATAAAGTATATATATATATATATATATATATATATATATATATATATATCAAATATGGTCTATTCTTGCGTTTTATTTAAAAATTATGGAGGTTTGATTTATATTCGAAGATATTTAAAAATTAAAACATACATAGAAATCGTATTGAAATTCTACTTAAAGATGTCTAGCATATATAAATCTCAAAAGTAAACAAATCAATAAGCCAGGTATTTGCCTCCACCCCCATGAAGGCGATGCTGAGTAGCCACTTCTAGTTTTATATTAAGTGAAAATTACAAATAATTTAAATCCATATTTGTTTGTGTTTATGAGATGAGGTTTGATTTGAATAATTTTGATATTTCGAACTGTTGTCCTCATCTTTATTGTACATGAATAAACACAATGTTCATGCCACTGTAACCTCGGACTCTGTTTGATAATTACTTATTTTAAGGTAATTAAAAAAAAACCCACCTAAACAAAGCCCGAAGTTAAAGTGGCCTGGACATTGTGTTTAGTTTATACATACCACAGTAAAGATAAGTACAACATTACGAAATATCAAAATTAATAATTTAGATTTGGTTAGTGAAATTCGAACCCGTTATCAAATCACTCCAGTTTTTTTTTTATCTGTTTTTTTATGTGTTTTTTTTTTCCTAATCTGCCTATTGTATTTGTTCAGCAAGTGCGGCGTTAAGAAACTATTGTATATGGTATCTCAACCATACTGAATATTTTTTTTCAGTCAAAAGACACAGCTGCTGGGTTTATAGAGAGGAAAAAAATCTATGACAAACCTTGTCAAGTTTGTGTCCTTATTGGTTTATTTTAATTGACTGTCGCTTCTGTTCCATCAGCCACTAAGGCCCTGATTGGTCAGTTTGATAGGCAAATCCTGTTTGATAATGTTAGTGTGTTGATACTCACAAACCAATACTCTCTCTCTCTCTCACTCACACACACACACACACACACACACACACACACATATATATATATATATATGTGTGTGTGTGTGTGTGTGTGTGTGTGTGTGTGTGTGTGTGTATTGTAAGCGTCAGTGACTCATTGGAATCTACATCAATAACAAATAACAATGAGTTCCGGAAAAGAAAAGGAGGCTTTGTTTGATTTTTTTTTTTGTTTGTTTGTTTTTATTTTACTGAAACCGAAAATTGACATTTCTTTTTATTCTTTCAAGTTTAAAAAAAATGAAAAGAACAATTAAAAAAAAAAGAAAAAAAAAAGGAAAAAAAAAGCGATGGGGGATAGATTAGAGAAAAACGGTGTTATATCTTGCAATAATAATAATTAAAAAAAAAAAAACTTTACATATTTATACTAACACAGGTCCTGCTAGTCAGTATTATAATCTGATAATGGCACAATCTAGAGAGAATTTTGTTAACGCAATGACATTAAGATGTTCTTATAGAATGTTCTTATAGAATAAAGTAATTTTCAATCCAATTTGCAATTTATATATATATATATATCAATTAATTAATTTTCAAAAATTAGGTACGACTTCAATTAAGCACATATTCTCCCAAAAATTGTCGGCTAAAAAAGCCATATCAAAACACATTGTTTGTTTGTTTACTTCTCATATATATATATATATATATATATATATATATATATATATATATTAGACAAAACGTGACCCGTTGGGTCACCCATTAAGCTCTCGCTAGATGATTAGGGAAAAGAGTAGGATCTGCCAAAATATCATCTGCTTTTCATTTTTAAAAACGAACTAAAATTTATTAAATTGATTATTTAAGGTCAAATTTTTGTCTAAGTCGAAAAGTAGTAACATAATGAGCATCAGTAAAAAAGCAAAATAATATTACACATATAATTTATTTTTGATATATTTAAAAGTTTTTTTTTCGCCCATTTTGATCAAGATGCCTGCCAAGAGGCTACTTAAAATCCGTTTTTACAAAATAAATTGTAACTTTTGCAATTGAAAAAATTCACACTGGATTGTCCAATTGAACACATATCCTAGTAGATAAAGGAGTTAGATTAAGACAGTTCTAAATACCAGTTATCTCTAGACTGCAGGTTCAATCCTGGTCAGGGGCAGCAGTAACATAGAATAATAATTAACACAGCTTAACACCTGTACCCCAGCTATGGTTAGTGGAATGAGAACAGGATACCCCGTGGACCTAATAAAGGGTTGGGTTCAAAGTTCCGTGATGGCTCCCAATTACAAGAAGGTTCCCGAGTCCGACAAGAAATACCTGAAGAAGGCCGGAGGACATCAGCCGAAACTTTGTACAGATAACAATGAAGACGAGGACAATAGTCTGAATAATACAAATAATGGTAATCTTTGCGGAGTTCCGTCCTGGCTTCCTGCATCCGAAGCGGTATCACTTGAAAAAAAAAAAAAAAAAAAAAAAGAACCAACTTAGGGCATTTTCCACTGAAAACCCAACCCTAACCCTAAACCCCCTAGTTAAATCAACTGTTTTATTACAAAGTTCTGTTTTTTCTGGGTCACCCTGTATACAGGGTGACTCAGAAAAAACAGAGCCCAAATTATTTATTTATTTTCCATTAAACTAAACCTAAACCCCAACCCCAAATCCTAAACCCTAAACCCTAGTTGTTTTTGTTTTTCACGCCGCTTCCGCTACGGACTTCAATCGTAGCTGGTGTTTTTCTTTTGTTTTTTTGTTTTTTCCGCAGTCACCGGCAAGCATGTTTTGAGGCAAGAGGCCTTGACGGAACTCCGCAAAGATTAAAATTATTTGTATTATTCAGACTGTAATATCGGAGTGGTATATATTTGATTGATACTATTTTCTGCATAAATAAAAAGAATAAAGACAGAGTTTATTTTTTTAAAGCCATACGTAATTAAAAACAACCTTAATCCCCTAAAACCGTAACCCAATTCGCAAAATGTTAATTCATAGACTGTAGTTAAACTATCATTGGGTACCAGCAAAAAATTTTCCGTTTTAATTTTCCAACCTAAGTCAGAAGTCAGTCCTACATTCTATGAATTAACATTTTGCGAATTGGGTTACGGTTTTAGGGGGTTAAGGTTGTTTTTAATTACGTATTGCTTTAAAAAATAAACAACAAAAAACCCAAATTACTATACATTTAATTAACCATTGAAATTAATTATTGAATCTATTATTGAGACAGTTGTTTGTGTTAATATAGCAATGTATAATTTCAATTAAACTTAGTTTAGAAAATATTTTTCAACATTAAATGTATAGTAATTTGTGTTTTTTGTTGTTTATTTTTTTAAACAATACGTAATTAAAAACAACCTTAATCCCCTAATACCGTAACCAAATTCACAAAATGTTAATTCATAAACTGCAGTTAAACTGTCATTTGGTACCAGCAAAAATCTTTCCGTTTTAATTTTACCGACCTAAATAAGAAGTCAGTCTAGTTTGTTTTAGTTTTAACTAAAACAATTTTTTAAGCCCGAAGAAAACTTAAACAGTGGGAGTTGTCAATGTTTGCTCATTTGAATTCCATAATATTTAAATATATAACTATTTTTTTTTTGCCCAACAGGAAATATTTTTTAAAGTAAGTTTAATACTCTATGAATTAATAATTAAAGTAATTTAAAAAAATCTATTTTAAAGCATGATTTCAATTTCGTAAAATTTACGCTCAACTAAAATTGAAATCATGCCGTAAAAAGATACTTTTGATTTATATTAAAACAAACCAAAACGTTTGCTCATTTGAATAAGATTCCCCTGGAGAAAGGGAAGTGGGCGAATCTACGGTGGGTTAGGGGGTGGGGATGGGGTGATCCCTGACTGCTGGATTTTTTACTCTTTTTTTTCACTCTGCTTAACTGACAAATAGAAAGTGGGAGGAGAGTTAACTTAACTGACTAACGGAGATGGGAAGAGAGACAGTTAGTCTGTGAAACAGGGATTGGTCGGTCGTTGACTTAATTGCTAATTACGCCTAATTAAAGCCAATTAAACTGAATTTTTTTCATACACTTTGTAGTGCTAACACCAAGGAATATCTAAGTATAAATATTGTGTCCATAACATAAATAGAAAAAATCCTTTAGCTGGAGAAGGTTGATAAACTCAGCTTTATTATAATAATAATAATAATAATAATAATAATAATAATAATAATATATATATATATATATATATATATATATATATATACTTCCAGGCCGTTGTCGTATCAGTGCTGCTGTATGGCTGCACCACCTGGACCCTAACTAAGCGACTAGAGAATAAACTAGATGGGAGCTGCACAAGAATGCTGCGGGTGATCCTGAACAAGACATGGAAACAGCACCCCACGAGAAAACAGCTGTACGGTAACCTGCCACATATCACCCAAACCATCCGAGTAAGACGGACAAGACACACGGGACACTGCTGGAGAAGCAAGGACGGACTCATAAGCGACGTCCTCCTGTGGAAGCCAACACGTGGGCACGCCAGTGTGGGTCGACCAGCAAAGACGTACATTGATCAGCTCTGTGCGGATACAGGATGCTACATAGAGGACCTCCCGAGAATGATGAGCGATAGGGACGGATGGAGAGAGATTGTCATGGATATCCGCCCTGACAGCGCGACATGATGATGATATATATATATATATATATATATATATATATATATATATATATATATAAGAATCAAAATCATGATACCTATTATTAAATGGGAAATATTAAAAGATCCAATATCAGTTTAACTGAGCCATTGTTTCTTGTGTTTCAAACTTCATCAGATATTGGATCTCTTTAATATTTCCCATTTAATAATAGGTATTATGATTTTGATTCTTTAAGTACCAAACATAGCTAGCTAAGGTTATTACATTTTTTAGTTTAATATTTGAAAATGAGTGTTTATAATTTGCAAATCTAGTTTTAAATTCTGATTTTGTATAACCCACGTAAAATTTAATACGTTCTGGTTTCTGTGTAGACGTTATCGATGCAAGGTAAATTACACCCTTAGTTAAACACTTTCCTTTTACCAGGCACATATCCGGGTTTCGGCAATTGTAGTCTTTCTCTCTTTTTCCTTATTTCTATCATTTGTGAGGTTGTTAATTATTTTGTTATGTTTTTTTTTAAAATTATCCTTTCTACATTATCCATTCAGGAGAAACTAATCTTTAAGTTGTTCTTA
The DNA here is from genome assembly GCA_023376005.1 of Doryteuthis pealeii. Lineage (NCBI taxonomy): Eukaryota > Metazoa > Mollusca > Cephalopoda > Myopsida > Loliginidae > Doryteuthis > Doryteuthis pealeii. Next base: position 33,306,287 of record CM042138.1, read on the forward strand.
TTAAAGATTTTGTATAGAGTGTGGTTAACTTGGAAATATTTATTTATTAGATTTAGAAATAGCTTTCATATTTTCGTTACCACCTGTAGGTTGAATGGTGGGTTATACCACAAAATATTTCTATTTCTCTTTTTTTTCTTCTTATCTAGTTTTTCACTCTTTCGCTCTTTGTTAAATCTAATTTTATTTCTAATATATCCGTATATATATATATATATATAATATACCAAGCGTGTTGGTAGATCCTTGCGGAGAGAAAAAACCCGGCAGAGAGTTTGATTGTAAAAATATACTACCAAACATCAACCAGGAAGAAAAAATTTTTGAAAAAAAGAAAAGACCAAGATATTCGTACCAACAAAAAATAATCTATTGGTATAGTATTTGGCCAAAAGAAAAAACAATTTATATGTATATATATGTATATAAGATATATATATATTCATATAACCGCTAGGAGAAGCTAATTTGTAAAAAGTGCTCGATACCTAAGTAGAGCCAAGTAATAAAGATAATCTACTGAGTCAGACGAACCTACTATTAGTTTCGCATAAAGCTCTTCAGTGCTAAAATCTGACAATCAGATTTTAGCCCTGAAACTAATAGTAGGTTCGTCTGACTCAGTAGATTATCTTTATATATATATATATATATATATATATGTATATATAGTGCTTTATTATAAACATAGCTAACCCTACTGAAAATTTGCTGGTTAGAAGAAATGCGCCCGGACAAAAATGCGACCGGACTAGAAAATACATCATCGCAACACTGAAGAACATGGGATTATCTGCTGACATCAAATCGAACACAAAAATTGTGAACTATCTGGATGTTACTTTTAATCTTATTACAGATAATTATGAAAGCAAATACAGACCCCATATATGTTAACCACCCACCCTCGATAATTAAGAAAATCCCAGCTTTAGTAGAATACAGAATTAGTAAAAAATTATTCTAACAAGCACATTTTTAATAGGGTTAGCGATATTTATAATAAATACGCAATATAACACACAAACTGCATCACACCCAGAGCAGACAAACAAGATACACCCATTACTAATGTCATAGCTCTGAACACAATATATAAAAAGACAACCATAGAACCTAGACATAAAACACACCTACTAAGGTGTAAACAAATTTTAAACTTAGCAACATTTAATGTCAGAACGCTAAAAACGATAAACTAACTATCTGAGTTAACGGCATCTGCAGCCGACAAAAATATAGACATAATTTGCGTACAAGAGCATAGATTTGATCATAGCGAATTAGAATTAAAATATCACGAAACAGGTAATGGATGGACGTTCGTGTCGGCATCTGCGTGAAAAAAAAACCCAAATGCCACCATAGAAGATGTAGGAATGATCCTCAGCCCTCGAACTCTAAGATCGCTAAGCAGCATAGAAAAAAATCCAACCAAGAATTATATGCACTACGTTTAATGGGAATCCCTACATAACAGTAGTCTCGTGTTATAGCCCCACTAATATCAGTGAAGAAACGGACATCGCAAATTTCTACAATGAGCTATCCCCCCTATGCAGACAGATCCCCAAACACAATTTCCTGATCATTGGGGGTGACATGAATGCGCAGATAGGCAAAAACGAGAACAATAGATACTGCTTACACAACATCCCAAATAGAAACAGCAACTCCAGGCTTGTATGTTTAAACATGTTATAAACAGGGTTAGTAGCAAGCATATGGTGGCAAGGAAAAACAAACATAGATTTTATATTTTCTAAATTGTATTAAAAAAAGGAACATGAAAGGCGACGAAAAGCTGAAAGTGAATTTAAGAGAGAGAGAGTCTGATTTTGGTGATAGTTGTGATGTATGGTGATGAAGTCAGTGAAGGGTCCGGTGGCCGAGTCAGTTGTAGTGGGGTGGTGACGTGGGCAGAATTTTGTGTTTTGGTATTCTGAAGTCGATAGCAGGTTTGTATCGTGTATGAAAGTTGGCGTATTCTTGTTGTTGAATGATGTGGAATTGTTCGTCTGTTTGACTGCCGGTCGGTCAGATTTTGGGTAGAGGTAGGTAAAGATGGAGGTCGGCCGCCTTGTGATGTACTCGCTGCTGTCGCCGCTGGTGTCTGTGATGTCGGTTCTTCAAAGTCGATTTATATAGGTTGTCGGGACCCAAAATCGGATCAACTGAGATCTTTTTCATTTCACCCGGGAATCGTTTGGATTGGATGAAAATGCAAATTTTATTTACAAAATTATTTTCTTTTTTGTTTTGGAATTCTTGTTTTCCAGCCGGAAGTTCAGCTGGAGCCTATGCGTAGAACCGTGTTATTTTGGTCACTTCGTTTTAGGCTACCGTTGAGTTAACTTCCGTTTGGCGCCAACAACTTACATTTTGTTTTGTTGGCAAGTGTATGCATCTTTTTATTGCGGTGTGTGTGAATTGAACTGCTGAATAAGTGAATCGAGAGATATCTATTTTTTGTGTATATAACAAACACCAAATACTAAAAAGGAAAGGGCAAACTATGGACATACACCTACTCAAATAATACAAATGCCCAGCTAGATTATATCCTAACAAATAAGAAATGGATAGATAGTGCAATGAACTGCGAAGCATAATCCTCTTTTGAAGGAGTATCCCCGATCACAGAATAGTCACAGCAAAATTACGACTAAGCCTACGTAGGAACAAAAGGCAAACCAGTAAATCTGTACGATACGACTGATCGTCACTAGCCAACAGCGATATATGTAATCGCTACTCTGTAGCAGTAAGAAATAAATTCGATATCCTCCGGGAGACATCTGAAAGCATCACCCCAAACGAGAAATACGAAAGCTTTGTCAGTGCCCACCTAGAAGTAGCAGCTGAGTGCATTCCGACCAAACTAAGAGCCAGACACTCTGTTCCCTTGGAGACAGAAGCAGATAGAGAAAAGAGAAACGATATCAAAAAAGCAGCCAAACGAAATAAAACAAAGCTAACACCAATATACACAACCTTAAGAAAGCCCACATAGAACTAACTAAAACATACAAAAAGAACAAATAGAATACATCCAACAACAAATAAATAAAATCAGACAATTGGTGGAAGACAGACAGTCGCGATTAGCATGGCAAACAGTAAATGAAATTAGTGGTACGAAAAGTACCTCTAGATCAATGTTAAAGGCAACCAGCTAAAAAGATAGACTGCAGAAGTGGAAAGACCACCCCCAGAAACTGCTGGGGAACCCCCCTAAAATCATAGAAAATAGTACCCAAAAGATCGTAGACAGACAACTAGACATCAACCTAGGAGATTTTACCACAGAAGAACTCAACGAAGCCTTAGGGAAACTAAAAGGTAGGAAAGCTGCAGGTCTTGACGAAATACCCCCCGAAGTATGGAAGATGAGAAAATTCAATGACATACTGCTTAGGCTATGCAATACAGTATATAGACAAAATAGAATTGATAAATGGACGAAAGGCTGCATCCTTCCATTTCCCAAAAAGGGAGACCTCGATATTGCTAAGAACTACAGAGGCATGACTCTTACTGCTATTGCTGCTAAGATATATAACGCCCTTCTTCTTCATCGCATCAGACCCGAAATAGAGAAAATTCTTAGGAAAAACCAAAACGGATCCCGCAGAAATTGATCTACAACCTTTCAGATCTGACTATTTGTCGGACCATAGAAGGGGTTCGGGCAAAGAATTATAGAGGCAACGCTGCTATTCGTAGATTTCTCTAATGCATTTGATTCCATACACATAGGGAAAATGGAACAAATAATACTAGCATAGGTCTCCCCAAAGAAACGGTTGCCGCTATAATGATGCTCTACAAAAACACTAAAGCAATGGTACGCTCACCTGATGGCGACACATTTCTTTGACATCGCCGCTGGAGTCCTACAAGGAGATACATTAGCATCATATATATTTATAATATGCCTAGACTACGTTCTCCGAACATCATTAGATATCATAAAAAAAAGGTTTCACCCTAAAAAAGGCAAGAAGCAGGCGATATCCCGCACAGACTATCACAGACGCAGACTACGCAGATGACCTAGCACTTCTTGCAGATACACCGGCACAGGCCGACTAACTACTACATTGCCTGGAAAAGGCAGCAAAGAACATCGGCCTCTATGTGAACTTCGATGAAACCGAGTTCATGTGTTTAAAAAGAAAGGAGACATCTCCACACTCAACAGTAAGCCTCTAAAGCCAGTAGAACAATTCACATACCTAGGTAGTAATATCTCTTCTATAGAAAGCGATGTTAATACAGGAATAGGAAAGGCATGGTCGGCTATAAACAGATTATCAGTCATATGGAAATCCGATCTTACTGACAAGCTAAAACGACAATGCTTCTAAGCTGTGGTTGTATCAGTACTGCTGTATGGCTGCACCACTAACGGGGTGCATTGAGAATAAGATAGATGGGAGCTGCACCAGAATGCAGCTTGCGGTCTCGAGCAAGTCGTGGAAACAGCACCCCACAATGAAGCAACTGTACGGCCACCTGCCACCTATCTCACAACCATCCGAGTGAGGCGGACAAGACATGCTGGACACTGCTGGAGGAGCAAGGACGAACTCATAAGCGACGTTTTCCTGTAGAAGCCAGAACGTGGACATGTTAATGTGGACCGTCCAGCAATGACGTACATAAACCAACTCTGCGCGGATACTGGATGCTGCGCAGAGGACCTCCCTGGGCAATGAATGATAGAGAAGGTTGGCGACAGATTGTCATGGATATCAGTGCTGCTAGCGCGACATGATGATGATGATGATTATGAAACAGCGCAAGCTGATACCGACAATAAGCCACTCTGCAGACTTTGCACTACTACACATTCAAGACATCTAACCTTTTATCTCTTATTATAATGGAGATTGTGTGTTTTTCTGTATGAAACCGAAACTATATTACAATTCAAGTAACAATTCCCTTAGATATTGACATAACATTCTCAATGATTTTATTTTTATTTAAACCACAATTATTAATAAAATTGTTTTACATTATTAATACTGTTAACCATATCTGCATACTAACGATATGCAATTGTATTTATATATACAACAAAATAGCGGTTTACAATGTGAACGGGAAGGCTAATTTGCATATTGATATTAAAAAATCGAATTTAATAAATATGTGCTCAGTGTTATTGATTTCTAATTGTTTGGTTTTATTTTAATGAATATAAGCAAAAATCTCTTCAATGAAATCCATTAACAAGAAAAAATAACTGTCATTTTATTCTTTACTTCCTCTTTTAACTAAATACTTAAATTAGAAAAATAACAATGAAAGACGAGAGTGATAGAAGAGTAAGTTTCAGTTGTTCTATTTTTTTTAATTATACCCTCCTCTGTTTCAAATCTTTTTATCTGCATTCTTATTTAGTTTCATTAGCCCTTCTAATTTAATACAATATCTTATTACATTAAAACTTAAATACTTGCACCCGGAGGGTGCATATATTTGCTAGTATATATAATATACAAAACGGTGGTATTATAAAGAAAAGGAGACACAAACGTTTCTCATGGTAGAATTATTATCTATATATTAATACTCGTGTTCCTTAATTGCGTGACATGATGATAATAATGACTATATAATAGTTTTAATTCGTTTATTTGTCGCTGTTAATCTTAGAAATGTTATACTAACACTAATACTGACAATCCCTGCGGTAAGAGAAGAAGATATTTTGAGTTGGTCTGAAAACATGAAAACCTTTCGGTGTTTTTTTCTTTCTTTTTTGCTAACTCATCAATAGTCTGCCAGACTTAGAGATGAGTAGTAGTAGTTGCCTAAATGAACTGTTTGATTTTGGTCGTTGGTGTATGAGATTCATCCGCCTAGCATCTTGTGAAGCACGCTGTTGACCCGCTTTGGGTTCATCCGCCTTGTCTCACACCCACCATGCTGCTACCCATGGTTTACGGTACTACACGCTCTTATGGCAAGTATAGTAGTCTGTCTTGGATGTGTTGTCCAATGACAAAAAACAAAACAATATAATACACACCAACTACCAATATTTATCCAAACAAGGGTTAAAGCACCTGTTATATAAATGGGGGGGGGATAAATCAACAGAGGACTTCTGATTCTAACTCTGGTCAACACGGTAGCAAATGGGGAGTGGGGGTGGGATCCGGCCCTCAAAGCAAAGTATCTTCAAGTGAGTAATGTAATACATGCGGCCCTGGGGGGGGGGCTAATCAGTTTGAAATGCCTGCTTGAAGACACACTCCAATCGTACTGCGGTCAGTCTAGTCGATATGTTCCTTGTAATGGACTCAACCCGATAGACGATTGGTAGATCTCGTCTGTTTTATCTCTCCTCGTTGTATAAGAATATTGGGTTTCTGAAAGTTCAATTTATCTACCCACGTGTTATTTTAGATTTAGTCGAAAAGGAAGTCTTCCGGGTTAAACAAGTGTTGTTTTTTCCAAGCGACGACACTGCTTATTGAATTTCACAACAAAATCACTCACTATAGCAACGATTGAATTTCGTAAATAAAAACCGAGTAAAAAGAATTAAGGGCAACGACGAGCAATCACAATAACAAGACGAAAAAAAAACAACAACTTAAAACGCTTAAAAAGAGGAAGTAAATAAACATCCCTATCTGTATTTAAAAAGAAACGTGGGTTAAACCTTTTAAACAAACCAAAAGGCAACAGGTTTTCAAAAATAAAGTAAACCCTAAATCCACGTAGACACACGTGTAAAAAGTTTAAAAGAAAGCGGGGTACAAAAAAGAAACCTCCCTGTCAGTATTTTTTTTTTTTTACATGAGACTTGATGTGATTAATATTGATATTTCGGACTATTGTCCTCATCTTTATTGTGGTATGTATAAACACAATATTCAGGTAGCTGTATTCTTGGAGCTTGTTCAGGTGTTTCTTATTCACCTTAGACTAAAGTCATCAAAGGACGATAACCTTTAACATTGTTTCGGAGCATTATCATCGTTACCTCTAGTTCAAAGCACTCCAAGTTGCATAAAATATCACAGACTTATTGACAAAAATGGTATTTATATTTTGGTTAGATCTAAATTCATTTAAATTCTATTAAATGATAGATATAGAAAAAATAAAATGGAAGAAAAATTACATATTCTAAAATAGAAATTTCAAAATATGTTGCAATGAATGCTAATACATACCACAATAAAGATGAGGACAACAGTACGAATTATCAAAATTACTCTCTGTATGTATTCAAAAAGTGAGTTAACCCTATTCGACAGACCAAAATGCAACAGATTTTCAAAAATAAAATAAACCCAGGAACCACATAGACACAGGTGTAAAAAGTTAAAAAGAAAACAGGATACAAAATCAAAAAGGCAGAACACACCACCAACAATTCTCAGTATCACAATTTAAAAAAAAGGGTTAATTTCTCAGGTCTTAAAATCTACCCTTTTTTTAGAAACCTCTCTTCTATGTATTCGTACTGTCCCTAAAACGGCTCGGTGTTTCTCGGTGAACCCTTTGTAACGATCACTAAATTTACCTGTTAGCTATAATTTAATTTTTCTATAGTTATTGTTGGTTTACCAATTTAACTATCACCACAATATTTAGTCTTAGAATAATTTTGTTGATTTTTATAATTCCCATTTTATCAGTTGCTGCTGAACCCTTAAATTCACTGCGACTCACAGGAAATGGGTAAGGGGATCAAGGGGACCAGAGCTCATACACAAACCCTACTTAGTATTATTTGGATTATTCGGACTATTGTCCTCCTCTTTATTGTTATCTACACAACGTTTCGGCCGATGTGCCCTCTGGCCTTCATCAGGTATATCTTGTCGGGCTTGGGTACTTACTCAAACTCGAGAACCTTCTCTACGCACATCGGCATTGGAGGCGCGTGGTCTAATGTTTAGAGTCGTAGGAAATGGACTCGTCGACCCGAGTTCAAATCCTGGACGAAGCTACAGTTCACATAGCGCTAATACCCTTGGGAAAGGTATGAACCCAACTACTCTCGCTCCATCTATGGGTAAATAATAGGGCAGACTGGACTCTTTAAACTTGGTTAAGCAAACAGTCTAGAAGCAAAACTCTGAATTCAAACCTGTTAAACTTCGCTTGGGGTGGTCACTACTAGAATAGGCTCAGTCCTAATTAGTGATCTATTTTTGAGCAGCGGAAACGTTGTGTAGATAGCAATAAAGATGAGGACAATAGTCTGAATAATACAAATAATTCTAATTATCAAGCCTCATCTAAAAAAATTAATAAAAATAAAACTCTACTTAGTTTCAATACATCTGGTCAAAGTGATGGCATAAGAATGTATATAAGACACCACGTGTCCATTTTTTCTTGTGTTTCCATTTCTTTTTAAATGTATTTGTTGTTTGGATTATTTGGATTATTCGGACTATTGTCCTCATCTTTATTGTTATTTGCACAAAGTTTCGGCCAATGTGCCCTCAGGCTTTCTTCAGGTATTTCTTATTCAGCTAACCATGACTGGGTACAAGTGTTAAGCCTTGTTAATTATTCTATGTTACTCTCGCCCTTGACAAGGATTGAACTTTCAGCCTAAAGATAACTATCACTTAGAACTGTATTAACTCAACGTCTATATCCATTACATCATGTATGTAGATATCAATAAAGATGAAGACAATAGTCCGAATTATAAAAATAATACAAATTATCAAGCCTCATCTAAAAAATTCAGAGAAATAAAACTCTACTTAGTTTCACTACATCTGGTCAAAAAGATGACATGATAAGAATTTGTATAAGACACTGCATGTCCATTTCTTTCTTGTGTTTCCATTTCTTTTTAAATGTAATTGTTGTCATCTTTTATTGAATGTTATTGATTTCTTCTTTGAAAAGTTTTTATGGTGTTTATCAAATAAACTTAATGACATCAATCAAGGCGTTAGCGTTTTCTTTCCACGCAAACCTACGGCAGTAACACCGTCCACTTTCTTTTTGGAAGGCCGATGTCACTCCCCTTCCTCCGACGTAGTGGCTCTTATCATATTTTCTGTGTATAATGTCCTCCCCCCTTTCTTTATAATAAAAACGGAATGGTTCATTATTTAGCTGAGGTGACGACACTCATAAAAAGTAAGAATTCAGCGGATAAGTAACACCAGATAATCAGGATTTACATTTTCCAGAGGGTGTTGCAAGATGATAACTGTCGTACAATTAAGGAACACGAGTATAATATATAGATAATAATTCTACCATGAGAAACGTTTGTGTATTCTTTTCTTTATAATACCACCGTTTTGTATATTATATATATAAAAGGTTAGATGTTTTGAATGTGTAGTAGTGCAAAGTCTGCAGAGTGGCTTATTGTCGGTATCAGCTAGCGCTGTTTCATAATCATCATCATCATCATGTCGCCCTAGCAGCACTGATATCTATGACAATCTCTCGCCAACCGTCCCTATCATTCATTGCTCCTGGGAGGTCCTATGTGCAGCATCCAGTATCCGCGCAGAGTTGGTCTATGTACGTCTTTTCAGGACGGCCTACTCTGGCGTGCCCATGTGATGGCCTCCACAGTAGAACGTCACTAATGAGTTCATCCTTGCTTCTCCAGCAGTGCCCAGCATGTCTTGTCCGCCTCACACGGGTGGTTTTTTGTGATATGGGGCAGGTGGCCGTACAGCTCTTTTCTCGTGGGGTGATGTTTCTACGTCTTGTTTAAGATTGTGCGCAGCATTCTTGTGCAGCTCCCATCTAGTGTTACGTTCTACTATCGTTTTCAAACGTTTACACGCCGTTCCATCAGAGAGACCAAAGAAAAATGAAAGGTGCACATGCAAAAATTGGCAAAGAACAATAAGACATAATATATTATTTTAAGACCTCATTTTATTCAGGAAGTCGAGAGTTGGGAGGAGAAAAAAAGGGTGGAAAGTTTATAGGCATAATTATCTGTATATATCCGCAATAGGAATATTCATCGGATAATTTGGATCAACATATACACATGTAAATTGAAGCAAAATATTAGGTGGTAATCTCTATAAGAATTCATGACAGAATGGGACACTTATCTTAATTTTGTCGATTCATCCATGGACTTGCGTTTGGTAAGCTTCGCTTATTTAGTGGTTCTATTTCTGGCTGGGTGGATGACTATTTTGGGTCTAATTACTTCTGTCCGCACGAAGGTGATATCAGGATTCCAACTGGCCAGAGTAGTAAGCTTCTAGGCCGCATGGAGACGATTGTCGCCTAACCCTCAACGGGCCAAAAATCCAACTGTGTTCGCCAAGCGGATCCGGAGTGAAAACTAAATTAGTGATAGAGATCTCTTCCCCCCCCCCAAAAAAAAATAGAGGTGGTGGTGCGTATTTCCGTTCATCTCTTTGCCTCCTTTTCTACAGAGACCGGCCTACATGGCAATAACTGCTCAAAGAAATTCTGCTCCAGATTGGAGCCATTTAGTGGGACACGTACCTCAGTTCATAAGCAGGTATGTATTTATATATATCCGCAATGGGAATATTCGTCGGGACAATTCGAACCCACATATACACATGTAAATTAAATGAATATGAAAGTGGCAATATCTATTAAAATTCCATGACGGAATGTGGCACTTATCTTCGTTTTGTCGATTCATCCATGGACTTGCGTTTGGTTAGCTTCGCTTATTTAGTGGTTCTGTTCCTGGCTGGGTGGATGACTATTCTGGGTCTAATTACTTCTGTCCGCATGAAGGTGATATCGGGATTCCAACTATCTGTAGTAGTAAAATTTTCTTCTAGGCAGCATGAGGACGATTTTCGCCCGCCCCCAACGAAGTGAGGAGTCCCACTGTGTTCGCCAAAAAGGGTCCGGAGTGAAAACTCAACGTGATAGGGATCTCTTCCCTTCCCCCCAAAAAAGGTGGTGGTGGACGTTTCTGTCCATTGCTTTGCCTCCCTTTTTCCAGAGACCGGCCTAGATGACAATAACTGGTCAAAGAAATTCTGCTCCAGATTGGGATCATTTAGTGGGACACGTACCTCAGCTCTCACGTCACAGAGTTTCAAGAATGTTCTGGAGTGTTCCCTTTTAACTTTCGAGTTTCGTTCTATAATCAATTTCGAGTTACTCGTAACACGTAAAACTAGTCGGAGTGATATAATTCTTTCCAACTTGCAACAAATCACCACTATTTTTTTCTTTCTTGACGGGACCCAGATGGTTAAGGAATACACAATATTTAAATAACATTCAGCTCAGAAGGGAATTGAGTTTTCATGGATGAAATTTACAAAAATAAATAAATGAATAAATTTAGTGTCGCCATTGATGGAAGTTTGAATTGTTGAATTTGCATACAGCTACGTCGGGGCGTTTTCTTAAAATGTCGCACAGAAACACCGAAACTTTGAGTGGGTGGCTGTATTGGTTGGCTGTATTTGTTGTTTGGTTTGTAGTTGTTGTTTTCATCTCTCTCTCTCTCTCTCTCTCTCTCTCTCTCTCTCTCTCTCTATATATATATATATATATATATATATATATATATATATAATCTTTTAGTGATAGTCCCAATCCAGTTCTGAGGTTTTAAAAAAGATCCTTTTTGCTGCGTTGCGACATTTTCCCTTGTTTATCACTAGCAGCGGCTACCCGGCGTCGCCTGGGTAGAGAGTTTTTTTTTTAAGTTAGTCTCTCAGATCCATTATTACTGAATCGTGAGTTGAATCCTTGTGGGGTGCCCCATTTAAATCTCTATGTAAAAAATAGAACTTGCATTGATCCAGCTACTCTGAAAAGAAATGTTAATGTCTACTATCTAAAATATTAAATGAAAAAAAAAAAAAAATTCCATGCTGTTATCATTTGAATTTTATTTTTTAATTATCTTCACGAATATAAAATCAAATCTCTATTATTTTTGCTCAAAACCCAAGCCCTGGTGATATTTAATGTGTATATATATTTACTTTGTCGTTAATTGTTTTATTTTCGAAGTTTCCTCTGGACATACACATACATACAACTGCCCTTTATCTATGGATAGATTTTATTTACTACAACTACTACTACTACTACTACTACTACTAATAATAATAATAATAATAATAATAGTAACTAGCAAGACCTGTCGATATGCCACAGTATGATAATTCAATTATTACAACGTTTGTCATGTTTACTTAAGAGCTATTGCAAATACTTCAATATAAAAAAGTATAATAATTTTCATTTAACTCTCTCTCTCTCTCTCTCTCTCTCTCTCTCTCTCTCTCTCTCTCTCTCACTTTTTTCTTTCTTTCCTTCTTTTCATTTTTTCATTACGTTCGATTGAAACAGATTAGCATTATTGTTTCTGCGCGCATACCACCTCTCTATCTTTACCCTTCTTTCTTTCTTTCTTTCTTCTTTCTTTCTTTTATTCATTCATTTTTTCTTTCTTTCTTAAGGTTTACTCATACATTTTTTTCTTTTAATAAATCGACTTTACTTCATTTTTTAAAACTTCTCATGTGTCTAATTCTATTTCTATGTTGAGACAACTTGAGGGACCCCTAACAAGAGGTGCCCCGGGCTTCCCAAAGATTGTATGAATTTAAAGTTGTTGTGTAGGGATTCAGTTTCACACTTTTTCACCTAATAACTACAAAAGTTGATTGTTTTATTATTTTTTTTAAATCGTTAGATACTCGGCAAAATTAGCAGTGAATAGTCATTTTCATTTTTTTTTCAGTATAGAAATTGATACGTTTATAACCTCAATTCCTTTAAGATAATAATGCTGAAGTAAAAAAAAAAAAAGGTGTATAACTGAAAAAGAAAAAGAATAAAGAAAGGAAAGAAGAAAAAAGAAAAAAAGAAAAAAGAAAGAAAGAAAGAAAGAAAAAAGTAAAAAGAATGAAAGAAGATGAAAAAAGAAAGAAAGAAGAAAAAAAGAAAGAAGAAAAAAGATAGAACAAAAAATGAAAAAAGAAAGAAAGAAGAAAAAAGAATGAAAGAAAAAAGAAAGAAGAAAAAAGAAAAAAAAGAAAAAAGAAAGAAAAAGAAAGAAAGAAAAAAGAAAAAGAAAGAAAAAAGAAAGAAAGAAAAAAGAAAGAAAGAAAGAAAGAAAAAAGAAAGGAAAGGAATTGAAAAGAGATAAGAAAGAAAGAAAGAAAGAAAAGAAAAAAGAAAGAAAGAAGAAAAAAGAAAAAAGCAAGAAAGAAGAAAAACAAAGAAGAAAGAACAAAAAACAAAGAAAGAATAAAAAAGAAAGAAGAAATAAGAAAAAAGAAGAAAGAAAAAAGAAAGAAGAAAAAAGAAAAAAAGAAGAAAAGAGAAAAAAGGAAAAAGAAAAGAAAGGAAAAAGAAAAGAAAGGAAAAAAGAAAAGAAAAGAAAAGAAAAAAGTTGCGTTAATAATAAATAGAACTGTCACTTTCGTGTGGCGTTTTTCTCTGTTGAACGTATCTTTGCGAATTTCTTTTTTTTTACCCTATTTTAAAAATTACCCTTTTTTTTCTTTTTCTTTTTACGTCTACGTCTATTTTTGTCGACTTCAGCTACTAATTTCGTTAGTCTGATTTCTGTCTCTTTAGTGTCTTTCTGTATTTATCTTCTTGTCTACATTCAATAGAACAATAGACATCACTAATATTTATTAATGTTATTCTTTTTCGCATGCTCCTTTTTATTTATTTATCTATTTTATTTTATTTTCGAACAGACCGTTCTCATGTTTTAATATTACTGTATTGTGAACTACACAAACGAAAGGATTCCAGGTTTTTATGCCAAGTTCGTTTAGAGGAAGCAATTACAAACGAAGGAAATATCTGAAATGTTTTTATGACCAAAGGAAAAAAAAGTCATTATTTCTAGTTGTTCTCGTGTTTACAGACTTGTGTGTTAAATAAAAAAAAATGAAATCGGAATTTATTTAATTTTTTATTTTTACAATTTACTTCCTTTATTTAAAACCAGGGTTTTAAAGCTTGGGGGTTAAAGTTGGTCATGAAGTGCATATATAAAAATATGAAGACGAAGAAAGACGACTGACTCAGATTTTGCGAAGTATGAAGTAGACCACGAATGTGGCAGACGAGTTAAATAATAACCAAACAACTAGAATTCGAATAAAAGACATGTATTGGACATAAAACAATAGGGTTGCAGACTTTTTGGTTTATCTGCACAAATGTTTATAATTTGTCACTTAACTGAAATCCTGAGGTAGGGTATTATGGAAGCCCTTTAGCTACGGCCATCTGATAGTTCGGATATGATAGACGTTCTATTTTGACGTTTGAATCCGGTGCTGGTTGATCAGGAAGAGGTGGAGCGACCCTTTTTTAGGTCTATCTCCGCCGAGGGCTGAATCAGAAAAGCGCGAGCGTTTGCCTATTCGGCTTTGCCGCCAAAGTATGCTGGCTCGTGATTGGTTGATTCGATACAGAGGCTAGCAGACAAAGATGATAACCCCTACCTCAGAATTCTCAATTTCTTCCTGTGCCAGTCGTAGCGTCAGTTCCCAGTCAAGATCTGCGTTCGAATGACCGAAGGATCTTCTTGGCAGTAGGAAGGGGCTTTTTTTCTGCACATGCCCAGAGGGTGCTTCTTATCTGAGGGCTCCTGCAAGATTGTTTTTTTTTATTCAATTTAATTTGAATTTTATTTTATTCCCTGCAAATATGCCAATAAGTATTTCAATTTGCGATGTTTCGTTTAATGTCGGTAGAACGAAGAAGTAAGGTTGTTGACGAACGATAGTTGGTTGAATATCCCATTTCCTCGTACGGTATAAGAACAATTCACGACGAAGTTACTGCAATGATATTTTATTGCCAGAACTAACTTAACAGAAAATGATACAGGCATGGCTGAACATACAAAGAAGCTTATACAGAGTTGTATAAGAGAAATGTCCTAATAGGAAAAATTATTTTAGCAGATAAACTATTGAGACTGCCGGTAGGAAAGGAAAGTATAAACACTTTCAATGTTGAGCATGTGCCATGGGACACAACATTCTGGGGCACAAAACTCATTTTCTTGTAGACATGAGACGCAATTAGTGCGTGTTACCTATGTGAAGGCTTGAGGGTAAAAGAAGATTTGACTCTGACACTTCCACTTTTATATTGCTGCTCGCTATACCACCAGAATACTGGCAGAAATGATAGGTAATTACCTCTCGTGTCCCCTATTAGTCTAGAGATGTAACCAAAACAAGGTGAAGTTATTCCCGTTTTGTATAAAATAACCAAATGGTTTGACATGCTGTAAAAACCAACCAACCAACCAACCAACCAACCAACCAATAACAGTTTGACAAAAAATTAGAATAAGCAAAAATTAAAATTGCCTGATAATATACAAGTGCGTTTTTATTTTTTGACTATTACATATTTGCATATTTGGTTATAGTGTTCTAATGCTGTAGTATGTGGGGATTAAAATAAAACTAAAATAAGATTAAAATTTTTAAAAACCCAACAAACTCCCATAGGCCTTCACTGGAAGAACCCTCCGTGTATGTGCGAGAAAAGGGACCGACTTCCGACTCCCAAGAGAATATCTCGCACATTCTAGTTTAGGCTGTAACTGGGTCTAGTCGCTCCTACTGGTCAGGCGACTATGACCGGGAATAAAGCCCAATTTATAAAACCACCTTCTGCCTTTGCCGCTTTCCTTTTCGTTCCCTGAATTCCTTCCTTTTCAGCGCGACCACCAAATGAGATGGGATTAAAAGCAAAAAGCCTAAGAAAATGAATTTCTACCAGAAGATACATCAGGGTGCTGCTATAACAGCCAAAAGAATAATCCCATATAAAACCATCACCTTACTTCTTTGCTCTACCGGCATTAAACCAAACATCGTCTACTTTAAAAGAAATACTCATTGGTTGTAACTGACACTGGTCTGCCTGGAAATAAAACGCTAAAGCCTTCATACTGATGTCATTAAGTGATTCTTAGGCTTTTTGCTTTTAATCCCATCTTGAATGTATTTCTCTATGTGTTCACGGAATAAAGTCTGTTATTATCTTATAACTTCTTTGTCGGAGTATTTCAAGTACACACATGTACCCACGTTGGAAGGTTACTTTAAGCCTTCCAACTTATTATAGAACTTTAAATCTTACACGGTCTATGAAACCCTAAGCGGAAATGGGTCAGGGGACTAAGGGAATCAGAGACCATATACAAACTCTACTTACGATAAACCTTTAAAACACAGAAAAACCTCTTTTTACCCAATAAGTATTTAGTAATGAACATTACATTTTGGTTGTATAATTGTTACATTATGGTAAGAGGGTAATGAACATTACATTTTGGTTGTATAATTGTTACATTATGGTAAGAGGGTAATGAACATTACATTTTGGTTGTATAATTGTTACATTATGGTAAGAGGGTAATGAACATTACATTTTGGTTGTATAATTGTTACATTATGGTAAGAGGGTAATGAACATTACATTTTGGTTGTATAATTGTTACATTATGGTAAGAGGGTAATGAACATTACATTTTGGTTGTATAATTGTTACATTATGGTAAGAGGGTAATAAAGAAATGAAAAAGAATGAACCGGTCAAAATCTTAAGTGCGCGCCAACAAATAAGTAAATAAATGGAACCCACACACAGATTGAGTAAAGGATTAAAATTCCAGACAGTGTGGCGGCTATCCTCAAAGGAGTTTCCCTTGAGGTTGGTGGGGACTGTGGGGTTAAATCACATCTAAGGATTTTTAGTTCAAAAGTTTAAAATAAGAAATTATCAAATTTGGAACATTCTAGAAACAACCAGAATTAAAAGTAATGACTTTTTAATTACTTTTGTGGGTAATTTATGAGGAAGTGCGTCCCGGTCTCCTGCCTCAAAAATTGCTACCCGGTGACTATCAAAATAACAACACCAGCTCGTCGTAATTCTTGTTTATTTATCGTAATTTGTCGTAATTCTTGTTTAGATTGAAGATGGATATATAGTTTGGAATAGACTGAGATAGATAGATAGATAGATAGATAAACAAACAAACAAAATGATATAGATAGATACGAACAAATGGAGATAGATAGATATTTTCGACAAGTAAATGTATTTGGGGGGGGGGTCGCTTCTTTTTTGTCGTAATTCTTGTTTATTTAAACTAAAAATAAGACATTAAACAAACATGAATAAAAAAAATCTTAGAATTTAAAGTAATATAGATAAATAGGAACAAATTGAGATAGATAGATAGATGGATAGTTTTGAATAGCTGAGCTGGGTCATTATTTTAATCACCGGGCAGCAACTCTTGAGGCAGGAGACCGGGACGCACTTCTCATAAATTACCCTTTTGTGGATATATGGAGAGGATCGGGTTTCGAACCGGATGAGAATTGAGTTGAGCCTAGCCACTCGCATGAGCTAGACGTACCTTTCCAGATATTCTTAATTACACTATCTATCAGAAAAGTAGTTTTCTCAAATATGACTCTATATAAATAGGAAGGAGATTGGCTAAACTTGCAAATCATCGTCAAAATTTTCCGTTTTAATTTAGACGACGATTTGCAACACATCAAACTAAATTTTGAAATTAAAATTAATTTTAAAAATCCGATTCAAAATACTTGACTTTTTTTTGGTAAGTCAGGTTAGTAATTGTTTTATTTCATTTATTTAACGAATCTTGAAATATTTTCTCAACTAAAATATTTATGTGCAGTTTAGAAATTATTTCAAGATTCGTTAAATAAATGAAATAAAACAATTACTAACCTGACTTACCAAAAAAAGTCAAGTAGTAAAAAAAAAATAAAAAATTATTAAAAAAAGTAAATAAATAAATTAAAAAATGAGAAAGATTTTTTTTTATCTACAAAATAAAACACTTACTAACATGACTTACCAAAAAAAAAAGAAGTAAAATATTTTGAATTGGATGTTGCAAATCGTCGTCAAAATCACCCGTTCTAATTTTGACGACGATTTTCAAGTTTTGCCAGGAAATTTATATTGTTACTCATTGTTTTGATATATAATAAACCGTTAGAATTAAACTAAGTTTTAATTTATTTATTTGATGTTAGTCTTAGAATTACTTCTATACTTTCACAATAAAACTTTCAAATATTGAGAATCTAACAGTAGATCGTTAAACACATGGTTTCGTGTCCTTTTCGTCATTTCAAACCTTTACGGGTTATTAAATGCCAAAGCTTTAATTCAAGTGTAATTCAATACAATATTATTTATAAAGTATACATATTGTTAATAAATTTATCAGTATATTGGCAATGCAGTTATATAGTTTCTAGTAGTCTTATCTAATACTAATAATTTACACACGACCATGTGGTTTCAAGTATTTCAAGCAATTATATGGTTTCAAGTAATGATAATTATCACGTGTAAACAATTATAGATTCAAGTAATTATTCTTAATGCAAATAATTTGCAAACAATTATACATTTTCAAGTAATTATTCCCAATACAAATAATTTGCACACAATTATACATTTTCTAGTAACTAATACAAATAATTAGCTCGCAGATTTACGGTTTCAAATAATTATTCTTAATACAAATAATTTGCACACAATTATACATTTTCAAGTAACTATTCCCAATACAAATAATCTGCACACAGTTATACGTTTTCAAGTAACGATTTTCAGATTGTGCGGTAAAGTGAGGAGCTGATGTTAGGTGTGGCGCTCCACTTCAGACGCCAAAACAATCTTCTTGATCTAGCGCTAGTGAAAAGGGGAGAGACTCCCACACTGTCTGGCTGATACCG
Organism: Doryteuthis pealeii; assembly: GCA_023376005.1. NCBI lineage: Eukaryota > Metazoa > Mollusca > Cephalopoda > Myopsida > Loliginidae > Doryteuthis > Doryteuthis pealeii. The sequence goes on from CM042138.1 coordinate 33,325,063, forward strand.
ACTTTAGGCCACCCCGACGACTTTACTTGTACATTTTCAAGTAACTATTCTTAATACAACTAATTTGCACACAGTTATACGTTTTCAACCGGAGTGGACCTGGCAGTAAAGAGCAACGAAATAGTACTTGACACTCCCAAGTGTTCCCCAGAACTAGAGCCCCACTGCCGGATGTAGTTTAGTGCCATACCCAGGACACTCCTCTTTTGTGGGGATGAGGTTCTTACCCACCTCTGCAGTGGGTACAGTTAGCGTTTTCTAAGCCTCGCCGACAGTGTGAGTGAAGAACAAGGATCATATTGAATAAACAGTGTTAGTAAAGGTTGTTTTTGTTGCACCAAGATTTTTTTTGGTGTGGGGTGGCTTTATAGATAACTAGAAGCGGCTACGCGGCGTCGCATGGGTAGAGGAGTACGCCCCCCCCCAAAAAAAAAATTACGGGGTGTAATGGTTAGCAAGCTAGTCTTGCAGATCCGTTATCACTGAATAGCTAGTTCAATCCTCGTTGGATACTCTATAAAAGTTCCCATGAAAAGACCGTATGTTAATCGGCACAGGAAAAAAAAAAAAAAGAAAAAAAAATTGTTTGTTTTGTGCTTCCATATTGATTTATCTAACTTTGAGATTCACCAACATTTTTAAGTAGAATTTTAATGCTATTTTAATTTTATCTAATATATTCGCAAATATAATCTTTATCAACTTTTATATATATATATTTACCAACCCCTCCGCACGAGCAGGATGCGACACAAGGTCAATTTATTAAGCGGAGTTCAGCAGCTTTGAATTCAGAGTTTTCCTTCTCCTAGACCGGTTGCCTAACCAAGGTTAAAGATCCCAGTCTGCCCTACTATTTATCCATAGCTGAGGGAGAGTAGGATTTATACCTTTCCCAAGGGTATTAGCGCTAAGTGAAATGCAATTACCACGTCCAGGATTTGAACTCGGGGCGACGAGTCCATTTCCCATGATTTTAACCATTACACCACGCGCTTCCTATCAACTTTTTATAAGTTTGGCACAAAAGTGAATGTGAATATATATATTTACTTTGTCATTGATATATCTCAAAATGCGTATGGTTTGCAAAAGAAAAAATAGACGAGAAGGTTTGGATTAATTTCGTTTATTTAAAATAAACAAAAGCTTGAATTGTTGAGATGGTAATTCCTTTCGCTGCTTGATGAAATGAGGACACGTGTGGGGTTGAAAGTCAGTTCTGGCTCTACATGACGCGAGGTGTGAGGTGGTGTGGGTATAGTATGGCGTGACGCGGTGTGCGGTGTGGGTAGAGTATATCGATTCCTTTATATCGGCCTGACGTGTCTCCTCCCTGGCGGTCTGCCGTTAACTGCCCTTTTGACTTTAAGTCGGCTTGTATATATAGCAAACATTAGGATCGAGAAAGGCCTTTGAAGGGTTTTAGCGGGAATTTTTTTTATTGGTTGAAAAACATTAAATAGAGGATATTTTTATTGTTTATAAATTTTGTTTTTCAACCGGAAGTTTTGCTGGAGCCTATGCGTAGAACCATGTTATTTTGGTCACTTCGTTTTAGACTACCGTTGAGTTAACTTCCATTTGGGGTCAGCAACTTATGTTTGTTTTGTTTTGTTTTGTTTTATTTTTTAAATTTGTTTTGTTGGTGAGTGGATGTATTGTGTTAGTAAGGATTGTGAATCATAAAAGATATCTTATTTCTGTTATAACAAAGGTCCCCCAGATATCGATTTGATTCACAATGTGTATGTATGGTTAAGAGGTGTACTGAAGGGTTTTTTCTTAAATTTCTTTTCAGGCGCTTGTGATGGTAGGATTGGATTTGGTGAATTAGTGAATTGGGAGATACCTATATTTGTGTATATAACATCATTAACGGTTTTATTTCCGTAATTTCCTCCATACATACATACATACATACAAACTGCCCTTTATATATGTACTAGAAGCGGCTACCCGGCGTCGTCATGGTAGAAGGAAGGAGGGGGCAAAAAGTTAGTATCGCAGATCCATTATTACTGAATCTTGAGTCGGATCCTCGTAGGATGCCCCATTAAAATTGTTACGATTTTAGTGGCCATCTTTTAGGCTTCAAGCAAGAGCGCTTGTCCAGTGGAGAGATCCTTTGTGTTAAGCAGAGCCGGATCATTAGTAAAGAGTCTTTTAGTTGTTCCTTGCTGCTCCCCAGTCTCGCAGGTCCCTCGTCAATGATTGCAAATGGACATCTCTCAGTATCAATAATCGGCTGTTGATTGGCTGAGGTTTTAAACCACGTGACTTAGCTTAGTCTATAAATTTAAGTGGTGTATTGCAGCACACCGAAAAGATCCCAACAAAAATCCCTTTTATTGATTCGGTCTTGCTGGAGCGTCATAAAAAAGGTGCACAGACATTCTGAAAATAAAAACTAATGTCTCCCATTTAAAAAATTAAATGCAAAAAACAAAAAAACAAAACAAAAAAAAAAAAAAACACTATGCTGCAACTACTTGAATTTTATTTTTCAATTATCTTCACGAATAGAAATCAAATCTTCTTTTTTATGCTCAAAAAACAAAAACCGGTGATATTTAATATGTATACATATTTACTTTGTCGTTAATTGTTTTATTTTTGCAGTTTCAGCTGGACATACACACATACATACATACACACAACTACCCTATATGTATATGTATGAGAAGCCGCTACCAGCGTAGAAGGGGGTTAAAAAGTTAGTCTTGCAAATCCATTATCATTGAATCGTGAGTTGGATCTTCGCAAATACTCCATTTTTAAGCAAAGAGCTTCCTCCGTCCTTTTACAGGTCTTTTTTTTTTATTCTGTAGGGTAGTCTAGTCACCCTCCTCACCAGAAAATATGTGGGATTACTAGTTTAGTCGCTGATGATTCGACTAACTGTAGATAGTCAAACGATAAAGCTGGATAAAGAGTAAAACTAGCCGAGGATGGGGGGGGGGGGTCTGGTTTCGGCCACACATGACGGAGTTAAAATCTTTATTATCATTCTTTTGTGTGTATCCAGGTAACACACAGTCTGGTGATATTTTAAGTATCTAGACTTGGGTGGTCTCTATATCCGAATGTGGTGAAATTTGGAATCCCATATATTCATGCTGGATTTTGGGAACAGGCAGATCAACCTGAGAAGAGAAAGTCGGGATATCAGCCCGGGTGTTAATTGTGGTCAAGACAGTAGTTTCAGTCGGGTAGGATTTTTGAGTAGAAGGGGGTTAAGCAGTGCTTTTCGATTTTTGGAAAGTTGCTGACCGGTTGATTGTTTTTAGATCGATAAAAAAAAAGTGTATAAAACTAAAGAATTTGTTAAACTTCGAATAAAAAATATTAATGTAGGCATGTTAAAATTATCTTTATTTAATACAGAAATCTATCATCAATATAAACTAACCCTAAGTGTGGGCTCGATAGAAGAGAGTGCCACGTATGTAAGGTTGTTTCAGTAAGAGGTGAGGACTTAATAGCTACCCTTCTTTTTTGGAGACCAAGGTGGCAGTGCTGAAATTTACAAAAAGGAAATTAAGTTCTATAAAACAATGTAGGCAAAAAGATGGTAAAAAACCATCGTGGTAAAGAGCAGAAAATGAACAAAGTTGCTATTTTTAGAAAAATATTTCCAATTTTAGTTTATATGTACGGCAGCCGTACTTCAAAACTATATAATTTTTGAGTTTGAGTTTGTTTGAGTTTTGTTTAACGGCATATCAACCTCTGTGGGTCATTTAATGCCAAAAAGGTTATTTTGGATTTCAGACTTTAAAGTAGTGGTTCTATGGAGATAATTGGTTATGTTCTGTTATATTTTGTTGAAAAGGTTGCTTTTTTTTATAAAATTTAAAATGTTTTCAGGGTTTGTATTTCTAAAGATGTCTTTCAGGTTTCTTGCTTGATAGTAATTTGCGCGGATATGTTTAAGTCTGTTACAATTTAGAAGGATATGCTTGGTTGTAAGTTGTACTTTGAATGTTGGGCACACTGGGGCATCCTCCCCTTTTAACAGGTACGAATGGGTAATGTGGGTGTGCCCAATACGCAATCTGGCGAGTATTACTTCTTCTCTTCTAATACTTCTGTGGTATATAATTTTTTTAAAAATCATGTGGGGAACCAGTAGACCGACAGGTAGTACTCCACGGTCCAGCGGACAGATCGACTGAGAGTGGAAGAACTGGCTCCAAGGGGAATTACCAACATAGAACTGAGTTGAGAGTCTGAGAGCTGAGTGTGAAAGAAAATGGGGAATTGTGTTCGACAGCCAGAAGTTTCTTTTTCTTTCCTTTTCTTTTCTTTTTCTTTTCCAAGTCCGTCGCAGACGACGAAGACGTCACTCCATGTTTTCATTTGTGGACCCTATGGTGGCTCAACAACTTTTCTGGTGTGTAACTGTAGTGAGCCGGAAGTTATCGCTATGAAAGCAAAAATAAAATGACAAAAATAAACGCTTTGCGCATCAGCTCTGCGCAGCTAGAAAGAGAGAAAAATAGAAATATTAAAAATGATAATTTTCAACCAATCAGAGGCGTTCGCACCTAAAAAGAAGTTTATCAAAAAGACCCTTTTTCAAGCCTATGCAGATACTATAAATAACAGGCTTTTCGAAGAACAAGTCAGAAAGATCAAACATGCCTGAATGAGTCCACGTCTCATGTTAAAGAAATATTCTCCTACTGCTGAAGGTACTACAAACTATATCTTTCCCCGACTGCTGATTTGATTCTGAACAAAAACTGATTTGATTCTGAACAAAAACTCTTTCTTTCTCAGTTTGAGTCAACTCAACAACTCTACTTAAATCATTACATGAACATTTAAAAAAGCATTTCTGCAGGACTTTGATCAGTATTCTTGATTATTGTAATTTTCATATTAATGCACATTTTATTTGTTAAATGTATGAGTTCTTTGTTTTTCTGCCTTTACACATGTGTCCTTATAGTGTGATGAGTAAATTACCTAAATATATATAACTCTTTCCACAGGAGTATGTCGCTTATGAGCTCGTCCTTGCTTCTCCAGCAGTGTCCTGCATGCCTAGTCCGTCTTACTCTCGTATGGTTTGGGAGATGGGAGGCAAATGGCCTTATAGCTGCCTCCTTGTGGGGTGCTGTTCCTACGACCTGTTCATACTTCTGTGGAAGCCGAGCTAGGACCTACATTGACCAACTATGTGAGGATGCTGAATGTTGCGCAGAAGAACTCACAGAGGCAATGAATGGTAGGGAAGGTTGGCAAGAGATTGTCATGGATATCCGTGCTGCTTGCGTGACATTATGATGATCATATAACTCTTTAATACAGACCCATCATAAACTGGTAACCTCCGACTCATCCACTATATAACTAAACGGAACTAAGACACAGACCCGGAAGTTGTATGTGTGTGAAGGTGACTGTGTAATAAAAAGTTATCTACTTAGAAATCATTAATTTCGTTCTGCTTGGTTGTGACTAGTTATTTCGACATACCTATCATTTATCAAAAGGTTTTTTTTGCCTTGTGTCCAATTGATAAAGATATTTCTGCTGTATCCTGCTTAGATAACAGTGCAAAGCCACATTGTATATATGTCCGGTTACTCGACGACTACAGATGTATTATTCTAAACGTATTTCGAAAGAGAGAAAAAAAGTAAAAGATAATTATATTCGTACCTTCTTCCTTGTTGATATGGTAACTAATTTTGTCGCCTGATGTAGGCAAGGGTAGATAATCTCCAAAAGTCCATCAAAATCCTGCTTGCATAATTTATTCATATATATATATATATATATATATATATATATATATATATATATATATATTGGGAAAAATAACAAAACATGTTTAGATTGAAACCATAATAGACTATTTCAGGAGATCCAGAGGAATGTCTTCTCCTTCGGACTCCATCATCAGACGCAAATATGGAATATTTTATTACTTTTATAGTGGCCGGGAAAAGATTTGCTTCAAGATCGGGTGTATGCTTTTTTTTACTCTGGTTGGAAACTAATCTTTGGATTATATATATATATTATATATATATATATATATATATATATATATTGGAGGATATGTGCTTAATTGAAGTCATACCTAATTTTGAAAATTAATTAGTTAATAATTAATGAATTTTAGGAGGGAATATATGTTCAAATGTAAGGCTAAACAAATCGAGATATGCCCGCCTAAAATTCATTAATTATTAACTAATTAATTTTCAAAATTAGGTATGACTTCAATTAAGCACATATCCTCCAAAAATTGTCGGCTTAAAAGCCATATAAAAAATAAACACATTTGTTTGTTTACTTAATCTCATATATATATATATATATATATATATATATATATATATATATATATATATATATATATACAAAGCTGTCTAGTATATATATACATATATATACACATATATGACTGTCAGCTAATATATATACTAGACAAAATGTGATCCATTGGGTCATCCATTGAGCTCTGGGTAGATAATTGAGATTAGGGAAAAGTGAGTTAGCAAAACGAATCAATTTTTTAAAAAGTAAATACGGCCGGAGAGAATAAAAAAAACATTAAAATCATTTTGTAAGAAAGGGAAAGTCTGACCTAATTTAAGCTACGGGCTAACTGCTATAATGCTTGACATACAAATATGTTTCAAACTCTCTAAATCACTCTCTTTACGATCACAGAGAAACTAACGTATATAACAAAGAGGTAATCAAGATATACATAGAGAGAGGGAAAGTGACAGGTAGAATGTGAGTAAGAGACGGGTCAGTTTTTGACTTAAATGCAAATTACGACTAATTAGAACCAATTAAAATGTATTTTTCCAAACATAACTCAATCCTAAAACTAAAGTATAATTTAGTATAACATTCATGTCATTAAACTAAACAGCAAAAAGGCCTTTAAGAGACAAACATTAATTCGCTCAGCTTTGGATAAACTCCTGGCCGAAACACGTGTAAGTTAAATTAATTAAAATATCCTATTTTATCCATTCAATACTTTCTTTCCTTTATTTCTCTTTTCACACACATATATATATATATATATATATATATATATATATATATACTAAAGTTGGGCAAATTAATTCATATAAGCATAGCTGACATAGTTTCAGTTGTTTAAATTTTAACGGGGCTTTAATTGCTGTTATATTATCCTTCTTTTTCTAAGTCACCTTCATAATGTATATGAACATCATAACTTAGCTCGTCTTTCATTATACCAGATGATTTTTACAAACACTTAAGCAAGATCTTTTATGATTTATCTATTCATGAATTTTCTGACACAGCAGTTAATAATATTATTCATAAGATCAACTTTTGATATATTTTCTGTCACACATTCTCTCCATCCTTCTTTTTGGCGTATTCATTCAAATCTTCCCTCAATGAATATCTCTTCTTCACTTATTTCTTCAGATTGACAAAGTTGTGTGCCTACAGTAATTTCCCAAAAAGTTCTAATCTAAATATAGTTCAATGCCAATAATTCTTTGTTCCGGTCAGATGAGAGAAATAAAAAGAAAAGAAGAAAAAGAACATGAAAATATGGACGAAACAATTTCAAAGAAATATATTACCGATCCAATCTGTTCTTCCTCAAGCAATGAATGTAGATTACTTTCAACTTTATACAAAGGTTTAGAATAATAAAAAAAAAGCGAAAGAAATTATATAAAAGTCGAGACGGTACTAGTTAACTTTTTCTTGGGTAATTTATGAGGAAGTGCGTCCCGGTCTCCTGCCTCAGAAATTGCTACCCGGTGACTATTAAAATAACGTCCCCAGCTATGTCGGTATTACTTGAAAGAAAACAACCAACTTAGGGCGTTAAATGTATTTTAGAGGGGGGGGGCTTCTCTTTTTTGGCGTAATTCTTATTTATTTATCGTAATTTGTCGTAATTCTTGTTCATTTATAGAAATTTGTCGTAATTCTTGTTCATTTATAGAAATTTGTCGTAATTCTTGTTTAGATATGAAGATAAATATATAGTTTGGAATAGACTGAGATAGATAGATAAACAAAATAATATAGATAGATATGAACAAATGGAGATAGATATTTTCTACAAGTAAATGTATTTGTGGGGTGTCGCTTCTTTTTTGTCGTAATTCTTGTTTATTTAAACAAAAAACAAGACATTTAAACAAACATGAATAAAAGAAAATCTGAGACGACATAGCTGGGGACGTTATTTTAATAGTCACCGGGTAGCAATTTCTGAGGCAGGAGACCGGGACGCACTTCCTCATATATTACCTTTTCTTGTTATAAATCATTATCCTCCCCCTCCTCCTATTCATCATCAACTCGTGCCGACAGCACGGCGGATCTCCATGACTCTTCCTCGCCAACCGACCCTATCAGTCATCGCTCCTGGCAAGTCTCCTGCGCAGCATCCAGTACCCACGCAGAGCTGTTCCTTGTAGTTTTTTTTCCTGAATTTTTGAGATGAGGCTTGATGATTAGTATTATTATCCGACAAGAAATACCTGAAGAAGGTCGGAGGGCACATCGGTCGAAACGTTGTACAGATAACAATGATGAGAACAATAATCCGATAATACAAATAATACTAATTTTTTTTTGGTCGACTCACACTGGTGTGTCCACGTGTTGCAGCCCATTGAAGAACGTCACTTACGATCTCGTCCTTGCTTCTCCAGTAATGTCCAACATGTCTTGTTCGTCCTACCCGGATGGTTTCTGTTATAGGAGGAAAATAGCTGTACAGTCGCTCTTTTGTGGGTACTGCTTCCAGAATTTGTTCAAGATTGCACGCATCATCCTTGTAAAGTTCCAATGTACAATAAATGTTAATAATCAAGGGCAACATCATCATCATCATCATCATCATCAAGTCATGCCAACAACACGGATCTTCATGACCCTTCCTTTGTTGTGTACCATACTCATCATCAGTTGTATCTTACACCTGCATACCCATGGTTGTATACAGATATACTTATCTGTGGTATTTAGCTTCTGAGTAGATGGCATCGTCTATCTCTGGGTTCGTATAGTATATTGTGTGCATACCTGCATACCCATGGTTGTATACAGATATACTTATATTCTTTTATACTTATCTTGTGTATTATCTTCCACAGTTCTGGGTAGATGGCTTTGTCTATCTGTTATCTTCTGTCTTGCTATCCGAGCTGCTCTGGGCTGGTAGATGTTATTCTTAGCTGGATCTATCTCTGGATCTAGTCTGGTAGATATCATTCAGGAAGTCTTCTGTGTCTTGGTCGTTTGTTTGTTCTTTGTAAACGAAAACAAGAGTTTATTTTTTATCTTAGATCTCTTTATTATTTTATAAGATTCGGATCTTCATGACCCTTCCTTTGTTGTATACCATACTCATCATCAGTTGTATCTTACGTATAGTGTAATATAATAGATCACACATGCATACCCATGGTTGTATACAGATATACTTATCTTCTTTTATATTCATCTTATGTATCTTCTTCCATAGTTCTTAGTAGATGGATTCGTTTATTTGTTTCCTTCTATCAAACCTGGGTTGCTTTGGGCAGGTACAGGATGTTCGGGATAAATTGACATATTTATATTTGGTCATTTTTCTCCGTAGGTTGGAGTTATTGACGCACATTACGCATCATTTAAAAGTTTGAACCCTTCTTCGTTCATATACATGATGACAGATAGAATGGATGAATGGAACCCATCTGAATCATGGAAGAGAATAACTTGTATCATGATGATCTGCGCCGGCCATCAAAATAAGGAGATTATGGTTGCTGCCCAATGCTCCCTGAACACTGTACAAACAATCAGGCATGAACTAAGAATTACAATGGAGACCACGAGGCTGTGGCTAGAAGAAAACAACACAACAGACGATCTGATTACGTTCGTACAGCAGAATTCCTCGAAAATCTGAAGAAAAATGTGTTGGAAGACCCTCAGATGCCTACGTGGAGTTGCTAAACACTGTAGTCAAGCCCTGATGATAGCCAATGGTAGGCCATATGTATGGCAGCAGGATTCGGCCCCCTGCCACACCTATGGAAAAAGTCAAAAATGGTTGTCGGCGAATTTTTACGACTACACCTGTCCCAATGATTGGCCTCCAAACTCCCCATATCTTAACCCCATAGATTATTATGTATGTGGCGCTGTTGAGAAAGACACCAATCGCCGTGCCAGTACTACAAAAACCCAGGAATCGACAGAATTAAGGTAGTTTTTGAGACCGTTCCCAGGGAAACTGTAACATCAGGTTCCGGAGCAGGATTGAGGCTGTGATCGATGCTAATGGTGGTTATTTTGAGTAAAACTTGTTGATAGTAGTGTAATTTCCGTGCCTGTTGAATTTCCTTACAATCAATTAAATTTTGTAGTTACCAAGCACTTTTTCTTTTTCCTTATGAAACTGTCAAATTTCCCCCGAACACCCTGTAGATGTTCTTCTTAATCTGGGCTGGATCTTCTGTACTTGATACTGGGACGTCTTATGTTGTAGTGGTGTTTTTAGTTAACAAACACAAGACTTGCTTTGTTTAGAACTCTTTATTATTTTATAAGGTCCAAAATCAAATCAAACGCACGTGCGAAAATTCAGTTTCAACAAACAATTTGCCATTACCATCCGTCCTCTTCAGTGCCCACTGTTAAACACTGACTTTTCTAGACTCTTTGTCACGTTCGCGTTGGTGAACCTGAAGAGGGTCAACACAGGGTTAAAAAGGTAAATCGTTTATCCTGTGCTTTTCCACTAAACTGTTACTTTTGAATCTAAACTACACTTACTAGGCTGCCTATCAATTATGTAACACCACACCACCCGTCTCTCTCAGCCATCGCTCCTGACAGGTCCCCTGCACAGCATCCAGTATCCGCGCAGGTAGGGATTATCTTCCCTTACTTGCTACGGATTGCCGTTAGGTGACGTTGGACCAGAATATATAAGGGCAGTCCCACGAAAGTCAAACCATCATTTGACCTGCCGTAACCAAGACACAAGTTGGGCTAGGGGGGGGGCTTAGCCTCCCAGCAACAAGCAAGATGTGTACCTGTACACGCTACTTTTATACTCAATGGTTTCATAGAGGTTTGGCGTACCTGTTGCACCCCTTGTACTGTGTACCTGTTACGCGATGCTTTCTTTACTGTAAGTGACAACCTTTATTCTTCAAGGACTCTTTTCTTTAGGGCATTTATCTATCCTGTTCTGTATTCTTTCTGTTGAACTTTGCTTAGACAATAAAGTCTATTTGTTATAACTCTTTGTTGGGATTTGTTCATATAGATGTTCATGTCACGTTGGAGAAAATATTAGACCCATCTATCCTGTTTTGTATTCTTTCTGTTAACTTTGCTTAGACAATAAAGTCTATTTGTTATAACTCTTTGTTGGGATTTGTTCATATAGATGTCACATTGGAGAAAATATTAGACCCATCTATCCTGTTTTGTATTCTTTCTGTTAGACTTTGCTTAGACAATAAAGTCTATTTGTTATAACTCTTTGTTGGGATTTGTTCAATGTATATTCCTGTGTTGGGTTACCCCCTGGATAGCCTAATGCATTATAAGAAACGGGTGTTAGCTATTGAGTTAACACCTTGCTAGTTCTTATACTGTGGTCACCTGCGCCTTCACCTTTGACACAACAAAAATTTTTGGATGATTCCAATTCAAACTCGTAAAGCGTAAGTTACCGATTTAGACAACGTTGCACATTCATCTGTGCGGTTTTAAATTCATTCACGGAGTGAAGCAATGCATAACCTGTCAGCGCACCAACTACCATGATACTACCAACCACGTAGGATACCTACCTCAGCTTTAACTGATTTGGTCATTTGATATACACATCGCAAACTTCCACATACAAAAATTTACAAAACTTTTGTCTCACCATACTATTTTGTTTAACTACTACTACTACTACTACTACTACTACTACTACTACTAATAATAATAATAATAATAGGAAGAAGAAGAAGAAGAGGATGAGTCATTACAAAAAAATGGAATAATACTTCATATTTTCTTAACTATTTTTTATCATTAAAACAAGTTCATATAAGTGGTAGTAGAAGAATAAAGTTGATTTTTTGGACCACATGACCTTTAAGCACCCCTTTTGCGATCTCGTTTCATAAGGACATTTTTTTTCATTTACACCGTCAACATCCAGTTGTTTGTTAACAGATGATTTTTAGAGTTTTTTTTAAGTTATAAAACTAATCCTTAACCCTAACCCTAACCCTAACCTAAAAAAACAACCGGATTTTGATGGTGTAAATGAAAAAAATGTTCTTATGAAACGAGATCAAAAAAGGGGTGTCAAAAGGTCATATGGTCCGATTTAAAAAAAAAAACGAAAACAACAAATTGGATTTTATCAACAGTTGAAAAAAAAAGTATTATTTGGATTATTCGGACTATTGTCCTCATCTTTATTGTCATCTGTACAATGTTTCCGCCGATGTGCCCTCCGGCCTTCTTCAGGTATTTCTTATCGAACTCGGGAGCTTTCTCGATTTCGAGAACCTTCTTTTCGAACCCAGGAAACTTCTTGTCGTAATCTGGAACCATCACGGAACTTTGAACCCAACCCTTTATTCAACCCACGAGGTGCCATGTTCTCATTCCACTAACCTTAGCTGGGGTACAGGTCTTAAGCTGTGTTAATTATTATTCTATGATACTGTCGCCCGTGGCCAGGTTGAAAAGAAGTGTTTTTTTTGTTAAAATTTTAAAATACAATAAAAGCAAGTTGAAATCTAAGTTAGGCTTTTAAAATCACAAACGGTACTAATGCACAATATAGCGCACATTAGATAACGTATGAAAAGCATTACATTTCACGGAAATACCCGATACCTTTGAGGCGTTAGGGTTAAGGTTAGGGTAAGGGTTATTGTTAGTGTTAGACTTTGGGTTAGGGTTACGCTACTTCGGGAGTTTTTCTGATGATATTTATACGTAAAATGCGTACTAATGATATTATTTTTTGCACGCTATTCTGTATCTGTACCTCACAAACACTAACAAACTGAAAATAAATAAATTTTACGTCGAAGCAACGAACAGTTCTAAAAAAAAAAAAAGAAGTAAGAAAAAAAAGAAAGAAAGAAAGAAGAAAGAAAAAAGAAAAAAAGAAAAAAAAAAAAAAGAAAAAAAAGAAAAAAAAAAAAAAATGAAATCGGGTCACGTGACGGCATCTTTTGTGTCTGCTGATTCATTTCCCGCCAAAAAAGTTAGAGCCAGTTTTTAGGCGGCGAGACTTATTAAACTGAGAAGATTTACAGAAGTCTAAATCAAAAGACTGAAAACAAAAAAAAAAAAAAAAAAAAAAAAAAAAAGACTGATGAGTCGATCAGAAAAAGTAATGAAGTCCATAGCTCAATAGATCTAAAATGGCCGACCCTCCAATATGATGGATGATCGATATTCAGGAGAAAAAAAAAGGTTTGTTTCGAAAAAAGATGGACAGAACAAAAGCACCATAGGAATGAAGATATTCAAAAGCAAAGAAAATGGGTAATAAATACTTAAATATAACTAGTAGATTACCAACACATCATAATTGTTTTTGTAATCCAAAACACGTTACTACTTAAAAGTTAGAATATAATAGTCCAATTACATTTATTGGAGTTGCTGGTGCCAGAGACAGGATATCTAGTCGTGTCCCCACTCACCAAGGAAAAATATTAGCATTAGTATATCCAATGATATACAAACACTGAATAGACGGAAGGAAAGGCAATATAAACTCATATAAACATGCAGGACATTTATCATATCTTCTTATTATAATGGAGATTGCGTGCTTGTCTGTCTGTAACCCAAACAATATTACTATTCAAGTCCCATTTCCGTTTATTATTTTCATCACATTCTCCATGATTTTATTTTTATTTAAACCTCAATTAAAAAAAATAGTTTTACATTTTTAATATTGTTGGCCTTATCTACATTTTAATAACATGCAATTGTATTTATATATACAATAAAATCGCGGTTTACAGTTAGAATGGCAAGACTAATTTGCATATTGATATTTAAAATTTGATTTTAATAAATATGTAATTAGTATTATTGATTTCAAATTGTTTTTTTTATCTTAATGAATATGAACAAAAATCTCTTTAATAGATCTTAAAAGAAATTCATTAACAAGAAAAAATAACTGTCATTTTATTCTTTACTTCCTATTCTAACTAAATAATCAAATTAGGAAAATTTAGCAATGAAAGACGGGAGTGATGGAAGAGCAAGTTTTAGTTGTTATATTGTTATATTTTTCAATTATAGGGGGATATAATCTGTTTTAAATCTTTTTATCTGCATTCTTATTTAGTTTCATTAGCCTTTTTAATTTAATATAATATTTTATAACATTAAAACTTAAATACTTACGCCCGGAGGGTACATATATTTGCTAGTACATATAAGATATATAAGAATTACAGGAATACACAAACGTGTCCCAACAGTGAAATATCTATATATCAATATCCGTGTTCCTTATCATCTTGTAACACCCTCGGGTTAAAAATGAGACCGTCCAAATAATCCAAGATGAAATACAAAAATGTAAATCCTGATTATCTGGTGTTGCGAATTTTTGTTTCTTATAAGTGTCTGAAAAAATATAATAAGAAAGAAAGAAAGAAAGAAAGAACGGGAAACACAGACACACAGACACATACACAGAGACAGACAGACAGACAGACAGACAGACACACACACACACACACACACACACACACACACACACACATATATATATATATATATATATATATAATATATATAGAGAGAGAGAGAGAGGGTAAGCGAGTGGAAGCGATAACACTAATCTGTTTCAGGCTAGCATAATGAAAAGATGAAATGAAGAGAGAGAGAGAGAGAGAGAGAGAGAGAGAGAGAGAGAGAGAGAGAGAGAGAGAGAGAGAGAGAGAGAGAGAGAGAAATCAAATTATACTATTTTTAGAGCCTGCTAGTCCATATATAAATGTAGACAAGAGATTTATTTTTAAATTTTTAAATCCTGGGCAGCACTGGCTAGCTTTGCTAGTTGATTATAAAAAAGAAGTTTTATTGCTAGGTGGACTTTATGTCCATTTCATACAGATGGAATTACTTAGCCTAAAAGAATCAGTTATAGGCAAAGGATATTAAAAAAAAAAACATTCACACACACGTCACATAAAAAAGGAATCTCTACAACGTTTAATTCAATAAAGAGAAGTGCTTAGATATTCTCTAAATAGAAACTGTAAGATTCTTTACATCACTGAATCTAATAAATATAACAAATTATGGATTTAGAACAACAGTTAATCTAATCTAAAAGGAAAAGCATTTGCTATAATCTGATTTGTGCCTTGAAGACTTGACAGACCATAAGTGTTGTTGTATTAGAGAGTCTTCTTCCTCAGTAGAAAGATGTCTGATCATCTAGGGATTAAGATTTGTTGCGAAAAGCAATATTTATGAATCGTTTCTACCAAGAGGGCTTTATTATTGCTAGTTGCATTACCCAACCCATCCACATGAGAAGGATGCGACACATGGTCAATTTCTAACCGTAGTTTGACAAATTTGAATTCAGAAAGTTCCTTTTCCTAGACCGGTTGCCATTATCATAATCTTCATCATGTTGCGCTAGTAGCAATATATATATATATATATATATATATATATATATATATGTGTGTGTGTGTGTGTGTGTGTGTGTGTGTGTGTGTGTGTGCGCGCGCGTGTGTGTATGTGTGTAACGAATATAAAGGAAAAGTGAATAAGAAACACAAACAATTGATTCAATTAATATTTCGCCTCTGTTAGCTCAGAAACATCTTCAGAATGAAGAATTTATAAGTTAATAGAGACGAAATATTAATTGAATCGATTGTTTGTGTTTGTTATTCACCTTTCCTTTATATTCGTTACATTTTGCTGGATTTTAAAAATCTATATATATATATATATATATATATATTATATGTTATAGTTTACAATACATTTAAGGTGTCATTGTTACCATTGGTTTCCAGGCAGCATGGTAGCCACCCTTCTTCAAGACAACGCGCCTGTTAAGAAATACAGTGAATGTCAATTCATTTATATATGCACGTATTTTTGTTGTTTCATCTGCTTATCTATATGGAGGTCAAGATTTCGCCGATTCGGGTGTTAAGTTTTATAAATAAATAAATAGATACAGCTCTTACACACGTAATCGAGAACTTTATTTTCAATTCTCCAATACTAACAAAGGGATATATATATATATATATATATATATATATATATATATATATGTGTGTGTGTGTGTGTGTGTGTGTGTGTGTGTGTGTGTCGTTCTAGTAGCATGGATATCCTCGACAGTCTCTTGCCCACCGTTCTTATCATTCATTGCCCTCGGGAGGTCCTCTGTGCAGCATTCAGTATTCGCGCAGAGCTCATCAATGTATGTTTTTGCTGGACGGCCCGCATTGGCATGCCCATGTGCTGGTTTCCATAGAAGAACGTCACTTATGGCATATGAAGATTAAAGACCTCAGTATGCCCTACTATTAGCTGGAGGGATTCTTATAATTCTAAAGGGTAGGCATTTATCAAACTTGTTTATCATGGGTAGGATGTGACACAAGGTTTTCAATGGAACATACGGAAAAGGTGAAAAGAAGGAAAGAAAGAAAAAAATAAGAGAGAGAGAGAGAGAGAGAGAGAGAGAGAGAGAGAGAGAGAGAGAGAGAGAGAGAGAGAGAGAGAGAGAGAGAGAGAGAGAGAGAGAGGGGGTTATATCAAGATTATTATATTTTTATATATTGAACTCATTTGTTTGCAATAGCTCTTAAGTAAACATATAAAACGTTGTAATGATTAGATTATCATACTGTGTCATATCTACAGGTTCTGCTAGTTGCAAATACTTTTATAATAATGATAATATCTTTTTCAGCTAGATATATTACGTCTGAGACCTGTCAGCTGTTCCTTATATTTAAAACATTTATCATATTTCCACTGAATATTTATATTCTTTCCACAATTCATCCAACCTTGTCTTAAAAGAGTTCAGAGATGGGGCAATCACTATTGATGATGGTAGTTTATTCCATGAATCTACTACCCTGTTACTAAAATAATTTTGTCTCACATTTATTTTTCAAAGTTTTGTTTTTTTTTAATTTTAATTCATTGACCCCTGATATTGATTTTTTGAGCAACATTCAATAGATTAAAATTTGTTTAGTTTAGTTTTTGAACATTCCAAAAGTTTTTTGTTTTGTTTTTTTAACAAAAGGTTTGATTTACATCGATTTAAGTAATGCAAAACTGGACTTTTTACTTGTCTGTCAAGTTAGCTAAACTAAATCTTTATCTTTTTGTTTAACCATATACAATAGATAAGTGGACTGTGAATTCAGAGACTTAAATTTTTACCATAGTCTACCAGACAGATGTTAGTGGACTATGAAATGAAGTCCAATGTATATGTTTTTAATTTCTCAACTGGGATTAATACTTTTAATGAAATAAAACTCCAAAGAAAACATGATTTGATACATTAATTCATTTATAATTTTTTTTTAATTAAAGGACAGCATTAATTGATGAATAGATTTAAAGTTGTTGCATAGTAATTCAGTTATACACTTTTTTGACCTCACAACTGCAAAAATGGACTGTTTTAATTTGTTTTCTTTTCTTTTAAATTTTTTTATTGTTACTCGGAAATAGAAATATTTATATTCTTTCCATAATTCATCCAACCTTGTCTTAAAAGAGTTCAGAGATTTCAAGGCATTCACTACTGATGCTGGTAGTTTATTCAATGAACTACTACACTGTTACTAAAATACTTTTGTCCTACAAAAAGACAAGGCCCAAGAACACTTCCCCGTGGAATACCACTTGTCACCTGCACCCATTTTGATTTACAGTTTTTAAATTTGACACATTGTCTTCTATTATTAAAAGTATTTACGGGGGTTCGAAGGAGCTCTTATTCTCCGTAGAATGGCTATTTCGGACAAAGAAGGAAACAAATACGAAAGTAAATTGCAGACACTTGTATTAACTAAAATTACATAAATGTTTTTGCAAATTTTAATGGTATTTGCTACTAGACTTATCTGAGTTTAAGTAGTCTTCTTGGAGTAGTGGTGATAACAGGGTATTCTAGTCGTTGGTAGGAAATGTTGATAAGACGCTTCGTCTCGGTAGTTTCTCGTCCTTCAGTCAGTATGCTATTGTACCCGCCTTATAACGTTTGCTGATACAATGCCTTAGAAGTGAGCTGGTTGTAGAGTTCTATGATAAGTGGGCCCTGTTTTGGGCTAGGTGATGAGAGCGTTTATTTTTACGTCTCTCCTCCAGTAACTACTATGCGATAAGTGAAGAAATTTAAGATGTTGGTTATTCGCCCTCTAGCGACAGGGGAAGATAATTCACTAGGGAATTTCCGATATTATTTAGGAATTCTCTAATCCAATTTGGAACATGGCCGTTTATTTCATATTTTTGTCGTTTCAAAAGTGGTCTTTTGTGACTCACCTTAGTGGTTTGTTGTTTGATTTTTCTTTAAACAGAAGATATGAATTGAGCCTATTGCATATATCTATGGATGTGGACCAGACTAGATTAGATATATATAAAACAATTCAAATCTTTTCTCAATAGAACACCACAAAGGTAAGAGACCGATTTTATCTTCTCCAATAGCTTATATAATAATTATATTAATTTGATGCACAAAAGAGTCCAGTAATAGATGAGGAAAACTTTCCATTAGGGACTTCTCTCAAAATTTTTTTTAACCTTTATTTTTTGTTATTTAAAAAAAACTTTTGAGATAGGTCCCTTGGAAAGGATTTTTTTCATTTATTCCACTCATCTCATTCATTTTTATTTCATTCATTCATCCATTTTGCCATTAATTCTTAACTATATATATATATATATATATATATATATATATATATATATATATATATATATATATATAAACTTGAACAATATCATACTTTATTAAACATGATCAGCTATTTAAACGGGGGTTAAAAAAATGCGAAAAAGAAAATCCGAAAGAAAATAGTGACTTAAGGGACATTTTGACCGGTGCATTTTCAAAAGTTTACAACCGGTAGATCAAGAAGGGAAAATATATGAATCCTTTCAAGTTACTCCAATCTCCGCAACAACATCCCCAGCGAATAATTAAATCATATTTTTTCCCTTCTTGTTGCCCAAACTTAGACATTATCTTATCCCTTTCACCCAATCTATACACTTTGACTTTTAAACGATCTACCGGTTGTAAACTTTTGAAAATGCACCGGTCGAAATGGCCCTTGAGTCTCTATTTTCTTTCGTTTTTTTTTTTCGCCTCTTTTAAACCTCCTGTCTAAATAGCTCATCATCTATACATATATAAAAGGTAGTTGTGTGTATGTATGTCCGGAGGAAACTACGAAAATAAAACAATTAACGATAAAGTAAATATAGATACACATTCACTATCACCAGGTCTTGCTTTTTGAGCAAAAATAATAAAGATTTGATCTATATTCTTGAAGATAGCTAAAAAATAAAATTTAAATGATTCCAGCATAGATTTTCTTTTTTTGCATTTAATATTGTAAATAGTAGACATTAATTTTTCTTTTTAGAGTGGCCGGATCAATGCAAGATCTGTTTTTTACGTGGGGACTTTAATGGGGAATTTAATGGGGATTTTAATGGGGCATTATTATTAGGTTCATTATTACTGAATCGTGATTTGGATCCCAGCAAGATCCAAATCGCGATTCAGTAATAATGAACCTGCGAGACTAACTTTAAAAAATCTCCCTCTACCCAGGCAACGCTAGGTAGCTGCTTCTAATGTTTAATAAAGTATGATATTGTTCAAGTTTTTGTAAATTAGTCGTAAAAAAATGTTTATTGATCATATTTGCCTAGAGATCAAGTTTTGCACTCGAGATATTCATATCCGGTTGCTGCTTCAACTATAACACCCACTTAGTGTGTGTTTACATTGACTGCTAGGTATTTGACCACATCCTACTATCGGGCAATCCTGTGTACGTAATCATTATTATCATGTCGTGCTGTTAGCGTGGATTACCGATGACTCTCCCTCTCCAAAACATCCCTGTCGGTCATTGCTCCCGGTAGGTCCTCCACACAGCATCTAGAATCCGCCCAGAGCTGATCAATGTGTATGTATTTACACGGCCTGTTAGATATTAGACCAGATCCTGTTAGGTAATTCTGTGTATATCATCATCATCATCATCATCATCATGTCGTGCTGTTAGCGTGGATTACCCATGACTCTCCTTCTTCAAAAATCCCCGTCGGTCATTGCACCCAGTAGGTCCTCTGCATTGCATCCAGAATCCACCCAGAGCTGATCAATGTAGGTCTTTGCTAGTCAATCTACACTGGTATGTCCATGTGTAGGTGTCCACAGGAGAACCTCATATGAGTTCGTCCATTACATCACTTATTTACATAATCAAGCAGAATTATTTTTTTACCATGTTTGAGATGCAAATATTTTCCAGGTTGTGATTCACCCTTTAAAATTTCAAACTTTGAAATTCCCTTTAAATATAAACATCCCTGTTGATGGTGTGTCCACGTGTAGGTGTCCACTGGAGAAAAGCATTTACGAGTTCGTCCTTGCTTCTCCAGCAGTGTCTAGGGTGTCTTGTTCACCTCACCTGGATGGTTTGTGTGATAGTGGGCAGGTGACCGTACAGCTGCTATCTTGTGGGCTGCTGCTTCCATTGAAAGTAACGTCAAAGCATGCATAGCAAAGTGTTACATAATCTATGCGGTTGCATAAGATTATTGTCAATCCCCTGTATTTCTAAAGGGATGGCCCTTTTCATATCATGGGCGGGACTTTCCATGGAGTAGTACAGAAAGCCCGCGAAATACGTGAAGTCACGTGGGACCTGGTTGGGTCCTCAGTTTTCAGTTAGACGTCAGGCAGTGAAGATGTCCTGCCTTAACTGTAACTCACACTGCATACGCGCTATGTTAGTCAGACGTTTAGTTACATGAAATGTATAGTTAAGTAAATAAAAGCTTAAGAAAATAACACGGTGTTGTGGTTGTTGAATGTCTTGGTAACAAGACTGATCTAGAAGAAGAAATGAGTTAAGTGCGACCGACCACCAAGACGAAGTCCAGACGCTAGAAGAGATGTTAGAAGAGACTGACCTAGAAGAACTTAAGATATCAAATACGCCAGAAGAAGAATAGAAGTAAGTAAAGAAGGGTATACAACAAAAGGCCTGAACTGCTATGGACAGATTATCAATCATATGGAAATCTGATCTCACTGGTAAGATAAAACGAGAATTCATCCCAGCCGTAGCCGTATGAGTACTACTGTATGGCAGTACCACATGGACCCTAATGAAGCACTTGGTGGGTAAACTAGATGGGAGCTGTATGAGAATGTTGCGTAGTACCTGAAATAAATCTTAGAAGCAGTGTATGTATAGAAAGAGTTGGCAGAGTGGCCTATTGTCGGTATCATCAGGACACCGAAGAAGTCTGTCCCCTTTTCGCTAGTGCTAGACCAGGGAGATTGTTTTTGCTGAGATGGAGCGACACACCTACCGTCAGCTAACCACTGTACTGCACAGATCAGATTACACAATCCAGTATTGAACCTAGTGTTTCCTACGTGGGTGTTCTACCGACTGAGCTAAACCGGTCTATGGTGGTGGTGGTGGTGGGGTTAGTGTATGTATAAGTAAAGTAAAGTCGTCGGGGCGGCCTAATGTCGGTATCAGCCAATCAGCGAGGGAGTCTATCCCCTTTTCACTAGCGCTAGACCAAGGAGATTGTTTTTTTTTCGTCTATCTGTTAACTTCTATTTTGCTATCCGAGCTGCTCTGGGCTGGTAGATGTTATTCTTAGCTGGATCTATCTCTGGATCTATCCTCTTACTTCTCACGTTGGCACAGAAGAGGTCAAGTTCAAGGTTAAACTCTAGAATGAAAAAGAAAAAAAATAGAGGGAAAAAATGAATTCGACTTGTTGAAGAGAGGGGGGGGCAACAATGTCGTCGTCGTCACAAAATCTATAGCAAAAAAAAAATCCGTCGTCGTCGTCGTAAAATCACCAACTCAAATATCTTCAGCAGCTGAAAAATCGCAACTGCATGCTGTCGTCACCCCACTTCTACTTATACAAGTTTTTTCCTTCAACATCCGGGTGTCTGCACCCCACGCACGAGATTCCCAAGCCAATCCCGGCCGCCGGAATCCTCGTAGCCATCATCCGGGCACCTGGCGCTTACATCCGGGACAGTAGTATCTTGAATTCAGTGCCAATGTGTCGCCCGTTCGCATTCCGAAGGACGCAGGTTCGATTCCACATGCCAGGCAAAGCCTAGCCCGCTTCCTTCGAGAATACGACAGGCCACTCACCTCGTGTTCTCTGTCACATAAACATTACAGTCAGGGGATCTGGGGAAAATCCAAAGGGTGTCTCCATTATCATCAGGAATCAACGGCTTTTGGTGTACTTGTCACTGCATCTGTGGAAAATCTGCGGCTAACAAGGATATCTCTCTCCCCTGACCAGGATATGCACGTGGGGTTTGGGAACCGCTTGTGAATATCCTATTTCTTTGTTACTCTATCCATGAATTCACAACAGGTGAATTCGTTGGATGTCACAGAAATAGAAACAGAAGACTTTTATTTAAAGCTATTCCTCCATTGTATTTAAAGAAGGCATGAGGATAATCACAATATTAAACCTTTTATTATTAATATCAAATGTAAGCATCTCACTCAGCCCGAAATGTCTGGCAAGATATGAAGTATAGAATGCAACATATTCATTATAAAATCCTTATGAATAACCATGAACTTCATTGGTTATTATAATCATTTCATGATTATCATGTTGTTGTTGGCATCCAGTGTCCACTTTTAAAATTTTTTTCTAATCTGTCTACTAAAGACGATGGTGTAGTGTCCACTTTTTAAAAAAATTCTAATCTGTCTACTAAAGACGATGGTGTAGTGTCCACTTTTTAAATTTTTTTCTAATCTGTCTACTAAAGACAATGGTGTGGTGTCCACTTTTTAAATTTTTTTCTAATCTGTCTACTAAAGACGATGGTGTAGCGTCCACTTTTTAATTGCGTGAGTGGTTGAACAAACCAATTTTTGAATGGCAGTCTCTGGTGCAGTGACTGCAAACAAACAATGATGCTTGCTGGAGTTGCTGTTGTCTCTCCTTCCTTTTGGCTCTCTTTTCTACTACTTTGGCTACTTTCCTCTCTTTTTCACTCCTTCTCATTCCTTGTTTGGCACCAGGTTGCATGGTCTTTTACAGAAGCCTCCCATGTGTTGGTGTCGATGTGGCATGTCTTCATGTCCCTCTTGCAGACATCTTTGAAGTGCAGGCGTGGTCTCCATACCGGTCGGGTGCCCTCTGCTAATTCACCATACAGTAGGTCTTTGGAGATGTGGCCTTTGTCCATCCTCCTGACGTGACTGGGCTAACGCAGGTGTCTTTCACATGATTATCATAAGGATTAATAATATTATCATAAGGATTTCATAATGAATGTTGCATACTATACTTTATATCTTGTGTATAGTATACCTGTATACCCATAGAGTATGCCTGCATACCTGTGGTTATATACAGGTATACTTATATTCTTTGCTTGTATACTTAGCTTCTGTTTCTTCTAACTTGACAAAAGTCAGCCACAAAACAAAAAGTGCCAATCACCATTCCTGTGTTTTCCCCTGTTATTTTAAAAATCTATGCTATACTTACTATAATATATACCTGTATTTCTTTATATATAGTATACCTGTATACCCGTATACTTATCTTCTTTGCTTGGATACTTGGCTTCTGTTTCTTCTATCTTCCATCTTAGCTTGGGCTGGATCGGTTTATATTTGGGCTGGTGGCCTTAGCTGGATCTTCAGTTATTCTGGATCTGATCTGGGATGTCGTGTTGTTATGTTGTTTTCAATTAACAACACAAGACTTTCTTTTTGTTTTGAGCTTTATCTTTATCTTTATGAATCCCAGACCAACAAACAAATGTGCGGAGATTTGGCTATTGGGACAAGAGATGCCATTGTAATGTACTGGGTCTTAATTTCTTAAATACGTTGGCTTATTTCTTTGTGTGTGAAGCATCCCTTAAATTAAGATCCAGGGTAACCCGGTTTTGGATTAAAAAAAAAAAACATTCAGATACAAGTCAATTTGTCTATCTTTTGTCCACAATTTTATTTCGGCATATGATCATGATAGCAGTAAACTGTCAACAGAGAGAGAGAGAGAGAGAGAGAGAGAGAGAGAGAGAGAGAGAGAGAGAGAGAGAGAGAGACAAGGAAGGGAGGACTGTCATTCCACTCAAGCCTGTCATATTAGAAAGAGAAAGGGAGGGATTTTTTCAAGCGGCTGAAAATTCTCTGCAAGTTCCGTCTAAGCCCAGTATTTACATCGCACACATCTCCCCCTGACCGACAGACCCTGACTCTCACTTGAACACCAGGTCCTCTATTTTATGATTATCGTTGATCCCCTGATTCTTTTTCTAATATCATTCACCGAATTCTCTCTGTGTATTGTTTATTTCCCCAAATATCTAACATCAGAAGTTTTCTGGTTAGGATTCACAAACAATCAAAATGCATTCCAACCAGACTTTTCCTTTCAAAATATTTTCCTCAAATATTTCTTTTTTCCCTTCTTCCCCCATAATTTACTTTTAATAAAATTGTTTTGCGACCCCTAATTACCTCAGAGCCCATTAATTATATTACACCCTAGATGTCTGTTTCATCCAGTCATCTGCCAAAAAACTGACTTTCTGTACTAACTTCTCATGTTCACACTGGTGAACCAGAAGAGAGGTCAATACAGGGTTACATTGTGTCACTCACATTCAATGTATCTTTCCACTAACCATCATTTAAAATCTACACTACACTTACTGTACATAATTAATAGTTTACCTATCAATTATGTAAGAAATAAAAGGTTTTTGAAAGTATGCTCAACAAGTAACAGATCTCACTACCAATTAATAGTGTCTATTTGTTGTCATTTACATAGCTTGACACAAGGCCAGAAGTATTGAGGACCCAGTGAGAATCAAACTCACTAACAATGGTCTTCTAGCCTAGTTTGTTAAACATTAAACCACATCCCTACTGTTCACTATTTAGCATTTGTTGAAATTTTTTTTTGGGAGAAATTTCTCTGAAATGGCTGCAACAGGTAGCCCCCCACCTTGGGGGATGTTTTGTAAAAAAGTGTATATTTTTGTTTGGGCCTTGGTGCCTTTATTTTTGAAATTCCCGGAGTGAATACTTGTGGGCCTGTCATTGGTCAAGTATGACATCATTTGTAAGGGACGAGGAAGGGTTCCTGGCAGAAACCTTTTTCGACACACTTACTACGACAGGCACTCTGTGAACAGAGGTGAGAGAACAGGTCTCTCTTGGGCTGAAGCCCTCCCCTCCTTCTATGGTTGTCCGCTGTGAACAGCGAAGAATCTTCTTCTTCTGAAAAAGGATTAGGGTTCGTGAACGAACCCAAGGTTAAGAGATACGTGAACGTATCAACGTTGAGACCACTGGGTCTTTTTGACTGGTTGAAACCAGGAGCAAGAAGTATTTTTGGGGACGTGACCGTCCTAGTATACCAGGAATAGTGAGAAAAGGTCGTTGGGCGTGAACGTCCAGAAATATTTGAAGTAGCAAAGGAAAGTTGAATGAGGAAAGACCAAGGAACAAAGTTAAAAGAAAGGAAAGAAGAAAGCATTGAAGAACATAGAAGGAGGGAAGGAAGGAAGATAAACGAGGGAAGGAAGGAAGATAAACGAGGAAGGAAGGAAGATAAACGAGAGAAGGAAGGAAGATAAACGAGAGAAGGTAAATAACTCTGAGTTCTGTCATCAACCGACCAAAATAAGGGCCCACTAAAAACAAAAGGGCATTACGAACTTTCGCCTCTCGGCAAGAGAAATTTATTGAGTAATTTTGTATGTAAATTTTGTCTTGTTTGGTTTTATGTTATTAAATGTTTTTTTCATGGTTAAAGATACTGCACGGGGAAATTTGTGCAACCCACAGCAGACCGTAGAGTAGTTTAAAATTTGAATAAATATAGTTATTTTATAAGTAGAGTTTGTCTCGTTTTTTAGACTTTGTTAATTCTTTTTTCCTCATCATATTATTTACACTTTTATATTTTTTTAATTTGTTACTGGCGTCGAATTTTGAGGACCAAACCAAAATTTCGACACATTGTGTACATGAAGTCAATATTCAAAATAGATTGAATAAATCAGGATCAGTATTAAAAACTTGTTCTGCATTCTAATTTTTCAAAGATTTCATAACCATTACACCATGTGGAGTGTCCAAATAATATTGTCCATTTATTGGAGATTTTCCAAGATTATTATGCAAAAATGAAATTTAAAACAAATTTTGGCTTGAACTAAGAAATTTCCATCAAAGTTATGGTCATAAACCTTGCTATTATTATTACTAGCAGGACCTGTGGATATACTACAATATGATAATTTAATTATTACAACGTTTGATATGTTTACTTAAGAGCTATTGCAAATAGTTCAATATGTAAAAAATATAATGATCTTGATTTATTTTTCAAGTTTATTATGTGCATATTACTTTGGAAAATGCAATTGTGACAGAGAACGAGAAAGGAAAAAGAGCAAGACATTGTCTTGCCTGCCGGGATCGAACTCGCGTCCTCTTGCATGCAAAAACAAATGCGTTTTGGGCACTGGATGGACGCATGGTTTGACTGACGTGCCCGGATGTTTGGCTAATATGCCCATAAAATAACAAGTGAGTCGAGCGCTGGGGAGTCAGCAGTCAGCAGCAGCAGTCGATGACGAAGCGCTTTTCAGTAAGGAAATGTGATTTTGAACTGCTAAAAATTATTTCGACTACAACGACGGATTTTTCCAGCTGCTAGACGAAGAATGTGTTGACCAACAGAGGGTCTGACTTGTGAAAAGACTGAGAACTCGCTTGTTTTTGGTTCCCCCTTGGCGGGAGCTTGTTGATTCGAAGGTCTATTTCGCCCCATATATTTTCCCCCCTTCAGTTCGGTCGTACCTAGAAAAAGTTCAGCTGCCCAATTCCTTAACAAAACAAGGAGCATCTGTTTTCCCTTTCTTTCCTTCTTTTGATCTTTTCATTATATTTGATTGAAACAGATTAGCATTATCACTTCCAAGCACTCACCCCTCTCTCTATCTTTCTCCTACTATATCTTTTTTTTCTAATATTTTGTCTGTGTAGCATGTCCTTTTTCTTCCTTTATAATAAGAACAGAATGGTCCATTATTTAGCCGAGGTGACAACACTTTTAAGAAATAAGAATTTAGCAGATAAGCAACACTAGATAATCAGGATTTACATTTTTGCATTTCATCTTTTTGAACCAGAGGGTGTTATAACAGTTGTACAATTAAGGAACTCAAGTATTAAATATATATATATTTTATTTATTTTATCCTTGAATTTAATTATGAAGACAATGATGATGGTAATATTAGACAACCAAAAAATTAACTTAAAAATTTTGGGCATCAAAATTTTAGAGGATCTAATAAAATCTTTGAAATTTAAATGAGGAATTCCAATTTCGGACAAATAAAAAAAAAACAGTGAAAAATCTGAACTATTTTTATAAATGCCACAAAAAAAAAAAAAAAATTTCAGAAGTATCAAAATATTGTAAATTTTTATATAATTTTCTTTAGAAAATTATGATGTTTTGTTACAAGTAAGGAAAATTTGACAGCAATAATAAAGAAAAATAATCACTTCCTATGTGTGTCTAAGCTTTTGAATTTTCATAAAAATCTTTGACAATAATAATTTTTTAAATGGTTCACTTTTTTCACTGTTTTTTTTTTTGGTCTAAAATATTTTATTGGAATTTCTTTGTGTTGACTTAAATTATAAAATCTAAACATGAAATCACCCCCCCCCATACACACACATACACACAAAGGAAAAAAAGTACAATAGCAAAAAATTTGAAAAAATAAATAAATAAAAAAAATAAAAAATCCAAAGAATTTTGTTTTATTCTTTATTTGATAAATTGAAAAAAAAATCCAGAAGACTGGATTAAATTTCATAATTTTTAAAAGAAAATTTTTTTTATAGTATCACAGTCAGTTTCAGTATCACATAAATTATAAGTTGAAAATAAATTGTTGAACATTGCAAATTAATTGCAATTAAACAACATTTAACATTTTGCAGTTTTTCATTTTTCAGAAAATAATCTCCAAAGATGTTTTGACAAAGTTCCAAATTTTAATTTTAAGATTTTTATTTTCATGACTTTCTGTGAGCAGAAAGGAAAGATAATGGTTAAAGTCACAATTGGCAATTCAAAGTTTGGCTCTGTTCAATTTATGATTAAATTCAAATGTTTTTCTTAACTTTAAAAACCTTTTTAGATTTACTAGCAAAAGTATGTGTTCCCTGGGCGCAAGTATTTAAGTTTTCATGTAATAAAATATTATATCAAATTAGAAAGACTAACAAAACTAAATAAGAATGAATATAAAAATATCACACTTATTTCAATGTTATTTTAATTGATTTCTATATAAAATTATATATAGGATTGATTTTAATACGTTTAAGAATAACATGATAGTATTAAAAATCAGTAACAGCAAATGATTGTTTATTAAACCTAGTTTTGTTAAATTTAACAAATACTCAGCATATAGTTTTATATAGAAATATAAAAAATCATTACTGTGTTTAATGCTTGTAATATCTGTAGTGGAAATGCTATTTGGGATCGGGCATATATAGGCAGTGTAGCACAGAAATTAAGCCATATAATGTAACTAATAGTTTTATGTTTTTATGATCATCAAATACCATAGTTTGAAGAATCTTACAAGGAACATGAAAGGAAAGCTATTAATTTCAATGTATGGTTTTTATTTGTGTTATACTCTACACTTAATATACACACACACACACACACACACACACACACACACACACACATACACATATTATTGATCGCAACATCTTGTCAGACGACTGTCACGCCTTCATTCATTGTCTGTTTGTGAGCCCGTTCATGACTTTTCAATCCTGCCAAAGTCTTGCATAACTTAGAACATATATATATATATATATATATATATATATATATATATATATATATTATATACACATACACACACGCACACATACATACATACACACTGTATATAACAGTGTCTTTGAAATTGCACTTAAGTCTTTGTTAAAAGGCATTTTTTATCTT
This sequence comes from Doryteuthis pealeii, assembly GCA_023376005.1. Classification (NCBI taxonomy): domain Eukaryota; kingdom Metazoa; phylum Mollusca; class Cephalopoda; order Myopsida; family Loliginidae; genus Doryteuthis; species Doryteuthis pealeii. Next base: position 33,354,445 of record CM042138.1, read on the forward strand.
TTGAAAATAAAAGAATTTTTTTTTAGATTTTACTTTGAAAGTTTTCAATATAAAAATTTGCAAACAGTTTCAAATAAAAACAAATTTATCAATCTGATTCATTCAGGATTTGTTTGGGAATTTAAATAATAATAATGATGATGATGATGATGATGATGATGATGATGATGATGATGATGATGATGAACTTGTTTAAATTTTTAATCTAAAAGAAAAGACAGGTTTTCATTAGAAAAAAAAAGACTAAAAACCAATGTCTATTAACAGTCAATGTTTATTTAAGGTTTTGTAATATATATATATGTATATATATATATATATATATATATATATATATATATATATATATATATATATAGATAGATAGATAGATAGATAGATATATAGATATATATATGCACATTTTGATAAAATAAAAATATACATAGTAATATGTAGTTTTTTCAACTGTTAGTGAAAACAAACATTTTTTTATTGTAGGATTTTAGATTATTTATTTGTAATATATATGTGTGTATATATATATATATATATATATATATATATATATGTGTGTGTGTGTGCGTGTATATGTGTGTGTATGTATGCGTATATATATGTGTGTGTGTGTATGTATGTGTATATATGCGTATACATGTGTATGTGTGTGTGTGTCTGTGTGTGTAATAAGTATGTGGAGTTTTTTTAATATTACTGGCTATGTATCAATTTCTATAAAAGAGAAAAAAACCCGCTGCTTAATTAAGTTAATTAATTAAAATTAACAACCAAATGTTAAAATTCAAAATTCCCAATATCAGATAGATATTCTTTATTTTTAAAATTTTTTTTTTTTTATAAGAATGTGGGATAAAAAATGTGAATGATATTGAACACGTCAAAAAAAAAAAAAAAAAAAAAAAATCAAATTGAATGGTATTGACTTATGATATTTACTAAATTAATTTTACCAAAACACTAATTCTCTTTAACTGAGAATATTTTAGTAATATTAATAATAATAATAATAATAAGCTGTTTTAACTATTCAGTAGTTCTTGGTAAATTTTACCAAAATGAACCTTTTTTTTGATACACTTGTATGTACCATGTATCTATGATTAATGTGTGTAACGCTGTTAAGAAAATACATGGGATGTTTGCTGCTAAAGTTTTTAGTCTTAGGGAGAGTTAGTTGGTTGGTTGGATTTTAGGGCATGTCAACCCTTGTTGGGTCATTTTGTGCTGTAGACATTTTGTTTTATTCATTCTTGATGGGTACTCATGTTTTTTAAAAAGAACTCATTTTGTTCTAATTAACCCATAGATGTGACCCTAACAGGTACCACCACTCTGGGTCAGAGTGGACCTGGGAGTAATGGTGATGAAGAGATACTCTACATTCCCCAGAGCTCCAGAATTGGAACCTCACCATCAGATACCCAGGACATGTAGACCCTCAGCCACTGCCTTCTAGCACCCATATGATAAAATGGATTGGAGGATTTGCCATAAGGGCAATAGGGTTGGGGCAATCATATAGGTGCTAGGGCTTGACATGACCAGCCGATTGATCAGAGCGGCCTCTCTGATTGCCTGTATAACCTAAGTAAAGGCACAAGTGGAGTGTTGCAAGCCATGGACTGTTCAGCCACCAGGATTCTGTCATTAAGCATCATGGGTCACCACCTACAGCCAACAGGTGGACCCATTGGGAGGGGTCATAGCCCTCTGCAGAAGTGTGGCCAGTGTATTCTAAAGTCCCACCCGACAGGGCTGTGCTGTTATAATGAAAGTAAATTTTTTAGTCTTACAAAGAGAGAGAAAAAAAAAGAGAAAGAGAGAGAGAGAGACTTAAATATGTTGGGATGGAGAAAGAAAAGAAGAGAAAGGAGGAGGGAGTAAAAGATGGTTTGAATTGCCAATATGGCTGAAAATAGAAGAATTAAAAGTCATAGATATAACATTGTTCTCCCCAGTCCTCTTGTGACACACCCTACCAACCACACATGTTTGATTGGTTGAGTGGGTGGGTGGGTTTTACGGCATGTCAACCCATTGGGGGTATTTTATGCCAAAGACGTTTTTTTTTTAAAACTCAATTTTTTTCTATTTAACCCATAGATGGGACCCTAACAGGTACTACCACTCCGGGTCAGAGTGGACCTGGGAGTAATGATGATTAAGGGATACTCCACATTCCCCAGATCTCCAGAACTGGAACTTCACCATTAAATGCAGTTTAACATGCAATAAGTATAAGTGTATCAATATGTAATATATACATTTGAGACCCGTGTAGTAAAAGCACATGTGCTTGAGTATTGAGAGAGATACGCTTCATTCACCAAGGTATCTCCCTCCTCCTTTTAGCAACATAGACTCATTTCCAAACTGTGTTCATAACTGAAAGTGTGACACATAGGAATGATAAATAGGTAGATATGTAGTTACAAACAAACATATTGTTGTTATATACAGGGTGTCCCAAAAAAATTGAGCCAATTCTAGCTCAAACAATCTTGGGTTTTAACAAAATGTGTAAAAACTAAGTTTAAGGTTTTAGTTTGTTTTTTTCAGGGGTTAAGGATTATATTTCATAGCAATGAAAAGGCATTTTGTTAGTCTGTTAGAATTTTTTCGAACACAAACAAGAGTATGAGGCTTTATGAAATCAGTTATAAATTCTATTTCCCTCTGAGTATCTTGTTTAAATTTTGATAAATAAATCTTTTATTATTCAACATGAAGCCTATTTTATTTTGTTTGCTTAGGACTTGTAATTACTTAGATTTCAAATGATGTCAATTTTTTTCTGGACACCCTGTAAATTGTGTGGAATTTTCATGAGTACAGCTAGTTTAGTTTTAATGAGAGGAATTTAAAAAAAAAAAAAAGAAAAAAAAAAGAAGAAAAAAAAAGAAAAAAAAAAGAAGATTGGCTGTTTTGTTTTACAGCATATTAACCCTTTCTTGGGCACGTTTAATCTTGAATGCAGTCATTTTGATAAACATGTTGATTCCAATTTTGGTAAAGTTTATATGAAATCAACATTTTATAGCAAAAATATTCATAAAATTCATACTATTAATTGAGTCTGAGGGTGGACCGGTTGTTGATGACAAATCATTCCAAAATATGTTGTTATCTAAATAATTTGGGATATTGCTGCAAGAATGTGCGACTGTTGAGACTGGTGAAGAATCGGATAGGTAATTAAAGTCCGATGGAACTTGTTGGTCAAAATCTGGGAAGGATACAGAATAAACTGGGGATGGAGGGAAGGAACATGAGGAATCTGTGTCATTATCTTCATCTTCAGGAGATGATGATGAGATTGATTTTTGAGAAACTAGTTTGAAAATTTTTATATCGTCTGAAGGTTGATTTTCTTGGAATTTATAAGAATCGGATGAAAGCGGTTCTTTGGATGAGTGAGAATTTGTCTCGTTTTGGCTTGAGGAATTTTCTTCTTCTTCTGTAAGGTCGAGAGACATTTCTGTCATTAAATGGTCAGAAAGTTGAACTGGAATAGAATCTGAAATTAAATGAAGAAAAAAAAATTTATGTAAGAAAATTGTTTACTTTTCAAAAAAAAAAAAAAAAAAAAAGAAGCCTCTCTGAGATAAAAAAAACAAACAAAAAAAAACACTAAATAATAATAATAATAATAATAATAATAATAATAATAATAATAATAATAAGGATAATAATAATAATAAAGATAAAAGAATAAAATAAATTAAAAAAAAAAAAGACGCAACTCTGAGATACACAACCCTTAAATTACTCCAAATAAAATGAATAAATTTGAATATCAAATTTTCCAGGACTATTTGCCAAACCCTGAGTGATAGTACCTGTTAGGGTCCCATCTATGGGTTAAATAGAAGAAAAAAATGAGTTTAAAAAAAAAATGTGTTAAAAAAAAATTAACTTAAAAAGTTTTGAATACCCATCAAGCATTAATAGAAAAAAAAGTCTTCGGCATAAAATAACCCAACAAGGGTTGACATGCCATAAAATCCAATAAACCAAAACAAAAATGTACAAATCTATGTATCTCTGACACTGGTTGGTTGGTTGGATTTTACGGCATGTCAACCCTTATTGGATTATTTTATGTTGAAGACATTTTGTTTTATTCATTCTTGATAGGTATTCAAATATCTTCTTTTTTTTTTAAACACATTTTTTGAAAACTTCTTTTTTCTATCTAACCAATAGATGGTACCCTAACAGGTACTACCACTCTCTTTGGCACTGTTATATCATAATGTGAGGGATGCTCTGAAAGTAATGCCTCCTATTTATTTCCACAGAAATTCCAACAGATAGAGGAAGCCCAATGACAGCATTGGATAGAACAAGTTTTCAGATATTAAACACTAATTTTTCACAGTCAACTCCACTAGCTAAGAATTCTTGTCACTGATGAACAAGAGAGATAAAATGCCATGCTCTTAAGAGAGTTACTCTGAAACTAATGCCTCTTGTTTCCTTATATGGTCCCACAATACCACAGATGGATGTTGGTGGTATTGTATTAGAAGCTGAACCTTCCTCCCAATAACTCAATCTTTATTTTCGCCAAGTGGTAGCAGAGAGACAATTTGGTGAAATAGAGTTCGACATGAAAGCTGAGCTGTGTCATTTAATTTCTCCACGTGGGAAAAAAAAAAAAAAATTTACAACAATATTAAAACTAAATAAAAATAACCCCCAAAATAATAATAATAATATAATAATAATAATAATATAATATGAGAGTGAAAGTGATACTAATAGTATTTTTTTTAATAAAAGTTTAAAGAAAGAGGGAGGTGCTGTTGTACTAAAATTTTTGCCCTGCATATTGATGAGATCATACTCAAATGGGGAGGAGTAAATTTTGGCTGAGGACTCAAAGGGTTAAGACTAGTTTCAGTACAAATGCAGAATATCGCGCAAGAGATAATATCATTAGAATTGCATTTTACGTATAAATAGCATTTGATTACGGAAACTCCCGTAGTAGCCTAACCCCAACCCTAACACTGAGCCTAGCGTCTCAAAGGTTTTGGTATTTCCGTGAAATGTAATGCTTTTTATAAGTAATCTAATGCTATCTCTTGCATGCTATTCTGCATTAGTACCACAGTTTCATTTTATTATTATTATTATTATTATTATTATTATTATTATTATTATTATTATTATCATCACTCAATTTGTTTAGATAAACAAGTCATAAAAATTTCTGTTAACATCTATCGGATTTCTATGATATAGTTTCCTGAAAATACGTCAAATAAAACTCATCCACTCTCAACAGCTTTAAACTTGTTTTTTTTCTTCTCTTTTTTTTTCTTTGGCTTTTGTTGTTGTTTTACAAGTTAACCACAAGGAAATATCAATTTGATTGGCTGAAATAATTTGACATCACAAGGATATTATACAAATGTTTATGAGACTATGACTAACAACTGTTTACCCACTCCTCCTCTTCCTTCTCTTTCTCTTCCTCATAAGAGAATCCGGGGGTGGAGGATTTATAAGACAAGCACTCTTTTAGTTTCTCTATCAAAAGTAAACTTATCACACACTTCACTTCAGTGTTAATAAGCTTTACTTAACTCCATCCCCCCACCCCCTTTTTTTTTCATATAATTTGGATTTGTCATTTTGTCATTAAAAGTATCACTTGATTAAAAAATCACCATCCTATCGGCTGGGGTAGTAGAATACACTGACTCCAGAGTGGTAAGACCCTCCTCCCCATGTGACCACCTGTTGGCAGTAAGTGGTGACTCGTGATGCTTAAGGACGGAATCCTGGTGGCTGAACAGTCCATAACTTGCAACACTCCACTTTGGCCAGTCGGAGAAGCTCCTATGTCAAGCCCTAGTACCTATATGATTGTCCCAACCCTATTGCTCTTATGGGAAGCTCCAGTCCATTTTATTATACTAGAAGGCATTTTATCTAGGGGCTTGACGTGACAGCCGACTGATCGGAGGGGTCCTCTCTGACTGCCCGTCTAGCCTAGATAAAATGCCTTCAAGCACATATATATAAAAAGGGCTATTTGCCATAAGGGCAATAGGGTTGGGACAATCATGATCGGAGGGGTCCTCTCTGACGCCCCTCTAGCCTAGATAAAATGCCTTCAGCACATATATATAAAAAAGGGCTGGGATTTGCCATAAGGGCAATAGGGTTGGGACAATCATGATCGGAGGGGTCCTCTCTGACCGCCGTCTAGGCCTAGATAAAATGCCTTCAAGCACATATATATAAAAAAAGGGCTGGGATTTGCCATAAGGGCAATAGGGTTGGGACAATCATGATCGGAGGGTCCTCTCTGACTGCCGTCTAGCCTAGATAAAATGCCTTCAAGCACATATATATAAAAAAGGGCTGGATTTGCCATAAGGGATCGGGGGGTCCTCTCTGACTGCCCCTCTAGCCTAGATAAAATGCCTTCAAGCACATATTATAAAAAAGGCTGGATGCCATAAGGGCAATAGGGTTGGGACAATCATGATCGGGGGGTCCTCTCTGACTGCCCGTCTAGCCTAGATAAAATGCCTTCAAGCACATATATATAAAAAAAGGGCTGGGATTTGCCATAAGGGCAATAGGGTTGGGACAATCATGATCGGGGGGGGTCCTCTCTGACCGCCCCTCTAGCCTAGATGAAAAATGATGGAACCTTAATTGGACAGAGATTTGATGAATTATAAGAGATTTCATTTTTTTTTACTTACTTTTCTGTGACATGACGTGGCAAATATAATTGGTAACATGTGAATGACTCCAAGAATCGATTCATCCAACGATGTCCGATTTTTACTGTTGGTCAAATTTAAGTCCACATCTCCAAGTTCTACCAGCATCTGTACCATTTGTTGGTGACCCCGGTAAGCGGCTAAATGACAGGGGGTATCTCCATAATAGTTTTCTTGTTAACATTAGCACCAAGTTGAATCAAAAACCTGGAAAAAACAAAAGAACAAGAATAGATTAGCACTTAGAAAAAAAGAGCATAATCGTGGTTATTAGTTATCATTTAATGAGCTTAGTTTGGCACAAGGACAAGGAAATATAGAGCACCCAGTGTTAATAAAATTCACTATTCTGTAGTAATTGTTGGGTCAGAGTTTGCAACAAGTATTATTATAACATGGTAATTAATATCATTATCATACCATATTATTATTTAACCATGGTAATTATCATTATTATTATTATTATTATTATTATTATTATTATTATTATCATTATTATACCATGGTAATTATCATTACTATTATTATTTCATTATTATACCATGGTTATTATTATTATTATTTCACTCCTTGCAAGTTTTTCACACCAGCGTTAGCTTGTGATCTTTCACTGGAGTCTGAGTGACAACAAGTTTTCTTGGGTCTCCAGGACTCTTCTGAGTATTCTAGCTGATCTTAACAATGCTGTTGTCTGGATGGTCTCAATTCTTCCTCTGATTTCCAATTCCCCATGTCTGGTCTTTTAGGGACAGTTCCAAGTGCACCAACTACAAATGGTATCACTTTCACCCTCATATTCCACAATTATTATCATTATTATTATTGTTATTTTTTTTCTTTAGATTTAATCTAGTTGTAAATATTTGTTTTTATTTTTTGTACTGCAACTCCAGGTCAAAGTGGACCTGGGAGTAATGGTGATTAAATTGTAAATATCTTTTATCTAGTAGTAAATATTTTTTGTTTATTATCTAGCTGTAAATTTGTTTTGTTTTGTTTATTTTCTTATCTAGTTGTAATTTTTTTATCTACTTGTAAATTTTCTTTTTTTTATTTTCTTATCTACCGTATTTCCCTGAAAATAAGACAGGGCTTATATCAATTTTCACTCTGAAATATAACACTAGGGTTTATTTTCGGTGATGTCTAGTGTTTGCGTCGCAGGATGTGATTGTGAAGAATGTTTTATTTCTTTTGTCTATCTGCCACTCTCAACTAGGGTTTATTTTCGGGTGATGTCTAGTGTTTGCGTCGAAGGATGTGATTGTGAAGAATGTTTATTTCTTTTGTCTATCTGCCACTCTCAACTAGGGTTTATTTTCGGGTGATGTCTAGTGTTTGCGTCGAAGGATGTGATTGTGAAGAATGTTTATTTCTTTTGTCTATCTGCCACTCTCAACTAGGGTTTATTTTCGGGTGATGTCTAGTGTTTGCGTCGAAGGATGTGATTGTGAAGAAGTTATTTATTTGTCTTCTGCCACTCTCACTAGGGTTTAATTTTCGGGTGAATGTCCTAGTGTTTCGTCGAATGGATGTCGATTGTGAAGAAATGCTTATTTCTTTTTGTTTCTATCTGCCACTCTCCAACTAGGGTTATTTTCGGGTGATGTCTAGTGTTTTGCGTCAAGGATGTTGATTTGTGAAGATGTTTATTTCTTTGTCTATCTGCCACGCAAACACAGACATCACCCGAAAATAACCCTAGTTGACGAGTGGCAGATAGAACAAAAAGAAATAAACATTCTTCACAATCACATCCTTCGACGCAAACACTAAAGACATCACCGAAAATAACCCTAGTTGAGAGTGCAGATAGACAAAAGAAATCATTCTTCAACAAATCACAATCCCTTCGACGCAATAACACTAACATCGACCCGAAAAATAAACTCTATTTTTGTTAGAGTGTGCTAGATAGACAAAAGAAATAACATTCTTCACATCACATCCTTCGACGCAAACACTAGACATCACCCGAAAATAAACCTAGTTTGAGAGTGCAGATAGACAAAAGATAATAAACATTCTTCACAATCAACATCCTTCGACGCAAACACTAGACATCACCCGAAAATAAACCCTAGTTGAGAGTGCAGATAGACAAAAGAAATAAACATTCTTACAATCACATCCTGCGACGCAAAACACTAGATCACCGAAAAATAAACCCTAGTGTTATATTTCAGAGTGAAAATTGATATAAGCCCTGTCTTATTTTCAGGAAATACGGTAGATAAGAAAAATAAAAAAAAGAAAATTTACAAGTAGATAAAAAAAATTACAACTAGATAAGAAAATAAACAAAAACAAAACAATTTACAGCTAGATAATAAACCAAAATATTTACTACTAGATAAAGATATTTACAATTTAATCACCATTACTCCCCAGGTCCACTTTGGGGAGACCTTTGGAGTTTGGGCAGTACAAAAAATAAAAACAAATATTTACAACTAGTTAAATCTAAGAAAAAAAATAACAATAATAATAATGAAATAATTGTGGAATATGAGGGTGAAAGTGATACCATTTGTAGTTGGTGCACTGGAACTGTCCTCCAGACAGACATGGGAATTGGAAATCAGAGGAAGAATTGAGACCATCCAGACCAACAGCATTGTTAAGATCAGCTAGAATACTCTCAGAAGAGTCCTGGAGACCAAAGAAATTGTTGTCACTCAGACTCCAGTGAAAGATCACAAGGCTAACGCTGGTGTGAAAAACTTGCAAGGAGTGAAATAATAATAATAATAACCATGGTATAATAATGATAATAATAATAGTAATGATAATTACCATGGTAATAATGATAATATAATATAATAATAATAATAATAATAATAATAATAATGATAATTACCATGGTATAATAATAATATGTATGATAATGATATTAATTACCATGTTATAATAATATACTTGTTGCAAACTCTGACCAACAATTACTACAGAAAGTGAATTTTATTAACACTGGGTGCTCTATATTGCCTTGTCCTTGTGCCAAACTAAGCTCATTAAATGATAACTAAAACCACAAATATACTCTTTTTTTCTAAGTGCTAATCTATTCTTGTTTCTTTTTGTTTTTTCCAGGTTTTTGATTCAACTTGGTGCTAATGTTAACAAGAAAACTATTTATGGAGATACCCCCTGTCATTTAGCCGCTTACCGGGGTCACCAACAAATGGTACAGATGCTGGTAGAACTTGGAGATGTGGACTTAAATTTGACCAACAGTAAAAATCGGACATCGTTGGATGAATCGATTTCTTGGGAGTCATTCACATGTTACCAATTATATTTGCCACGTCATGTCACAGAAAAGTAAGTAAAAAAAAAAATGAAATCTCTTATAATTCATCAAATCTCTGTCCAATTAAGGTTCCATCATTTTTATCTAGCTAGAGGGGCGGTCAGAGAGGACCCCCCCCCCCGATCATGATTGTCCCAACCCTATTGCCCTTATGGCAAATCCCAGCCCTTTTTTTATATATATGTGCTTGAAGGCATTTTATCTAGGCTAGACGGGCAGTCAGAGAGGACCCCTCCGATCATGATTGTCCCAACCCTATTGCCCTTATGGCAAATCCCAGCCCTTTTTATTATATATGTGCTTGAAGGCATTTTTATCTAGGCTAGAGGGGCGGTCAGAGGGACCCCTCCGATCATGATTGCCCCAACCTATTGCCCTTATGGCAAATCCCAGCCCTTTTTTTATATATATGTGCTTGAAGGCATTTTTATCTAGGCTAGAGAGCGGTCAGAGAGGACCCCTCCGATCATGATTGTCCCAACCCTATTGCCCTTATGGCAAATCCCAGCCCTTTTTTTATATATATGTGCTTGAAGGCATTTTATCTAGGCTAGAGGAGCGGTCAGAGAGGACCCCTCCGATCATGAATTTGTCCCAACCCTATTGCCCTTATGGCAAATCCCAGCCCTTTTTTATATATAATGTGCTTGAAGCATTTTATCTAGGCTAGAGGAGCGGTCAGAGAGGACCCCTCCGATCATGATTGTCCCAACCCTATTGCCTTATGGCAAATCCAGCCCTTTTTTATATATATGTGCTTGAAGGCATTTTATCTAGGCTAGAGGGGCGGTCAGAGAGGACCCCTCCGATCATGATTGTCCCAACCCTATTGCCCTTATGGAAATACAAGCCCTTTTTATTATATATGTGCTTGAAGCATTTATCTAGCTAGACGGGCAGTCAGAGGACCCCTCCGATCAGTCGGCTGGTCACGTCAAAGCCCTAGATAAAATGCCTTCTAGTACAATAAAATGGACTGGAGCTTCCCATAAGAGCATAGGGTTGGGACAATCATATAGGTACTAGGGCTTGACATAGGAGCTTCTCCGACTGGCAAAGTGGAGTGTTGCAAGTTATGGACTGTTCAGCCACCAGGATTCCGTCCTTAAGCATCAAAACGAGTCACCACTTACTGCCAACAGGTGGTCACATGGGGAGGAGGTCTTCACTCTGGAGTCAGTGTATTCTACTACCCCAGCCGATAGGGTGGTGATTTTTTAATCAAGTGATACTTTTAATGACAAAATGACAAATCCAAATTATATGAAAGAAAAACGTTTTTTTTTCTTTTTTGGGGGGTGGGGAGGGGATGGAGTTAAGTAAAGCTTATTAACACTGAAGTGAAGTGTGTGATAAGTTTACTTTTGATAGAGAAACTAAAGAGTGCTTGTCTTATAAATCCTCCACCCCGGATTCTCTTATGAGGAAGAGAAAGAGAAGGAAGAGGAGGAGTGGGTAAACAGTTGTTAGTCATAGTCTCATAAACATTTGTATAATATCCTTGTGATGTCAAATTATTTCAGCCAATCAAATTGATATTTCCTTGTGGTTAACTTGTAAAACAACAACAAAGCAAGAAAAAAAAGAGAAGAAAAAAACAAGTTTAAAGCTGTTGAGAGTGGATGAGTTTTATTTGACGTATTTTTCAGGGAACTATATCATAGAAATCCGATAGATGTTAACAGAAATTTTATGACTTGTTTATCTAAACAAAATTGAGTGATGATAATAATAATAATAATAATAATAATAAAATATAATAATTAATAAAATGAAACTGTGGTACTAATGCAGAATAGCACGCAAGAGATAGCATTAGATTACTTATAAAAAGCATTACATTTCACGGAAATACCCAAAACCTTTGAGAAGCTAGGCTCAGTGTTAGGGTTGGGGTTAGGCTACTACGGGAGTTTCCGTAATCAATGCTATTTATACGTAAAATGCAATTCTAATGATATTATCTCTTGCGCGATATTCTGCATTTGTACTGAAACTAGTCTTAACCCTTTGAGTCCTCAGCCAAAATTTACTCCTCCCCATTTGAGTATGATCTCATCAATATGCAGGGCAAAAATTTTAGTACAACGCACCTCCCTCTTTCTTTAAACTTTTTTTAAAAATACTATTAGTATCACTTTCACCTCTCTATTATTATTATTATATTATTATTATTATTATTATTATTATTTGGGGGTTTTTTATTAGTTTTAATATTGTTGTAAATTTTTTTTTTTCCACGTGGAGAAATTAAATGACACAGCTCAGCTTTCATGTCGAACTCTATTTCGCCAAATTGTCTCTCTGCTACACTTGGCGAAAATAAAAGATTGAGTTATTGGGAGGAAGGTTCAGCTTCTAATACAATACACCAAACATCCATCGTGGTATTGTGGGACCATATAAGGAAACAAAGCATTAGTTTCAGAGTAACTCTCTTAAGAGCATGGCATTTTATCTCTCTTGTTCATCAGTGACAAGAATTCTTAGCTAGTGGAGTTGACTGTGAAAAATTAGTGTTTTAATACTGAAAAATTGTTTCTATCCAATGCTGTCATTGGGCTTCCTCTATCTGTTGGAATTTCTGTGGAAATAAATAGGAGGCATTACTTTCAGAAATCCTCACATTATGATATAACAGTGCCAAAGAGAGTGGTAGTACCTGTTAGGGTACATCTATTGGTTAGATAGAAAAAAGAAGTTTTCAAAAAAATGTGTTTAAAAAAAAAAGAAGATATTTGAATACTATCAAGAATGAATAAACAAAATGTCTTCAACATAAAATAATCCAATAAGGGTTGACATGCCGTAAAAATCCAACACCAAACCAGTGTCAGAGATACATAGATTTGTACATTTTTGTTTTGGTTTATTGGATTTTATGGCATGTCAACCCTTGTTGGGTTTATTTATGCCGAAGACTTTTTTTCTATTAATGCTTGATGGGTATTCAAAACTTTTTAAGTTAATTTTTTTTTTAACACATTTTTTTTTAAAACCCATTTTTTTCTTCTATTTAACCCATAGATGGAACCCTAACAGTACTACCACTCAGGGTTTGGCAAATAGTCCTGGAAAATTTGATATTCAATTTATTCATTTTATTTGGAGTAATTTAAGGTTGTGTATCTCAGAGTTGCGTCTTTTTTTTTTTTTTAAATTTATTTTATTCTTTTATCTTTATTATTATTATTATCCTTATTATTATTATCCTTATTATTATTATTATCATTATTATTATTATTATTATTTAGTGGTTTTTTTTGTTTGTTTTTTTTATCTCAGAGTGGCTTCTTTTTTTTTTTTTTTTTTTTTGAAAAGTAAACAATTTTCTTACATAAATTTTTTTCTTCATTTAATTTCAGATTCTATTCCAGTTCAACTTTCTGACCATTTAATGACAGAAATGTCTCTCGACCTTACAGAAGAAGAAGAAAATTCCTCAAGCCAAAACGAGACAAATTCTCACTCATCCAAAGAACCGCTTTCATCCGATTCTTATAAATTCCAAGAAAATCAACCTTCAGACGATATAAAAATTTTCAAACTAGTTTCTCAAAAATCAATCTCATCAATCATCCCTGAAGATGAAGATAATGACACAGATTCCTCATGTTCCTTCCCTCCATCCCCAGTTTATTCTGTATCCTTCCAGATTTTGACCAACAAGTTCCATCGGACTTTAATTACCTATCCGATTCTTCACCAGTCTCAACAGTCGCACATTCTTGCAGCAATATCCCAAATTATTTAGATAACAACATATTTTGGAATGATTTGTCATCAACAACCGGTCCACCCTCAGACTCAATTAATAGTATGAATTTTATGAATATTTTTGCTATAAAATGTTGATTTCATATAAACTTTACCAAAATTGGAAAACATGTTTATCAAAATGATGACTGCATTCAAGATTAAACGTGCCCAAGAAAGGGTTAATATGCTGTAAAACAAAACAGCCAACTTCTTTTTTTTTTTTTCTTTTTTTTCTTTTTTTTTTTTTTTTTTTTTTTTAAATTCCCTCCATTAAAACTAAACTAGCTGTACTCATGAAAATTCCACACAATTTACAGGGTGTCCAGAAAAAAATTGACATCATTTAAAATCTAAGTAATTACAAGTCCTAAGCAAACAAAATAAAATAGGCTTCATGTTGAATAATAAAGATTTATTTATCAAAATTTAAACAAGATACTCAGAGGGAAATAGAATTTATAACTGATTTCATAAAGCCTCATACTCTTGTTTGTGTTCGAAAAAATTCTAACAGACTAACAATGCCTTTTCATTGCTATGAAATATAATCCTTAACCCCTGAAAAACAAACTAAAACCTTAACTTAGTTTTTTACACATTTTGTTAAAACCCAAGATTGTTTGAGCTAGAATTGGCTCAATTTTTTTGGACACCCTGTATATAACAACAATATGTTGTTTGTAACTACATATCTACCTATTTATCATTCCTATGTGTCACACTTTCAGTTATGAAACACAGTTTGGAAATGAGTCTATGTTGCTAAAAGGAGGAGGGAGATACCTTGGTGAATGAAGCGTATCTCTCTCAATACTCAAGCACATGTGCTTTTACTACACGGGTCTCAAATGTATATATTACATATTGATACACTTATACTTATTGCATGTTAAACTGCATTTAATGGTGAAGTTCCAGTTCTGGAGATCTGGGGAATGTGGAGTATCCCTTAATCATCATTACTCCCAGGTCCACTCTGACCCGGAGTGGTAGTACCTGTTAGGGTCCCATCTATGGGTTAAATAGAAAAAAATTGAGTTTAAAAAAAAAACGTCTTTGGCATAAAATACCCCCAATGGGTTGACATGCCGTAAAACCCACCCACCCACTCAACCAATCAAACATCGTATCATATCACATGTGTGGTTGGTAGGGTGTGTGTCACAAGAGGACTGGGGAGAACAATGTTATATCTATGACTTTTAATTCTTCTATTTTCAGCCATATTGGCAATTCAAACCATCTTTTACTCCCTCCTCCTTTCTCTTCTTTTCTTTCTCCATCCCAACATATTTAAGTTCTCCTCTCTCTCTTTCTCTTTTTTTTTTTCTCTCTTTGTAAGACTAAAAAATTTACTATCATTATAACAGCACAGCCCTGTCGGTGGGACTTTAGAATACACTGGCCACACTTCTGCAGAGGGCTATGACCCCTCCAATGGGTCCACCTGTTGGCTGTAGGTGGTGACCCCATGATGCTTAATGACAGAATCCTGGTGGCTAAACAGTCCATGACTTGCAACACTCCACTTGTGCCTTTACTTAGGTTATACAGGCAATCAGAGAGGCCGCTCTGATCAATCGGCTGTCATGTCAAGCCCTAGCACCTATATGATTGCCCCAACCCTATTGCCCTTATGGCAAATCCTCCAATCCATTTTATCATATGGGTGCTAGAAGGCAGTGGCTGAGGGTCTACATGTCCTGGGTATCTGATGGTGAGGTTCCATTCTGGAGCTCTGGGGAATGTAGAGTATCTCTTCATCACCATTACTCCCAGGTCCACTCTGACCCAGAGTGGTGGTACCTGTTAGGGTCACATCTATGGGTTAATTAGAACAAAATGAGTTCTTTTAAAAAACATGAGTACCCATCAAGAATGAATAAAACAAAATGTCTACAGCACAAAATGACCCAACAAGGTTGACATGCCCTAAAATCCAACCAACCAACTAACTCTCCCTAAGACTAAAAACTTTAGCAGCAAACATCCCATGTATTTTCATACAGCGTTACACACATTAATCATAGATACATGGTACATACAAGTGTATCAAAAAAAGGTTCATTTTGGTAAAATTTACCAAGAACTACTGAATAGTTAAAACAGCTTATTATTATTATTATTATTATATTACTAAAATATTCTCAGTTAAAGAGAATTAGTGTTTTGGTAAAATTAATTTAGTAAATATCATAAGTCAATACCATTCAATTTGATTTTTTTTTTTTTTTTTTTTGACGTGTTCAATATCATTCACATTTTTTATCCCACATTCTTATAAAAAAAAAAAATTTAAAAAAAAGAATATCTATCAGATATTGGGAATTTTGAATTTTAACATTTGGTTGTTAATTTTAATTAATTAACTTAATTAAGCAGCGGGGTTTTTTCTCTTTTATAGAAATTGATACATAGCCAGTAATATAAAAAAACTCCACATACTTATTACACACACAGACACACACACACACACACACACACACACACACATGTATACGCATACATACACATATACATACACACACACACATATATATACGCATACATACACACACATATATACACACACACACATACATATATAATATATATATATATATATATATATATATACTATATATATACACACATATATATTACAAATAAATAATCTAAAATCCTACAATAAAAAAATGTTTGTTTTCACTAACAGTTGAAAAAACTACATATTACTATGTATATTTTTATTTTATCAAAATGTGCATATATATATCTATATATCTATATATCTATATATATATATATATATATATATATATATATTACAAAACCTTAAATAAACATTGACTGTTAATAGACATTGGTTTTTAGTCTTTTTTTTTCTAATGAAAACCTGTCTTTTCTTTTAGATTAAAAATTTAAACAAGTTTATCATCATCATCATCATCATCATCATCATCATTATTATTATTTAAATTCCCAAACAAATCCTGAATGAATCAGATTGATAAATTTGTTTTTATTTGAAACTGTTTGCAAATTTTTATATTGAAAACTTTCAAAGTAAAATCTAAAAAAAAATTCTTTTATTTTCAAAAGATAAAAAATGCCTTTTAACAAAGACTTAAGTGCAATTTCAAAGACACTGTTATATACAGTGTGTATGTATGTATGTATGTGTGCGTGTGTGTGTATGTGTATATAATATATATATATATATATATATATATATATATAATGTTCTAAGTTATGCAAGACTTTGGCAGGATTGAAAAGTCATGAACGGGCTCACAAACAGACAATGAATGAAGGCGTGGCAGTCGTCTGACAAGACGTTGCGATCAATAATATATATATGTGTGTGTGTGTATGTATGTGTGTGTGTGTGTGTGTGTATATTAAGTGTAGAGTATAACACAAATAAAAACCATACATTGAAATTAATAGCTTTCCTTTCATGTTCCTTGTAAGATTCTTCAAACTATGGTATTTGATGATCATAAAAACATAAAACTATTAGTTACATTATATGGCTTAATTTCTGTGCTACACTGCTATATATGCCCGATCCCAAATAGCATTTCACTACAGATATTACAAGCATTAAAGACAGTAATGATTTTTTATATTTCTATAAAAAACTATATGCTGAGTATTTGTTAATTTAACAAAACTAGGTTTAATAAACAATCATTTGCTGTTACTGATTTTTAATACTATCATGTTATTCTTAAACGTATTAAAATCAATCCTATATATAATTTTATATAGAAATCAATTAAAATAACATTGAAATAAGTGTGATATTTTTTATATTCATTCTTATTTAGTTTTGTTAGTCTTTCTAATTTGATATAATATTTTATTACATGAAAACTTAAATACTTGCGCCCAGGGAACACATACTTTTGCTAGTAAATCTAAAAAGGTTTTAAAGTTAAGAAAACATTTGAATTTAATCATAAATTGAACAGAGCCAAACTTTGAATTGCCATTGTGACTTTAACCATAATCTTTCCTTTCTGCTCACAGAAAATCTTGAAAAATAAAAATCTTAAAATTAAAAATTTGGAACTTTGTCAAAACATCTTTGGAGATTATTTTCTGAAAAATGAAAAACTGCAAAATGTTAAATGTTGTTTAATTGCAATTAATTTGCAATGTTCAAACAATTTATTTTCAACTTATAATTTATGTGATACTGAAACTGACTGTGATACTATAAAAAAATTTTTTTTTTTTAAAATTATGAAAATTTAATCCAGTCTTCTGGATTTTTTTTTCAAATTTATCAAATAAAAGAATAAAACAAAATTCTTTTGATTTTTTTTATTTTTTTTATTTATTTATTTTTTCAAAATTTTTTGCTATTGTACTTTTTTTCCTTTGGTGTATGTGTGTGTATGGGGGGGGGTGATTTCTGTTTAGATTTTATAATTTAAGTCAACACAAAGAAATCCCAATAAAATTTTTAGACCAAAAAAACAAACAGTGAAAAAAGTGAACCATTTTAAAAAATTATTATTGTCAAAGATTTTTATGAAAATTCAAAAGCTTAGACACACATAGGAAGTGATTATTTTTCTTTATTATTGCTGTCAAATTTTCATTGCTTGTAGCAAAATATCATAATTTTCTAAAAGAAAATTAATATAAAAATTTACAATATTTTGATACTTCTGAAATTTTTTTTTTTTTGTGGCATTTATAAAAATAGTTCAGATTTTTCACTGTTTTTTTTTTATTTGTCCGAAATTGGAATTCCTCATTTAAATTTCAAAGATTTTATTTGTAATTATTAGATCCTCTAAAATTTTTGATGCCCAAAATTTTTAAGTTAATTTTTTGGTTGTCTAATATTACCATCATCATTGTCTTCATAATTAAATTCAAGGATAAAATAAATAAAATATATATATATTTAATACTTGAGTTCCTTAATTGTACAACTGTTATAACACCCACTGGTTCAAAAAGATGAAATGCAAAAATGTAAATCCTGATTATCTAGTGTTACTTATCCGTCAAATTCTTATTTCTTAAAAGTGTTGTTACCTCGGCTAAATAATGGACCATTCTGTTCTTATTATAAAGGAAGAAAAAGGACATGCTACACAGAAAAAATATTAGAAAAAAAAAGATATAGTAGGAGAAAGATAGAGAGAGGGGTGAGTGCTTGGAAGTGATAATGCTAATCTGTTTCAATCAAACATAATGAAAAGATCAAAAGAAGGAAAGAAAGGAAAAACAGATGCTCCTTGTTTTGTTAAGGAATTGGGCAGCTGAACTTTTTCTAGGTACGACCGAACTGAAGGGGGGAAAATATATGGGGCGAAATAGACCTTCGAATCAACAAGCTCCCGCCAAGGGGGAACCAAAAACAAGCGAGTTCTCAGTTAGTCAACACATTCTTCGTCTAGCAGCTGGAAAAATCCGTCGTCGTAGTCAAAATAATCTTTAGCAGTTCAAAATCACATTTCCTTACTGAAAAGCGCTTCGTCATCGACTGCTGCTGCTGACTGCTGACTCCCCAGCGCTCGACTCACTTGTTATTTTATGGGCATATTAGCCAAACATCCGGGCACGTCAGTCAAACCTTGCGTCCATCCAGTGCCTAAAACGCATTTGTTTTTGCATGCAAGAGGACGCGAGTTCGATCCCGGCAGGCAAGACAATGTCTTGCTCTTTTTCCTTTCTCGTTCTCCGTCACAATTGCATTTTCCAAAGTAATATGCACATAATAAACTTGAAAAATAAATCAAGATCATTATATTTTTTACATATTGAACTATTTGCAATAGCTCTTAAGTAAACATATCAAACGTTGTAATAATTAAATTATCATATTGTAGTATATCCACAGGTCCTGCTAGTAATAATAATAGCAAGGTTTATGACCATAACTTTGATGGAAATTTCTTAGTTCAAGCCAAAATTTGTTTTAAATTTCATTTTTGCATAATAATCTTGGAAATCTCCAATAAATGGACAATATTATTTGGACATCCACATGGTGTAATGGTTATGAAATCTTTGAAAAATTAGAATGCAGAACAATTTTTAATACTGATCCTGATTTATTCAATCTATTTTGAATATTGACTTCATGTACACAATGTGTCGAATTTTGGTTTGGTCCTCAAAAATTCGAGCGCAGTAACAAATTAAAAATATAAAAAGTGTAAATAATATGCTGAGGAAAAAAGAATTAACAAGTCTAAAAACGAGACAAACTCTACTTATAAAATAACTATATTTATTCACTTTTTAAACTACTCTACGGTCCTGCTGTGGGTCGCACAAATTTCCCCGTGCAGTATCTTTAACCATGAAAAAACATTTAATAACATAAAACCACCAAAGAACAAAATTTACATACAAAATTACTCAATAAATTTCTCTTGCCGAGAGGCGAAAGTTCGTAATGCCCTTTTGTTTTTAGTGGGCCTTATTTTGGTCGGTTGATGACAGAACTCAGGTTATTTACCTTTCTCTCGTTTATCTCCTTCCTCTCGTTTAATCTTCCTTCCTTTCTCGTTTATCTTCCTTCCTTCTCTCGTTTATCTTCCCTTCCTTCCCTCGTTTATCTTCCTTCCTTCCTCGTTTATCTTCCTTCCTTCCCTCCTTCTATGTTTCTTCAATGCTTTCTTCTTTCCTTTCTTTAAACTTTGTTTCCTGGTCTTCCTCATTCAACTTTCCTTTGCTACTTCAAATATTTCTGGACGTTTCACGCCAAACCTTTTCTCACTATTCCTGGTATACTAGGACGGTCACGTCCCCAAAAATACTTCTTGCTCCTGGTTTCAACCAGTCAAAAAGACCCAGTGGTCTCAACGTTGATACGTTCACGTAATCTCTTTAACCTTGGGTTCGTTCACGAACCCTATCCTTTTTCAGAAGAGAAGATTCTTCGCTGTTCACAGCGGACAACCATAGAAGGAGGGGAGGGCTTCAAGCCAAGAGAGAACCTGTTCTCTCACCTCTGTTTCACAGAGTGCCTGTCGTAGTAAGTGTGTCGAAAAAGGTTTCTGCCAGGAAACCTTCCTCGTCCCTTACAAATGATGTCAACTTGACCAATGAACAGGCCCACAAGTATTCACTCCGGGAAATTTCAAAATACAGGCACCAAGGCCAAACAAAAATATACACTTTTTACAAAACATTCCCCCAAGGTGGGGGCTACCTGTTGCAGCCATTTTCAGAGAAATTTCTCCCCCAAAAAAAAATTTTTTTTTTTTTTTAACAAATGCTAAATAGTGAACAGTAAGGGATGTGTTTAAATGTTTAACAAACTAGGCTAGAAGACCATTGTTTAGTGAAGTTTGATTCTCACTGGGTCCTCAATATTCTGGCCTTGTGTCAAGCATGTACATGACACAATAGACACATTAATTGGGTAGTGAGATCTGTTACTTTGTTGAGCATACTTTCAAAACCTTTTATTTCTTACAATAATTGATAGTAAACTAAATTAATTATGTACAGTAAGTGTAGTGTAGATTTAAATGTGGTTAGTGAAAGATACATTGAATTGTGAGTGCACAATGTAACCCTGTATTTGACCTCTCTTCTGGTTCACCAGTTTGACATGAGAAGTTAGTACAGAAAGTCAGTTTTTTTGGCCAGATGACTGGAATGAACAGACATCTAGGGTGTAAATTAATTAATGGCTCTGAGGTAATTAGGGGTCGCAAAACAATTTTATTAAAAGTAAATTATGGGGGAAGAGGGAAAAAAGAAATATTTGAGGAAAATATTTTGAAAGGAAAAGTCTGGTTGGCATGCATTTTGATTGTTTGTGAATCCTAACCAGAAAAACTTCTGATGTAGATTATTTGGGGAAATAAACAATACACAGAGAGAAATTCGGTGAATGATATTAGAAAAAGATCAGGGGATCAAACGATAATCATCAAAATAGAGGAACCTGGTGTTAAGTGAGGTCAGGTCTGTCGGTCAGGGGAGATGTGCGCGATGTAAATACTGGGCTTAGACGGAACTTGCCAGAAATTTTCACCGCTTGAAAAAATCCATCATTTCTCTTCTAATATGACAGGCTTGAGTGGAATGACAGTCCTCCCTTCCTTGGTCTTCTCTCTTCTCTCTTCTCTCTCTCTCTCTCTCTCTCTCTCTCTCTCTCCTCTGTTGAAGTTTC
>CM042138.1:33376502-33423531 GCA_023376005.1 Doryteuthis pealeii
AAAAAAACCTACACCAACGAGACTAACCCAAATAAAAAAAAAAAAAATGACTTATTATTTTAAAATTAAGCGGTAAAATGTGTATGCAATTCCCTAACCCTCTAGCTTAGAAAATAAACCCTATACGGCATTGACATTCCTTTAAAATCATATCAATTAATCAATCAAGCTACTATCATATATATAATAGAGAGGAAATCCATTTTATCCTCTCTAGAGTAGGCTGGTCTATTCAGTTTTGTAATTCTAACATGTAATCTGCACACTCCTCTCCTGTCTGCTATGTTATATTCATAATTTTCGAAAATATTAACTGTATGCGTTAGTGGGGTGCCCGCCATACTACTCGCACCTAATATATTCCCTATTACCCTGTGTCTCAAATCTATCCACGAATGATCTCGTCTTGTTGTCTTCTCATATGTGTGTTATAGATATATAAAACTCCTCTCCCTGAAATATTCTCCTTACCCGCGTGCTACTGTGAGTGGCTCACCCTACACCTTTATATCCATTCTTTAGGCATCTATCAAGTGAGAAACTATTTCCACTACTTTGGAGTCCATACCTCAAATTTACCTTCGCTTCCCTTACACTAAACTATATAACGGTGCAACTGCTGTGTGTCCTAAAGGGAAAATATGACGATTACTTTCCAGTGGAGATTTTGCAAAAATGTTCTGGTCTGTTATTTACTTTTAATCATGTTCTGATGAGATTTCTTTATAATTACAATTCTTAACACGTTAGTGCTCTCCATATATAATTTATATAAAACTAGTATACTTATAAACAAACAGAAGATGCAAGCGAAACAATAGAAAGGAAAAATGGTAAAAAAGAAAAAAAAAAAGAAAAATTGAACTTTTCTATCAGGCGCTATACGTAAGTACAACTTCCCACTTATTATTTTTTTTAATTATTACACATAGTTATCTTTTCATCGCTCTCATTAGTTTGTTATTATAGAATTTACTGTTTGTTATAAAATATATGGAAGAGCAACAGATTATATGGATAAATTGATAATAACGTAGTAATACTACTCAAGAATTATAAGATCTACCTTGACATGAATATCAAACGGTCCACATTCGTTGTTAAAAAACAACGTTATGATAAATTTCATGCCCAGTATTTTATTTGATTCTTGATTATAATTGTTTATTTAATAATATATTTAAAATTATTTTAACCGTTTATTTTATAGGATATTGTTTTACGAGAAAATTATTACCAAGCAAAAAAAAGAAATTAAGTGGTAGTCATATAAAGTTTTTCTATATTAATTAATAATTTATATATCATCACATACGATGAAATAAAAAAAAAATTGTCTCTGTTCGTTTAAAAATATTGTTTGACGCATATGAAACAAAAAACAGATACGGTTTTTTCGAATATTCAACGTTTGTTTTCTTGGGGATGAGTTGGCTGAGTGGCAAGAAAAAAAAAAAAAAACAAACAATGAAAATTATCTGAATTGAATTTTTTGAAAAAAAAAAAAAAAAAAAAAAAAACATATTATGAATGTTCTAAACAGCGCAAACTATTTTAGTTTATAATTTAAAACAAATGTTAAGATTTTCCAAGAAATCTATGTTACAATTTTTTTGAACGAAAGAGCGCATGATTAATATTGTTTTTTTCTTTTCTTTGTTGTTATTCTGGTTTTGCTAGTCTTAGTAATCTAACAAACTCTCCGTAGGACAAGGGTGCATGACTTGGGTACGGCCACTATGCTCCGTTAAAATAAAGCCTTAAAGTATATAAAACTACCTCTTGCTCTTTGCCTCTTTCCTCGTTTCCTTAAGTTCCATTTTCAGCCCCCGTACAGTCCACCAAGAGAAAAGAACCGCTTTTTATTTGGGGACAGATACCAGCAAAAAACGAACATAACCTAACTTACCCATAAATGGCGACCCACGTGCCGGACACGCCGAGAAAGAGAAACAAAAGAAAAAAGAATTAACTGCACAAAAATTATTTTTCAAGGGATAAAAAAAAAAAAGAGGAAAGGAAGGGGAAAAGAAAAAGGAAGACATGAATGAACTTCTTTTTTTTCTTTTGAAGCTTGCTGGATAAAAAACACAAAAAAAAAAAAAACAAAAACAAACGAACTTCAGCACAAAAGAAAAAAAAAAAGAAAAGAAATAAAAAAATCGTGAAGAGTAAATAACATTTTTTATTCTTTTTTCTCCACATTCACCCACCGAACAGGAAAAAAATGAACTCCGAAGGACTCTGAATTAATCCCTCTACACCCTTCTACACATTCACTTAAAAATAACACTACTAGAGAGAGACTCACATTCTCTTATAGTGGTTAGACGACTATGCTTAGTCCACCCGCGACCGCGTAATCCTCGCCCAATCTAAGACTGAAATACATCATGACATCTCCACTACTAGTGTGTGCTGAAATCCTTTTAAATTCCAGTCTTGAAATAGTGGAGGAATAATAACTTTGTTTTTGCTTGTCTAAAAAAAACATTTCATATCAATTTACTAAACTTCTCAATACACGGAGCAAGCTCCGAGAACTCGCCCTGTAATGAGCCGGTACGCATATAGAATGATAAATAACAAAAACTAGGTGATACATCTCGAGTCGAAGTCGAGCAATATCGCGTTCTCAGCGATAATAACAATAGAGGTGTTTTAGGAGATCAACGCACTACAAAATGCAAGACAGTCGTTAGGATGAATGAATAGGCTCATCAATTCTTGTTATTCATAAAGTGTCAGTCTCATGCGCACAGCGCTAACGCTCACTTTCTATTCACAGTATATCTTAAATAATTAAACCACACTCAGTGTGACCTTTACTCTTTCTTCGCATCAAATCTCGTGGGTACGTACGTACCTGACCCAAATCGCACTCATAATAAGAGGAGTGCACACATCACAAATATAGATTGCATACTATAGTCAAAGTGAAGAGCCATAAGCACGATTTTGGACAATAACCGCTCTCTCCTCTACCGCTGTACACGGACCTCGCGTAGAGCACGGTGTGCACGACCACATAAAGACAATATATACATAGAAAAACTACATGACTCGAAACTTTTCTAATCAAACAAGACATTCAATACTTCTACTAAATATTCCATAAGAATAAATAATTAAAGGAAACATACTATAACACGACAATACGCGCAACCGGTGAAGAACAAAGAGAAGAAGATAAGAATATACCAAGGACATAATTTCACACCAACACCAACGAAAAGAGAAAGAAAGTCCTCTCACCCCTCTCTTATCCCAACATAGCGCTAGACCTGACGATGGACGAACGAATCCTCCAACGAAACCGAAGATGAAAAAAAAAAAAATAAAGAAATAAATAAACCCACACACCTATAAGAAATGGACTTTCCTCATACTATACAAAATTAACTCTCCATCCCAACATACGTACAGGCCTTAGAGACTCCGTTCTTAAATTGTGGGGGAGTGTGTGGGGATTTTTTAAAAAAAACTAATTAAAATATAGTGAATCATAACGATATTAAAAAAACAATTATTGAAACTCCCATTGAGCTGGGCGCCTGTATACCGGAATGAATCTTTCCTCTGCGCATGATGCCAGAATAAGAGTGTTCTGACTCGTCCTACCCCCTTAAAGATAATTTCGACGCATTCGATACCTGAAGATCTAGCTGAGATTTAGGAGTAGTGGGTCTGAATTCGCTTTCGGCATCGGAGCGAGGGCTCTACGCCTTCCGCTAACGGACAGTATCTGCCACCGTTTCTAACTAAAGCGGTGAGCTACGTATAAATCATAACGCCTCTGCCTTTGTCTTGTTATGCCTGTTTGCAGTTCTCCCTTAATACAGTCTCCCACTTTTTCCGCGCCCAATAGCACAGACAGAAAGCACCAGCTTTATTAGGGCCGAAAGAAAGGATACCACAATGTATCTCATAATTCTCGCGAATACAAACTTCGACGGCCCCTCGCCCTAACCCCATAGGTTAATATCTTAAGCGAATTTGTATAAAGGTTTGAATTCGAGAGTCTTGCTCCTTCATTCGCAGACTGGTTACCTTTATGAAACACAAGTTAAGAGCACTCAGTCCTCGCCTACTCTATTATATCTTTACTGTACTAGCTACAAGGGAATTTAGTCGTTGGATCGCCTCCTCGTTGCTAAATTTGAACTTAGGTGTTTCGACGCAAATACTCGTTCCACTTGTAACTTTAACATTACACCACGCGGCCTGCATTGGTGTTAATTATTGGTCGGGAATTCTGATCTGTGTACAAACGTGGATGTTACACCTCCACCTCTTCAATCACAATGGATCAGGGATAGCCCATAAGAGAGTTATAATCCGTAAAAGTGTGTTTGGGATTATCTTTGTTGGATCAACTGCCTGCTGTGTATAGTTCTGGTGGTTGCTTTGCGTTAATCGACTCTCCTCGACTCATGTGGTTTATCATAGATAGCGAAGTCTCTAGTCATATTTATAAAACTACAAGCGCGTAAAAGAAGTGTGAAATATTAGCTATTTTCCGCACTTTTGCCTGGTTTGTAAATATTTTATCTAACAACACAACAAATCTCAAAAAATCAAATAAACTCAAACCACGTCAGGGCATCTCCCTATGCTTGTTTAGATAGGCATATTACAGAAACATATAGCAGGTTGTTTTCCAGACAAGATAGCTCGTATACGGTGCAGACAGCTCGTTATAACATGAATACGCTAGGGACTGCTCTCTGTATCATAATAACTTATTATTTTTCGGTGTCATTCTATTCAGTATAGTTATAAAAAACGAAAAATGATTAAGCATCATAATCAACAGTGGAGACAGATATAGATATAGAGACGCAACAACGTGCATGTTTGGAGGGAATCTGATTCTGTGACCAGTGTGGAGCTGCATGGTTGAAGTAAACATACGTGCCCTGAGTGTGCGCGCTCGCTGAACTTCTTTGCCATTCATTACCGAGTGTACTAGTAACAGAATATTAGCTGATAGAATGTAAAACATGAGAAGATATCCATGCTCAATAGTAATCTTAGGATCTCTCCTTCCATTTACTGCGCTCTGGTATTTAAAGAGTAGAATTACATATTTTACTAAAACAGTTGTAAGACTGCTATGAGAAAGCATACACGCTTAAATACTAGCGTTACATGTTCATTTTTATAAGGAAGTGCTTGAGACAGAATTATGATAAACTAATGGACTATGCATTTGAGGAGTTAGTTAACAATGATTATAGTAATAAATTTAAGTAGAATCTATCATATTAGCGTTAAATAATCTCTCCAGTTAAGATCTTGACTCTTTGTTATTGATTCACTCACACCTAAGCAAAAATAACGCTAATGGACTATTTAACATTTCAAGCGACATAATAACTACTGTTACTTCTGTGAAATGTGAGATCCCTTACGGGTATAACCCAGAACCCTCGTTGAAATTTCCGGCAATAAATCTACAGTGAATTAATAAATGTATTCAGTTTACTTTCAAGTATCCTATAAGTTATATAAAATCGTTCAAATTCCTTTAGGATTAAACTAACAACCTGGAACAGTACGCAAAAAGTGTTAGATAAAGAATAGCATAAACAACTAAAGCGCGAGCCCATATGATAAAAATCATATACCGAAACACTCACATATGAGTAAGAAAGATGCTAGGATACGTTTAAATGCTGCAAACTTTAATATAACAATGGTAAATTTTAGCATGCGGCTCATAAAGTTATGTTTTCTTAGGGGTTTTCTGATGTATTTTATAAAAAAACGCCTCCTCATGATACTCAGCACATTTAAGAAATAAAAGAATATAAGTAACACAGTCATTTGACTTTTTTAAATCGTATTATATGTTTCACTAACACTCTGTCGCTCGCGGGCAATAAGATCCAAATTTCTTTTTCGCTAGTATATATAAATTAACTCCGATAACCTGTCCAGTGTCTTACTCGCAGATCTACTGAGCAAACAACAGGGATGCTTTAGATTGTTTCATAACTTTCTATTGTGAGCGGAATTATCATACTTGAGTTATATCCACAGGAATAAGAGACACTTTTTTTTATTATAATCTACTAGAGCAAGCTGCAGTGTATTCATTAGGATACTTACTATTTATTCCAAATAGAAGATTTACCTACATCTCATCTCAGTCATGTTTAACGACGGCTAACACATCCATACGATAACGCATATTTCATAACTGAAGGTGGTTTTAATAATTATAATTTTAATTAGGCGGTGAACTTTGTAAACATACAATAATAAGGGTACAGGCAGACGATAGTAATTTTCTCATGCCCTGTACGAATCACGTGCTTCAGAGGGGAGTATGATATATATCTCTCAAGAACAACCCTAACTGGATAATTAGAGCTTTATTCATGTGTTTATATTTCAGTTCTGACTAAAGTGAAATGATTCATTTCACATCTTGTCTCTAATATAACATAGGTTTGTGTTTGCGCTCGCTAAGCCATCCTCTCTCGGGGCGTAGTGTGTTCTCATAGCAGCAGACCCTTAAGTCAAAAACAACTATACTCTCCGCAACATACTCCTTCGTTCATCATGTGCATCCTTCTTCTCGTCTGCTCTTTATCTGGTACGTTGAACTGTCTACGTATACGCTCTAAGTGGACAAATGATTGCCCGTCGTGTCGCTGGCTGCTGCCATATTTCGTCACTAGGACCTTCCACGTGCACATATAGTGCTCAGAGAACAGTATGAGCAGGTGGCCCCCCGCCAAATATGTGTGCTGGTGATTACAACATAAACAACAGATTTATGCAAGAGGGAATAAACAAATTAAGACACAAAAAAGAAAGATAAAGGAAAAAAAAAAGATAAAACAACAGTGCGACAAAAACAAAGATCAATTCCAGTGAAAAAGAACATGTTTCCGTTGTTTTTTAATAACACATTCCCTTTACTAAAATACTATTAAGGAGTCGTTACATTTAAGAATTGGTCAGTATTATAGTATATAACTGTCTAGCTGCTATCTCTCTCAGTACTCCATCTGCTATTAATTCACTCTTCGCTCACTAACAGTGTCTGTCGAGAGGGGTGTCACCCCCGGTTCCATTGGGGACTGCTGCTAAATGTTGATCTCTTAGTGGGCATCTAACTATCTTAAACCTATCTCCACAGATGTTCCAAAAGGTTCATCTGCTCTCTTCTCAGGCTCCCTCCAATATATCTTAATACCTGTATACCTCTATATAAATTTCTATTTTTAGATAGTAAGATTTAGTCACAGGCACAACGTTATTTATGGGTATTTTGATTGTGGTGTGAATCAATGTCAGTTCTCAGTCATGTGGTCTGCGCGTAGGATAAGTTTCTAAGAACTCTCTCAGTATCTATTCAGCTGCTGGAGATCTATTGCGAAATAGCTAGCCTGGGCTATAGTTCTCAAACCTTAAGTAGTGAATAGTGACGTCGGTCTATCTCTTACATGTATGTCGCTTATTTGCTTGAGTTAATCTTTGTAATGCTAACGAACATAGGGTGGTGGTATAAACTCTTTACTCGCGAATAAAAGAGAAAAGGATCTGAGGATTTCTATAGATACTTTTCAGCGCGTGACACAGATGGATAGACAGTGTAAGATTCCCTCCAAATAGCAGGTGGTTCGTTCTCAAGGATCGTTCGATACTACTAGCGTCAGCGCCTGACGGTCAATCCTATGGCTCGGATTTTGCGCGTATTGAAACTCACGCCTATTACTGACTTCGGGATTTTTCTTAGTGTAGCCGTGCATTTCTTTTACAATTCCTGGTAAGATCTCGTCTGCTACTCATGTTGCACTTGGACATGCGACTAAGAATTGAGTCGGCGGTGGAGATGTGCTGTATATTCTTCGGAGCGACGTTACGCATCTTTTATGCTGGTAGATTATCGGCCGTTACATATACCTGACTCTCTAATCAGACGGTGTCCACTTCTCTGTCACCTCATTAGTACAGTATCGTGTGTAAGGCACCGCAGTGCCACCTGCGTCTCAAGCACGAATAAATCTATCGCAGGCTATATCTTAACAAAGCGAAAAGAGACTGTGCTATTTAGAAGAATTGAGATTTAAATAGAATGCAACTACAATTCGCGCTCACTCTCTTCAGCTTAAGCATAATGACATAATTAAACACATGAAAGGTCTACTCATAGATGTGTTTAGTAGAACTAACAATGACCACATATATCATAGATAGAGTTCGACTGCTTGTATATTCTACATTGCTCCCAGTAGTACATAAAGCGTAATAAGCGCTCAACGCTCTGGGTGGCGGTAGTGGGGTCTCTTAACCACCGTCTCCGCCAGTGGATTGATGATGGGTTAATCAGTACAGACAGAACTGAGCTCTCATCGCCCTCTCATGCTTCCTTATTAGCATAATCTATATACCATAGCCTGAAACAGAATTGTTTATTTTTTATCGCAGTAGTTGACTAAACGAAAAGGTGGGGAGCCGTGGTCTACTCAACGTTGACTAACCGCGCGGTCCTCTCGAAAGGTCACCTATATTTGTAACTCGCACGACACGCTGTGAACCTCCAGCCGTCGTAATCTTCGTCCTGGATACTCGCCCGTGGGCCGGCATAGATCAGAACCAGGAATCCTTGTGGTGTCACAGGTAAGGCGCTCGCTCTCCTCGTTTCGACTATATTAGATCACAGAGAAGTACCTGGTTATTTTGGTTCAGTTCTCTCTCGCTCAGAATTGACTGTGTGCAAGACCATCTCTTAATGAATTAGCATAGGATATAGCTATGAAGTGCATGATACTACAGTTCGCCAGATAAAATAATACAAAAAAAAAACCTACATACTAAGGACGAAGCTAACCAAAATTGTATATATAAGCGGTAATTGAATTGTGGTGTGGGAGTCATACTCTCTAAGCCCCTGCATAGAGCTTATAGAAATAAACCCTATTACGGATGACATTGACCTCTTTAAAATATCAATCAGATTAATCAATCAACTACATATCTATAGAAATAGTCATTAATGAGAAGAATCGGTTGTCTGTCTTAACCTCGAAAAATACGTATCTCAACTCGCTAAACGTCACGATATTCACTCAGGAAGATGGCTTGTATGTTGAATCTAATGATATTTAAAGTTATAGAGATCAGAAAATCAATTACTCACATACCGCTAATGAGGAGAGACAAGCTATATCGCAGACATATCGATATATATACACAGAGAATATTTACAGTCCATCGCAAATAATACAAGAAACGCAGAGAGGTTCCACAGACGACTTGTATGTAAGTTGTAAGTTACAACAAAAGGTTCATGAATAGCGAATTACGATAATAAATAGAGCCTCAAAGAGGGTATAACGAGCTACTCATTGTCCTTATATGCAGTATACATCGGTATCATACATCTTCTCCTGTATATATTTCAAGGTGGTCACCATTATGTGTGTATGTTAAAGAATGTTGAGGTGGTTCATAGCACCTCTTTTTAGGTATGTTTTGTACGCGGATGATAACATTCTAATAATGTCTCACCCAGACGCGAAACAGAGCATCTGAAGATAATGATCATAAAGTTAGGACAGGCGGTACTTTCGGACGTTCTCTTGTGTGTGTTTTGGTAGATTTCCTATATTATTTATATATTAAATGAGAATATTGATTGTCATCTTTATCTTATGTTATCTTGATTTTAATATTTAAACATATTAGTGTGCTCTGCACTTCGTATTGATTATATTAGTCGATTGTATCTCGCCATTAAAATACTAACGGAAAAGATCAGATACGGTGGTATATGAAATAATTCTCAGTACGATTTATTGTTACATTTAGTATGCGCGTGTGTTAGGATCTCATCGACTTGGAAATATAAATAATATCTAAATATGAAGAAATTATGAATTACGTCATAAGTGATAAATTGCATAAACTTAAATAAAACGTTAATTCATTCTATAATATAATGTGCAGTAAGCTGAAATCAACTCAGCGACAACAACATTTAATTATTATATTGTATTAAAATTCATCAAATTTACAATGTGTGAATTTTCTATTTTAAAAAGCTAATTAACTGAAATTATATAAGCTATTTATATGTTTATGTGTCGTTTACCTAAAGGGAGCTTTCTCAAGATGTATTTATATTAAAATGTATTAAGTGCTTTCGTGTTCGTAAATTATTAATTGAATTATTGGATTACGTATGATTTCAGTTACTTCCTACTAAATATCCTTATAGATCAGAGAACTTCTATCAGAGTATGATAACTAAGAGAGATGATTCCATCGCCTTGATGAGATTTCGCGCACAGTCTACCATATTCGGATCGTGACGTGTTCTCCTAACTCTTAAGTGCTCAGATATGGAAGATCGCTCTCTCAGCTTTTATTGTATGTACTACACATAAACCACTCTAGCCTACTCTGGCGCCTCGTGCTGTCCTTATTACATTACCCTGTGAAAGATATCCTACTTGTCAAGTAACCAGTTAGATCTAAGTAAACCACACTCAAAGAAGAAAGAACCAGCTTTTATTGGGGACAAAGATACCAGCTAAAAACGAACATAACCTAACTCTTTCGACGCCTAGTGAACTCGACGACCGTCTCGGCTCGCGCACACGTCCCGACGAACCATTTGAAAGGGTATAAATAAATTAATTAAACTAAGTCTCCTCAATAAAACATACACCTTTTTGCTCAAAAGGGAAATAAATAATAAATGATGCAATAATATATGGATATAGTGTTTAGGTTTAAAGAAAATAATGATATTAAAAGAAAGTGAGATTCTAGAAGCTGTGTTCTGTTTTTTTATTTCATTAATTATCTTGTATTTAAACATATGAACAGATAAAACCAAAATGAAACACGCACATGATACATAACTAAACAAAATATGACCAAAAAACTAGACTCAAATTCGTTGAGTGCAGCACAAAAAGAGAAAAAAAAAAGAAAAGAAATAAAAAAAATCGTAGGAAGGTGTATAATAAACATTTATTTCTCTTTATTTCTGTGTGTTATTGTGCAACATTATTCTTCCAGGATACTCTTAGTAGAACGCAAAAGTGGCACTCGGACGTAAGAGACTCTTCTTGTATGATTTACATACATACCTCAAACACCTTCATAAGTCAGACAATTTTTCACTTTATTAAAATAGATAGTGAAAGACCAAAACATACTAGTAGAGCGAGACCGACTTCATATAGGTTTAGTGATCTGTGATAATCTCTCCAAGGGTTACGATGAAAATACATAATTAGCATAACCTCGATCCATACCTGGTTGAACAGATGTTAGTGGCTAATATGTGACAAATGGATTTTGATTGTAGTCATATGTTTAAATTATTTCAACGTGTGTGCTGTCTCTATAAATAACATTATGACATCATTACATAATATAATGAAACTCAACTTATACATCTCGAGACCGAAACTATACCTTGACATATTATTAATTAAACGAGGTCTCATTATTAGTTCTTTAATACCACAGAATATATACTTAAGAACATAGCAATAATATATTGACTAGCAAGATAGAAGTACATGAAAGTATATGAGATGGGTTTCTGCATATGTGTATTATCTCTCTATACCGTCCCACGCATATAATCTGCAGTTAAACTCGATAAATAAAAATTAACATATTCTTGACACGTATTAATAGTTCTCTCGTAGTGTTCAGATCGTTTACACTTGTGAGACCTAATAACGCACATATAATAAATACCCGCAAAGTACGAATGGAATTGTACAAAGACAAAAGTAGTTGGATCAAAATGTGAAGGACCTTTCGATTTTATATCTGTCCTCTAAAGGACCACGTTTCTCGCACCTAAAGGAAATAGATATAATCGAGTCGAAATCTCAGATCTCTCATAAATAAATATAAAATGTATAACTCGATGAAAAAATAGGAACCAATCAACTCCCTCGCTATAAACAGAGAGAAAACAAAAAAAGCAAGGAACACCTTATCCTCAATTCACCAAACGAAATACAATAGAGAACCCAAAACTACCAAAAACCTACACACAGACGAAGGGAAAATCCCTGTCAACGAAAGCACAGAAATGACATTAACGCCTGTCCCCAAATTATTTCAAGAGCTCTGTCGGCTGGGCTTTAGAATACGCTGCTCCTCTGCAGAAGGTCAGACCCCCCCACACACACACACCATAATGGACCCACCTGTTAACCGTTGGTGGACGACCTGTGATGATGTTAAGGAGAGTTGCTGATACCCCACTCTATTCTTTGCTCCAGTTGTATACGTCTAGCGTGGGACTCGCTTGGGGATTTTGTCTGCGTCTTCCATTGGGGATTTCTCTTATCAGAAGCCCTGTGTCATTGGTAGTTTTAGATAATAACCCAAGACTTCTATTTGCTTTAGATCATATTTTATTCCGAAATCCCACCAGACTACCTGCGCAGTTTTGGTACGGCAGTGCGCTTACACCTTGTGTTCTGGCGATACTGAAACTAAAACTCTCTTTTCTAATCTAAACCGGAAGAGGGTCTCTCCCACCATTCTCACCGGTTATCCACCGGAAGGATCAGGAATGAGGTCAAGCCTTGTCACTCAATCCTTCAAGGCCGCCGGTTGCAACTTATAACACCATTTTGGTTTCTACACTACTGTAAATAGTGTTAGGGTTATTATAATTATGTAACAGAAGCCCTGGAGGCTTGAGCAGTTATAACATGCATCAATCCACTGCTGAGGGTAAGAAACCACCCCAATGGGCTTACCTGTTATATTTTACGGCATGTTCAACCCTTGTTGGGTCATTATGAGAAGACGTTTTGTTTTATTCATTCTTGATGACGTACTCAATTTTTTTCTTTTCAAATCAATTTTTAAACAGTTTTTTTAATGCTCATTTTTTTTCTATTTAACCCATTGGATTGGGCCCTAACAGGTACTACCACTCCGGTCAGAGTGTTACCTCTGAAGTAATGGATTGAAGGGTATTCCACAGCTCAACACGAGGCACGTCCCGGAAAATAACGACCTTGCCACTTTATTTCCATGAAAACTACAACAACTACAGATTCGTAAAGACGCTACGCGAAACGTGTCAACGACCGGTCGGGACATGGATTCGGCGACTTAGTTCAAATCCTGGACGAAACTGTTTGGATTTCACTTCTTGCTATATCCTTCGTAAATTTGGAATCCATTTTTCTTTTCGTAATTTTCACCTTTTGTTGTCAAAAATTTCCAAGCAAAATAAGACAAATTTAGAGTAACCTCCCTTGACTCACTTTGAACTAAGCGGTAGCTATTTTTGAAAGTTCCGAGCGAAATAACAAATCTTAGAAATTTTTCGGAAAACAATACAACTTGCATGCTCTAACACAAAAATATCATAAAAATGTGTTCTTAAAAGTTAGTCATTTAGGATCTGGGGAGGCCGAGAGATGCAGATGAGCCTTGAACACTGGGGAAAGTTAAGATGTTAGATGCCCACTAGAAGTCAACTTTAGCAGAGGTCCCAAAAGGAACGGGGGTGGACCCCCTCTCACGAATGAGCAGATAAATATTAAGCTGATGAGTGACTGGAGTAGCAGCGACAGTAAATACCTCTCTTGGACCATTTCAATGTTCACCTGAATTTCGGAATTTTTTTTTTTGGGGTTTTTTTTGTCTTTCCGGTTTGTTTCTCTTGTAACACTTGTTTGTTGTCACCCATTTGGCGGGGGGCCCCTGCGAGATGATTTTGAGCACATATGTGCAACGTGGACAGGTCCAGTTAAGAGAATAGAGACGACACGGAATCATTGCTTAGACGACGAGATGAACGACCAGAAGAAAAAAGCAGTGCAGAAAGATGCAGTTGAACGCCAGCAGGTTGCAGAGAATTTGCAAGGGTCTCGCAGCCCGCCGGGCGGTGGTTACACCAACACATCTTTGCTTGGACATAATGTTGGAAATTCACTTTTAGTCAGTACTAATTAACACTAATAGACTCTTAATAATAATAGGGTCAGAAGTTTATCTGCCCCTATCCGTTTGATTGTACGGCGTGAGTTACTTGCCCTTTGACCTTTGTTTTTCAGTTATTGCTTTTTAAATAAATTTAACAACCCTCGTGGTTATGAAAAGCCGTCCTAATGTGTTGCCTCGTTAATCTAAATGAAGTATCTCATTGGAATATGTCTCACATGAATAACTGCGCTTGCCAGAGGAAAAAGAGGTGTGTCTCTTTTTCTGTGGGATTAGTTATAATTTCCCAACAAAGAAATTTATGAACAATCAGTCAGGTATTTGTAGTTAGACTGTGAATTAAGGAGCGTAATTTTTTTTTACTATAGTTTCTACCGGACAGATGTTAGTGAAATATAAAATAAAGGTCCAAATGATGTGTGTATTTTTTATTTTCTAAATGGACTTAAGACTGTTATAAAAATCAAACTCTAAGGAAAAACATAACTTAATTGCGTTTTAATTCATTTATAAGTTTGAGCATTAAACGACAAGCATTAATTTGATTTGTATAGATTAAAGTTGTTGCAGTAGTGGTTTAGTTATACACTTTTTTGACTTCAGCGTTTGTTATCCTAAAGGAAATTGAGATTATAAACTTATTTTTTACTGAAATAAACTTTGGAAAATTATTATTCACGGTAATTTTTGCCGAGTATTTAACGATATTCTATTTCAGAGTAACAGTTTTTTTGTAATATAAGACAGTCCACTTTTGCAGTTGTTGAGGTCAAAAAAGTGCTAACTGAATCATTACCAACAACTTTAAATTTATACAACATCAATTAATGCTGTCCATTATTTTTTTTTAAAACTTTATAAATGAATTAACGTATTATAAGGTTATTTTTTTCTTAGAGTCATTTTATTAAAAAAAATATTTATTAATTACAATCCCAGTGAGAAATTAAGAATATATACATTGAACTCATTTTATATTTCACTAATATCTGTCCAGTAGATTATGATGAAAATTTACGCCCCGAATCACAGTCAAACTTTAAGCAAGATCTTCCCATCGCACGTTGTGTTTTTTTTTTGTTTGTTGTTTATTTGTTTTTTATATATATAGATAGAAATGCCGCAGAAAAGTATTTATGATCAAGCAGTCAGGTATTTGTTTACGGCGCTGCCTTACGTTCGCCTGGGAAAACTTATGTTTTGTTGTGGGTTTTTTTTTTTTTTTGGTTGTTTGTAAAATCCAAACCATTCAAGTCGAAAATAGCAAAATTCACTTCTTTACGGCTTGTAGTTATGAATATTGAATAGGAGACTTCCTGTCTAATATAAACCACATCGAGTCAAACAAAAACACCCCACACGATTAAACCCACAGTGACAAAAAAATCCCAACACACTTTAGTTAAAACTCTTATGGCTATCCCTGATTCCATTTATTGAAGGGGAGGTGTAACATCCACGGTTTGGTAGAAATCAGAATCCCCGCCCCAATTTAAAACCATGCAGCGCGTGGTGTAAATGGTAAAGAGTAGGAAATGGATTCGTCGACCCAAATGTTCAAATTTTCACGGGATGCATCCAACTTACCATCCTTCCAGCTTAATAAAATAATAGGGCGGACTGCTGCTCTTTAACTTTTTCTAGGTAACCAGTCTGCGAGAGGAAACTCTGAATTCAACTATTAAACTTCGCTTAGATTATTACCTATGGGTGTTAGTTATGTTCCGTGGGTACTGGCTATCTTTGTCCCCCAATAAAAAGCTGGTGCTTCTTCTTGTGGGCGCTTGAAATGGAACTTAAGGAACGAAAAGGAAAAAGACAAAGTGCAAGAGCGTAGTTTTACGACTTTACGCTTTTATTTGAACGGGGCATAGTAGGCCGTAGCGAGGAACATGCTCCCTGGCTAGAAACGACCACACTCATTGCAGTCTCAGTTCGAAATGGTCGAATTATCCTTTAGGGGGTAGGGATGTCAGTCCTTTTTCTTGATGCGAGACGGGGGTTTTCCGGTCAAGGGCCCCATGGGAGTTTTTATGTTTTTTTAATTTTAATTTCTTATTTTTTAGTTTTTTTAAATCCCCACAACACTTCCCCCACCTAAGAACGGAGTTCTGTAGGGCTGTGTAGTGTGGAAATGTTCAATTTTGTATTGTATGGGAAAAGTCCATTTTATAGGTTGTGTGAGTTTATTTATTTATTATTTTTTTTTTTTTTTGTCAATTTCGGTTTTCGGTTGGAGGATTGTTCGTTCGTTCGTTGCGTAGGTTGGGTTTTCGTTGGTGTGGTTAATTCCTTGTTTTTTTTTCTTTTCTTAGCGTTGTTTGTTTGGTGTTTTTTTTTGTTTTTTTTTTTTTGCGTTAATTCGTTGGGATTTTTCTTTCTTTTATGCGAACGGGTCTTTAACGTAAAAAGCAGGGTTATTGTCCAACTCTCCTTGTCCCTCGCTCTTCTCTCTCTCTCTCCCCTCTCGTGTGCGTTTGGTCAGGTTCGTCACGACGTAGAATTATGGCTGAAATTTTATTAAATCGTTTAAGGTGCGATTTTGCTGGGACGAATTAAAAATTTTGAGCATTTTTCATCTCCTGTCTTCTTTTTGCTGCTACAATTTATCGTTGGAAAACGGAATTGCATTCGACTTAATTGACCCTTTTTATCAACCTGCTAGGTTTACTTTGGTCCGTGTTATAAGTTAGTAATATGAAGATGTCTTTTAGACAGCAACAGTTTTATTTCCTGCCATTAAACGGATTAGGTCAAAATTAGTGGGTTCATTTTTTATGTTAGGGGATAGGTCATATAGAGAATTGTGAGTCTCTCTCTAGTAGTTGGATTTTTTAATGATGTTGTGTTAGAAGGGTGGTTAGAGTATTAATTTCAGAGTTCCTCGGAGTTCATTTTTTCTGTGTGGGTGTGAATGTGGAGAAAAAAAGAATAAAAATGTTATTTACTCACGATTTTTTTATTTCTTTTTCTTTTTTTTTTTTCTTTGTGCTGAGTTCGTTGTTTTTGTTTTTTTTTGTGTTTTTTTATCACAGCTCAAAAAGAAAAAAAAGAAGTTCATATTCATGTCTTCCTTTTCTTTTCCCTTCCTTTTCCTCTTTTTTTTCCCTTTTGAAAATAATTTTTGCAGTTAATTTCTTTTTCTTTGTTTCTCGGTGTTCCGGCACGTGGGTCCGCCATTATGGAATAAGTTAGGTTATGTCGTTTTTGCTGGTATCTTGTCCCCAATAAAAGCTTTGTTCTTCTCTTGTGGACTGGTTTACGCTGAAATGGAACTTAAGGAACGAAAAGGAAAGAGGCAAAGGCAAGAGGTAGTTTTATGACTTAGGCTTTATTTAACGAAGATTAGGTAGCGCGTAGCAAGTCATGACTTGTCTACGTAGAGTTTGTTAGATACTAAGGACCTAGCAACAACAACAAAAAAAAGAAAAAAAACAATATTATCTGCCGCTTCTTTCGTCAAAAAATGTAAAAGATCTTTGAAATCTTACATTTGTTTTTAATAATAAAC
The DNA here is from genome assembly GCA_023376005.1 of Doryteuthis pealeii. Lineage (NCBI taxonomy): Eukaryota > Metazoa > Mollusca > Cephalopoda > Myopsida > Loliginidae > Doryteuthis > Doryteuthis pealeii. The sequence goes on from CM042138.1 coordinate 33,393,973, forward strand.
ATAAAAATAGTTTTTCTGTTAACATTTTCAAATAAATATGTTTTTTCAAATATTAATTCAAATATTCATTGTTTTTTTCTTGCCCACCCCCAAGGGAAAAAAACGTTGAATATTCAAAACCGTTCTGTTTGGTTTATCGTCAAACAATATTTTAACGACAGACAATTTTTTTCATTCGTTTATGAGATATGATTAAATTATTAATTAATATAGAAAAACTTTATATGACTACTTCTTGTTGTTAAATAATTTTCTACGTAAAAACTATACGTTAAATTAATTTTTAAATATATATTAAATAAAAACAAATTATATAACAAATCAATAATATGGGCATGAATTTATTTCATAAATTGTTTTTAACAAACAATGTGGACCGTTTTGATTTCATACTTAATTTCTGGTATATATAATGCAAAGTTGCTCTTTATTCTATGTATTAATGATTGTTGACATAAATTTAAATACTCATTTGATAAACTTACGCAATTCCTGAGGAAATTGTGACGTAGGCAGTGACGTATTTTCGGTTACAGACAGACACCGATTTTCTATTATATATAGATAGTAAGCTTGATTGATTAATTGATTGATTTTAAAGGAATTGTCAATCCGTATAGGGTTATTCTAAGCTAGAGGGGTTAGGGAATTGCATAACATTTTACGCTTATATTTACATTTTTTTGGTTAGTCTCTTTTGTGTAGGTTTTTTTTTTTTTTTTTGCAAAACTGTTATATGATATCAAGTATTTCTAGCTAATACAAATAATTTGCAAACAGATCTATTTGAGGCATAGATAGAACCCTAACAGGTACTTTGGATCAGAGTCGGTAGAGCATCAGCCTAGGAACCACAAGGTCTGGTTCGATACCGGCCTCGTCAACTCAGCGTATGAGTAGCACGGACTGTGCGGTTAAAATTAGGAGCTGATGGTATGTGTGGCGCTCCACCTCAGGACGGCTAAAAAAAACAACTCCTTGGTTAGTGCTAGTGAAAAGGGATAGACTCCCCTCGCTGTCTGACTGATACCGACTTTAGCCACCCCGACGACTTTACTTTACTTTAGACCTGGAGTATGAGAATAAAAGGGGTGTTACATAATTTGTTAGTTCCCTAACACTTATGTACAGTTAATGTAGAACCTTGAAAGGATTAGTGACAAGTCTTGATCTCACCCTGATCCCTTTTCCGGGTGGATACCGTGAGATCCGGTGAAGAGGCCCCTCTTCCAGTTTAGATTAGAAAGAGTTTTAGTCAGTATCGGCCGAACCACGAAGGTTGGTTAAGTCGCGTAAGCGACACTGCCGACTCAATCTGCGCAGTCAGTCTGGTTGGGATTCGGAATTAAAATATGATCTAAAGAAACGAAGTATTGGGTTATTTATCCAAAAATAACTACCATGACTCAGGCTTATGATAGACGAGAAATCCCCAATTGGAGGACCAGACATGGAGTCCCGAAGACAAGTTCCAGACCCAGAAGAGAACACACGCTACAAAGAATAAAGACGATCAGAATTAAGAGAGTATACAACAGGGGTATTCCACACTCCCTAGATCTCTTAGAACTGGTGCTTCACCACCAGACGGTGTATAGCGTCATACCAATCGTTGCCTGGACAACTTAACAGATGAATATAAGATGACAAGAATATATAAAGTGATTGTATGTTTAGAGAAATGCCCTAATGTTGATGAGAAATTTTTTATAAATTATTAGAGTCCTTAATGTATTTTGTAGGAATGTTGTTATTAAAAACACGGAACATTTCTTTTCCATGATCTTGTTTTGTATCTTTTCCAGTTCTTCTTGCTATCTTTCTAATGTTAGGATCCAGTTGAAATAGGATTCTTCCCATACTATCAGCCCGAGCGCTTTCGACTGTTTCTTCAGTCGTTCATCAGGAGGTATATGTTTTTGGGGGTTAGTTTTATTTGTTTTTAGAAAGATAGCCAGAGACTGGAAAAATACAAATCAAGATTCATGAAAAGGAATGTTCCGTGTTGTTGATTAACACCTGCTACCAAAATAACTTTTGCGTCAAAGTTATACAACATTAAACTATCCTTATTGTATGTGTGTATGACAAAGGATTTATGTAGTGTTGAATGAAAGACTTACAGTTTTTTTTTAAAAAAATGCTATCGATACAAGGTTGTTGGGGCTCCCAAATGTGCAAAATGGAACTTTGTTAACAAAACCGAAAAGAAATTTGACTTTGCCACGCTCTCGTTATATCTACTATTTTGTTCATACTGGGGTTTTCACAGTTACCATATCAGCACATACGTATACCCTTTCGACTTCTTACTCTGGTCGTATTTTTTTCTGGCCGGCTTTGGTTTATCTTCAAACATCTTGGTCTGGTATATCTTTCTAAGGTCTGGTCTTTCTTGTATGGGGATTCCGGGTCTGGTGTCTGTTAGGGATCACTCCTTATCAAAGCCCTGTGTTATTGTTAGTTTTTAGGTAATACACACAAGACTTCGATTTACGTTGATGTTACTTTATTTGTAAATCCCAAACCAGACAATCCGCGCAGATCCTTACATGTTGCTAGCTCGGCTTCTAACTTCTAACTGACTGAGTTACTTAGTATCCTTAAACCGGAAGAGGCCTTCTATGGGGGTTCCGGTTCTCACGATTTATCCCCGGAAAGCAAGGTCAGAGTGAAGTCAGGCGTTGTTACTCACTCTCAAGGCCATCAGTTTGCACTAATCGCCATAATGATTTCTACACTACCTTAAAAATGTATTAGGGATCCAATAATTATGTAACACTTTGACCACGCTACCTAATAGCCACTAACAACATAGAGAAATGCCCTGACGTGGTTGAGAGAGTAATTTGTATAAATTAGGGACAGGTTATCTCAGTCGGTAGAGCGTTCGGCTAGAAACACAAGGTTCCCAGTTTCGATACTGGTATCCGCCAACTCAGCGTATGAATAGAACGGGTATCTGTGCGGTAAAGTAAGGAGCTGATGGTAGATGTGGCGCTCCACCTCAGACGCTAAAAAAATCTCCTTGGTCTAGCGCTATTGAAAAGGGGATAGACTCCCTCGCTAACTGCCAGATACCGACTTTAGGCTGCCCCGACGACTTTACTTTACTTACATATTGAACTATTTAGCAATAGTTCTTAAATAAACATATCAAACGTTGTAATAATCAAATTATCATACTGTGGTATATCCACAGGTCTAGCGCTAGTGAAAAGGGGATAGACTCCCTCGCTGATTAGCTGATACTGACTTTAGGCCACCCCGACTTATAGAGTCCTTAATATACGTATGAATAAGAGAAGATTGAAGCGTTGAAGGAAGTTACATGTTTAAGAAATGCTTTAGTGTGCCGTGCTATACGAGGTGGCTGGGGCAAGGCAAGGCTATTTGAGCCATGGATGGGACCCTAATAGGTACAACCAATTTGGATCAGAGTAGACCTGGGGGTAATGATAATGAAAGAGTACTCCATACTCCTTAGATGTCCAGAACTGGAGCTTCATCACCAGATGGAGTTTAGTGTCATCCCTAAAACACTCCTGTACACTTCTGCAACGAATACAGTTTGTATATTTCTAAGCCCCGCCAACAGGGCGAGTCACTTGTTCTGAGTAATTTGAATTTACAAAACAATTTCTCCTTTTCAGTTAAGGATTTCGCACTCTAAAGCCGAGATCAGCTAGTGGGGCAGATCCGGTTCGCGGTTTCAGCTTATCTGTCCCATTGTATTCATTGGATACGTGACGCTGTTTTTGTAAATTCGGGTTTCCTTACTTTCTCTAACATTTGATGGGCTTATCGTTGTTTAGTTTTTGGGCTTGGTTTGTTTGTTTTACGGCATATCAACCCTTTTCGGGTCAACCAGTTTAGCACAGTCGGTAAAGCATACGTTCACCTAGGAATTGCAAGATTCTTGATTCGATACTGGTATCCGCCAACTCAGCGTACGAATAGTTCAGATTGGGGAATCTGATTTGTGCGGTAAAGTGGGGGAGCTGGCGGTAGGTGTGGCGCTCAACTTCAATAAAAACAATCTCTCTGGTCTACCGCTAGCGAAAAGGGAATAGACTCCCTTGTTGTTCGACTGATTCTGACAATAGGTCACTTAGGCTTGAGGCTCAACATTTTTTTTAAAGAAAACTTTTACCACTTTTTGTAATATTTAATTCATACTCAAAATCATCAATACATATATATTATTTATTAACAATGTCTCTATGAAAATCTGAGTTAGATTTGCCTCAAAACAGCCCATGTTATTAGTACATTTAAAATCCTGTAATATCACTAAGAAATAATGGTTTACAGAATATATAAGTAAAAAGTCGTCGGGGAGGCCTAATTTCGGTATCAGCCAATCAGCGAGAGAGTCTATCCCCTTTTCACTAGCGCTAGACAAGGGAGATTGTTTTTGCGTCTGAGGTGGAGCGCCACACCTACCATCAGCTCCTTACTTTACCGCACAGATCCATGTGCTACTCATACGCTGAGTTGGCGAGGGCCGGTATCGAACTAAGAAACTTGCGTTTATCTAGCCGAACGCTCTACCGACTGAGCTAAACCGGCCCTATTAATATATAGTGTGATTAATTTGCATACTTTTTTTTTTAACAAAACTGGGTTTGATAAATAATTACTTGGTGTTATTAATTTCTAATATTATTGCTTTATTCTCCAGCGTATTAAAATCGATCCTATGACTGATTTTATATAGAAACCAATCAAAATATGATTAAAATAAGTGTAATCTTTTTATATGAGTTCTTATTTAATTATGTTAATCTTTCTACTTTAATATATTTAATTTGATTAAAACTTAAATACTTACGCCCGGCGGAGGGCACATATTCTTACTAGTACTTCTAAATCTCCATGTCTCAAGATTATAGAGGAATCCATTGAGGTGTTTATTTTCAATACTCTTTTTTTAGGACCTCGGAAGGGCGGGTGGACCATATGACATTTAGGCACCCCTTTTGCGATCTCGATTCTTGGAGACATTTTTTTCATTTACGCCGTCAAAATCCGGTTAATTGTTAACATACGATTTTTAGAGGGTTTTTTTTAATTATAAAACTAACCCCTAACCCTAACCCTAAACCTAACCCTAACTCCTAACAAACAACCGGATTTTGACGGTGTAAATGAGAAAAGTGTCCTTGTGAGTCGAGATCGCGGAAGGGGTGCCTAAAGGTCATATGGTCCGGGCGGGTTTCATATTGTTTCTTTGAATACCACTTTATGACAATATGATACTTATAAAAATTGACAAGTAGTTGAGTGGGGATTCCGTAGCACGGGCGTTTCATATATTTGGGAAGCATGAAACCCTAGCACCGGACCTACATATCTCACATATCTAGCAGAGTATAGTAATCGAATTCTTTCTTTCTCTCTTTTTTGGATTTTACGGCATGTCAAATCTTGTTGGGTTATATTATGCCGAAGAGGTTTTGATCTTTTCATTCCTGATTGGTATTGAAAATTCTTTTTTTGAAATCAATTTTTTAAAACACATTTTTGTTAACTCGTTATCTTCTATTTAGCCCATAGACGGGACCCTAACAGGTACTACCATATCTGGTCAGAGTCGACCTGGGAGTAATGGTGATGAGAATTGGAACATCGCCATTAGATGCTGTTTAACATCATACCCAGAATACTAAGACCCCCCCCCAGCCACCGTCTTCTAGTACATATCTGATAAAAAGAATTTGTGGTTGCCATAAGGGCAAAAGGATTTGGGACAATCATATAGGTGCTAGGGCTTGGCATGACCATCCGATTGAACGGAGAGGGCCTCACCAATCGCTTATCTAGTCTGTCTAGCTTGTCTGGCCAGAGATGAGTGTTGTATGCCATGAACTGCTCATCCACTATGATTTCCTTCCTTAAATATCACGGGTCGCCACCCATGACCAACAGGTGGTCCCATTAGGGGGTTTCTTACCCCTCTGTAGCGGTGCAGTCTGTGTATTTTAAAGCCCCAGCCGACAGAGCTGGCCGAGTATAGTTATAGACTTCATAGTGTTAAACACATTGATTAATTTGAGTTCACCTCAAAGATTAGAGTTTTGTTATTTGAGTTTCTTAATGCTTTGGGGTTTTTTAAGGGACAAAAAAAAATAAGACAAACGACTGGTGAAAATGGATACAAATGTATTGAACAAAATGAGTAGAATTACAGAAAAGAAAGTGGAGTTGCGTCTGACCATACAGTTGCGAACTGACTCACGTTGCTTGTGTCAAACCACAATTGTCCCTGCTTTATAGTAGTAGTCGGCGCATTCCATTTATGTACATAGGTTATATCGCCTATAACACTTAATGCTTTGGGTCCTCGGGTACTGAACGATTCCTCAGACTGTCCTTAGTATAATATTAAATTTAAATTGAGGCTAGTGTGCGCTTAGGAAATAATCCCTCGTCTCTATAACTTTCTGCGTTTTACTGGCAAATTGGAAATAAATGTTCTTTCAGAAACGAACCTGAGATTTGTTATTTTATCATTATCATTAGACTAGCAGGGTCTGTGGATATACCATAGTAATAAAACTTAATTATTACAACTTTTGATATGTTTATTTAAGAGCTATTGCTAAATAGTTCAATATGTAAAAAGTATAATAATCTTCATTTAGTTCTCTTTTTTTTTCCTTTTTTCCTTCTTTTCATCTTATCATTATGTTCGATTGAAACAGATTAGCGTTATCGCCTCCACACACCCAACCTCTCAATATATCTTTCCCTACTATCTTTCTTTCTTATTATATTTTATTCTGTGTGGCATGTCATTTTTCTTCCCTTTCTTTCTTTATAATAGAAACGGGATGGTCCATTATTTAGCTGAGGTGACGACATTCATAAGAAATAAGAATTCGGTGGATAAGCAACCGCAGATAATCAGGATATACATTTTTGCATTTCATCTTGGTCTCATTTTTAACCAGAAGGTGTTGCAAGATGATAACGGTCGTACAAATAAGGAACACGAGTATTGTAGATTAAATTTAAATTATGGCTAGTATGAGCTTAGGGAATAATCTTTCATCTCTATAACTTTCTGGGTTTTACTTCAGAATTGGAAATAAATGTTCCTTCAGAAACGAACCTTGGATTCGTTATATCTATATACATATATAAAGGGCAGTTGTGTGTATGTATGTCCAGAGGAAACTACGTCTATACATATATAAAGGACAGCTGTGTGTACGTATGTCCAAAGGAAACTACGTCTATACATATATAAAGGACAATAACTACGTCTATACATATATAAAGGACAGCTGTGTGTACGTATGTCCAAAGGAAACTACGTCTATACATATATAAAGACAGCTCGTATGTCCAAAGGAAACTACGTCTATACATATATAAAGGGTAGGAGGAGGAAACTATGAAAATGAAACAATTAACGACAAAGTAAATATATACACACATTTACTATCACCAAAGCTTGGTTTTTGTGCAAAAATGATGAAGATTTTATTTATATCTGGAAAGATATTTTAAAAAAATTAGGATTTGAATAGTAATAAAAGGGAAAGTCATTGGTTGCGTTCATAAATCAATTATGTAAGACCAAAACAATCAATGGATCTGCGAGACTAACTTTTATTATCCCCATCTCTGCCCAGGCAACGCCGGGTAGCTGCTTCTAGTTTTATTTATAAATCTCATTTACTTTTCAGAGAAGTAAATGTTTATACGAACGTTGCTAACACCGTTACTAAATCCCCAAGCTGCGCATAGTTCACGGCCACCTTGTGATTTACCTTTTATAGTGTTAGGCAAAACACAAAGTAACAGGCCCAGTCGGTGGGCCTTAGAATACTCTGACTGCACATCTGCAGATAGGTAAGACCTCCTCTCAATGGAGCCACCTGTTGGCCGTGGATAGCGACCCTAAGGATGGAACCCTGTTGGCTGATATGCACCATTCCACTTTGGCCCTTACTTAGGCTAGACGTGCGGCCGGCGAGATCCTCCTCCCTCAAATCAAATCGGATGGTCAAGTCAAGCCCTAGCACCTATATGATTGTCCCTACCCTATTGCCTTTATGGCAAGTGCCAACCCTTTTTATCATGTGTAGAAGGTGGTAGCTGAGGGTCTTAACGTCCTGTGTATGACGTTAAACTCTATCTGATGGTGAAATTCCAGTTTTGGAGCTCTGGGGAATGTTGAGTATCCCTTGATCACCATTACTTCCAGGTCCACCTTGACCCGGAGTGGTAGTACCTGTTAGGGTCCATATCTATGGGTTAAATAGAAGAAAACAAATAGTCTAAAAATGTGTTTAAAAATTGAGTTTGAAAAATTGAGTACCCATCAAGAATGAATAAAACAAAATGTCTTCGGCATAAAATTACCCAGCAATGGTTGAAATGCCGTAAAATCCAACCAACCAACAGAGGTTCTCTTTAAGACAAAACAAGAACGACATACACAGAACAGCAAAAGAGACCAGAGGAAATTAAATAGGAAGAATTTGAGAACCTCCTGTCTTTTCCTTTTCTCTGAATTTAAGAGATAAGGCTTGATAATTTGTATTATTCGTATTATTCGGACTATTGTCCTCATCTTTATTGCTATCGGACCATATTACCTTTAAGGCAACCCTTTTTGATTTCGATTAAGAAACACCTTATTATTTATTATTATATTCATTTACACCGTCAATATCCGGTTGTTTGTTAGGGGTTAGGGTTAGGGGTTAGTTTTATAATTTTTAAATCTAAAAATCGTCTGTTAAAACAACCGGATATTGACGGTGTAATTGAAAAACATGTCCTTTCTTAATCGAGATCAAAAAGGGGTGCCAAAAGGTCATATGGTCCTTGTTATCTACGCAATGTTTCGGCCGATGTGCCCTCCGGCCTTCTACAGGTGTTTCGCTTGTTTTTTTTTTTTGTTTTTTGGGGTTTTTTATAATTATTTTTTTTATCAGACGAAATAACAGAAACAGAATGACACAAGTAGACAGTTCACAGCTCTCATGTTGTTGCATGCGAACCTGCCCAAAATGCAAGGACTATTTTGCTGCTTTGCACGTGAGGGCATCCATCCAGCTAATAACGCATAAACATAGATTTAAAAAGAAGAAGAAAGAACGCACTAACTGGGATAAAACTAATCGGATGTGTCCTGGAGGAAACAGGAAACAGGAAACTGTAAAAAAAAAATTTTTAAAGGGGTAAAAAGGGATGGTCTCTATTTATTGCCTTCGGTGGACACTTATTTTGAAGGTTCTAGACAGCTCTTCTCTACGAATTTCTGGTCTGAGTGCTCTCTTTAACCCCTCCTACCACCACCTCCACCCCATCCCCCCTCTCTCGCTCTCTCTCTCTCTCTCTCTCTCTCTCTCTCTCTCTCTCTCTCTCTCTTCACTGTCAATTCACTCACCCACTCTGCTAGTAGTGACTGCCTCTTGTTTTAACCACCCTCTCACACTCGGCTAGTAGTGGCCGAAACTAGTACCGTCTACTTTCACGCCACTTTTCGTCCCTGAGACTTTTAGACGACCCCCTCAGACCTTGTATCCGCCCAAGTCCAGCTCCAAGCTGTCTCGTCTCAACTGATTAAAAGTTTCACGTCTACGCATTCGTTTTTTTAATCAGATTTTTTTTTGTGTCTATAATAGTTTCTTTTTCTTTTTTACACAATTATATGGTATCAAGTATCTAATACTAATAATTTAGACATAATTATATGATTTTCATGTAACTATTGATCTATGTATTAATAACTCATGTTCCTTAATTGTACAACTGTTATCATCTTGCAACACCCTTTGGTTAAAAATTGTCCAAGATGAAATGCAAACATGTACATCCAGATTATCTGGCGTTGCTTATCCGCCGGATTCTTATTTCTTATGTGTGTCGTCACCTCAGCTAAATAATGGATAATTCCGTTTTAATCATAAAGAAAGAAAGAGAACTAAAGAACATGCTACAGAAAAAGTATAATAAGAAAGAAAGAAAGAAAGAAAGAAAGAAAGAAAGAAAGAGCGTGCGGAAGCGATAAAGCTAATATGTTTCAATCGAACATAATGAAAAGATGAAAAGAAGGAAAGAGAGTGAGAGAGAGAGAGTGAGAGAGAGAGAGTGAGAGAGAGAGAGAGAGAGAGTTAAATTAAGATTATTATACTATAACCCTAAGTATTTGCAATAGCTCTTAAGTAAACATATCAAATGTTGTAATAATTAAATTATCATACTGTGGTATATCCACAGGTCCTGCTAGTATACGCCAGATTCCCCAGAGCTCCAGAATTGGAACTTCGCCACTAGATTCAGTTTAACCCAGTACCCAGGACGCTAAGCCCTCAGCCACCGCCTTCTAGCACATATATGATAAAAAGGGTTGGAGTTGCCATAAGGTCAGTAGGGTCAGGACAACCATATAGGTGCTAGGGCTTGATGTGACCAGTCAATTGATCGGACTGTCTAGCCTTAGTAAGGGCCAAAGGGAAATGTTGCATATCATGGACTGTTCATCCACCAGTAAACATATCAAACGTTGTAATAATTAAATTATCATACTGTGGTATCTCCACAGGTCTTGCTAATAATAATAATAATAATCCGGGCCATTCTTAAAAGGGACATGAGAGGAACTCCAACGGATGGACCAAAGGACAAGGAAAGTGTTGACGATGCACCAGAGAGTGTATATGTGTCAAGAAAAGAATGAGGAAGATGTCTCACCATCATTGAAAATTGCGTAGATGCGACAATTTAAGGACTCGATGAATGCACTAAATAGAGCAGAGGACGACTAAATTACTGCAGCCAGTATAGCGGACTTATGCCTAGATAAAAATAGTATCAGAAAAAAGGGCTACACACAAAGGCTTTATTCAATAAAAACGAAACAAGCATGAACAAAACAATTTAAACTAATTTACAACAACGTTAAAAGTAAGTCCTTTGAACAGTTAAAAAAAATCAGTTCAGAGTTTGAATCAGCAGCAGCAGTAGTTGTAGTAGTAGTCGTCGGCATGAGAAGAAAGGTTTGCATTGGCAGAAAGAGGAGGATGAGACATACTCGTGTCGTGTGCAAACAATAAGCACTTGACTATCTAGTGAACACTGCTGAAAGTCAGATATTTATAAGAAAAGGGTGGATCAAAAAGGTACTCGAATATTTTTGACCAGGATTTGGCGCGTATATTTAATCGTGTCCTGATTAGTTGAAAAATACAAAATTGTATCTCTTTTTTTTATTTATTTGAATGGTGTATGTGGTGGGGGGTTGTTAATTCGATCCTCTTTTTCTAGAATGTTCTGTGGTACCAGTAACAGTAATTGCAAAAAATGGGCAAAAGTCTACTCATACTACACGCATTTCTATCGAAGATTTCAAGGAATACTCGAAACTTTATGCCACAATGAATATCCACTGAAACTACATTCAATACCGATGTAGCGATTGTCTGCCCCTGTTTGGTCCAGAAGAGTTATCTTCCCTTGTCGCAGGTTTTCTGTCGCTAGGGGGTCATGGTATTTCGTCAGCAAACCGCGAATTTTGAGTTCTCCTTTCTCCGGGACAGTCAAACACGCTTGTCCTTATCTGTATGTGGAGGGCTTTTTTCCCCCAGCCTGCTATAAGTAAGTGACATTTCTTCAGGAACTCTTTATCATTTCTGTAGGACAAAGTCCTACTTTCTTTATACACGTTTGTATACTTGTTAACTATGTATTCTTGTCTTGTATGTGTTTATCCGTCGCTTACGGAATAAATATTGTTATTATTCTACAACTTTGTCGGACTGATTTATGTACACTCATGTACCCACGCTGGAAGGTTACTTTAAGCCTTCCAATCTTAATATAGGAACGTTACATCTTATATCGACTTGGATTTACCAACAGCAAAATGAAACGCCTAAAATGGCAAACAGGATTGTAACAGAAGTGATACTAATCGTAGTTGGTGACCAAGGAAAGTTCCCCAAGGGTTTGTAAAAATGACGACCTATATAATAAAAGCTTCTATTTTTCCAGTTAAGTGTGTGAACGATCAGGCATTGACAATAGTCGATATTGTTTTTGTCTCTGGGGTTTTTAGACCAACCCTCGGAACTTGTATCCGGTCGAGTCTAAGTCCCAACTGTGTCTGCCGTCTCGTCTCAACTGATTAAAAACGCTACGCCTGCGCATTCTGTCGACCTAGATTCTTGTGTGAACTTTCTTTCTCTGCCCACTTTCTGGATTGCCCGTACTCGCGACCTTGTGCCACATTCTACCGCACGGTTCACCGTTTGGGTAAATACCTCCTCTGTCCACTTTCTGTGTCATAGGAGTTCTAAACAAACGAAGGAGTTTAAGGACGATGGAAATTTTTATTTTATTTTGGGTCTCATAGAGGCTTGGACTGGTTCTTCTTGTGACAGTATGGCATCTGTACATATATAAAGGACAGTTGTGTGAATCTGTGTGTCCGGGGGAAACTTAGAAAATAAAACAATTAACGTCAAAGTATATATATATATATATATATATATATAATATATATATAATATATATATATATATATATATATATATATATATATATATATATATATATATATATATATATCACTAGGGCTTGGTTTGGGGGCAAAAATAATAGATTTAATTTATATTCATGAAAATATTTAAAAAAAATAAAATTTAGATGATAACAAATGTTTTATATACAACAGGCACCGCTTCAGCTAGGGACTTCATTCATAGGTGGATTTATTTTTTGACTTATCACCACCTAGCGTTTTTAAGGCAGGAGGTCGGGACGGAACTCTGCGAATAGTACCGAATTTCCTGTGATCCCCTTATCAGTGGGTGCGTGCAAATGAGCAACCCTAGTGAATGTGTATATACATTTAATTTGTCATTAATTGTTTTATTTTCATAGTTTCCTCCGGACGTACATACATATACACAACTGTCCTTTATATATGTATAGATTAATAGATAGATACAATTGCAAATCATCCTTTCTTGCCTAAATATAGCTATGTGCAAATTCTCGCCTACTATATAAAAGGGTGATCACAGGAAATTATTCTAAAAATCATATAAAATAAACTAACAATCCGATTTTAATAAAACTTTCGGTTTATGAAGTTATAAAAGACGAACTTTATTGTAAATAAATTTTTACTAAATTGAAAAGGCTAATAATTATTTCATTAGTTTTTGTTTCGCGTATTGATCCCCCCCAACAAAGATCTGATTTTTTTTATAGTATATAGATAAATTTTACATTTTTATAAAGACAATGTAATGACATAACATATATAAAAAAAAGATAATTCGCTAATAAAACAGTTTTGGAAATAGGGCATCTTAAACATTGAAACTTAAAATCTCGTAAATAAGAAAAGATATGTATCTTTTTTTTTATTCTTATTTTTTTTAATTGTTAGATTATTTTAATAAGAATTTTATATTAAAAGTTCGTATTGTGTACATTTTTATTTTATTTGTTCAGAGATTTTTTAAAATTTATAAAATGTAAAATAAATACTTTTGTTTACTGTCAAGCAAAATCGTATTTATTTAATCAAAGAAAATATTGTATAAAACATATCTCGCTAAAAATGATAACATAATATAAAACATTTTTATTTTTATGAATTTTTGAAAATAATGTTTGAATTAAAAATTGTCGTCAGAATGATTACGGAAGCATCTAAGGGAAACAAACGTTTCATTTTCACTGATGTGTTATGGGTAAACAGGTTCGAATACGTGATGCGTGCATACTTATACTCTGTGAAAGAGAACCCAAACAGTGTTTGAAGAAATCTATTATTTTATTTGGAAACAAATAATTCTCCCGTTTTTGCTTCAGAAAAATCATGCGTACGAGACTCCATACAAAAAATAGTGCACATGTCAAGATGCGTTATTTATGTCAACAAAGATTAAGAAATGGCGGGGTTTTACTGGAATTTACTTTTAAATGCAAAAATTTAGGTTTTATGTAAGAGACATTTGTTTTTTTTCTTTTTTATAACACATAAACTTGAAATTGTTCTTTATATTAAACGTAAGATAAAACACAAAAAAGTTAATTTTCAATTTTTTATTGACGTTTTAAAATATTTTTTAACATTCTCCGTTCGAATTAAAAGAGCGTGTTTTGCACAACTTGATTTTTTCTTCTCTTTCATTTCGTGTATTTTCCACCGGCCCTGCTTCGTATATACATATTTTATATAACTTGCAATGAACATGAACAAAGAAGATATAAAACAAACAATTTATGCGTATGTCAATTTGAAACGGTTTCTCGGTGTGTTTAAATCCGGGGAAAGTAAAAAGGACCGATAATATTAATGTGTCTGTTGCACGATAATAAAAAAAAAGCAATGTATGCGTATGTCTCTGTGGGAACCGAACATAATAGTAGTAATTGTCACTTTATGTTGAAGGCTTTTGAAGTTTTTTTTTTTTTTTTATTTATTTATTTATTTATTTTTGCTACGACTGCTGATTATGTATCGTCGAAAAGGGAGTGGGTTGAAAGAGATGTTGACCTTGGGGGTTAGGCGTTCGACCCTGTCAATCTCTACTACTAACATCAATCGGAACGCTCAACTTATGACTTTATTTTCCTTGCATTCGAGTCCAGAAACCGACTCCGGTTGATTCTAAAATGAAGAAAGGGGTACTCTTCGCGGAGTTCCGTCCCGACCCCCTGCCTTACAATAAACGCTAGCCGGTGGCTGCTGAAAAAACAACACCAGCTACGATTGAAGTTCGTAGCCGAAGCGGTGTCACTTGAAAAAAAAACAAAAAAAAACAAAACAACTTAGGGTGTTTTTTTCCCGAAAACTCAACCCCAACCCTAACCCTAACCCTAACCCTAGTGGGGGGGCCTAGTTAAAATTAACAGTTTTATTACAACATTTCTGAGTTCTGTTCTTCTGAGTCACCCTGTATACAGGGTGATCCTGAAAAAAATAGAGCCCAAATTATTTATTTATTTTCCCATTAAACTAACCCTAAACCCCAACCCAAACCCAAACCCTAATCCTAAACCTTAACCATAGTTTTTTGGGTTTTTTTTCAATTGACACCGCTTCGGCTACGGACTTCAATCGTAGCTGGGTTTTTTTTCAGCAGCCACCGGCTAGCGGTTTTTGAGGCAGGAGGCCGGGACGAATATACCCGAAAAAAGAAATGATTGAGTTTGGATTGGCTTCTTGAAATGCTTGGTGGTAGGGAAGATATTTTAGTTGACTCCCGTTTACAAAGGATCAATATTAGCTGGTTGGTTGCCGGTTGTTTGGATTCTACGGCATGTCAACCCTTTTGGGATTATTTCATGCCATTGTTTTATTCATTCTTGATGGGTATTCAATTTTTTTAATTTATTTAAACTGAATTTTTTTTAAACAATTTTTTAAAACTATTTTTTTTTCTGTTTAACCCATATATGGGACACTAACAGGTACTACCTCTTCGGATCAGAGTGGACCTGGCAGTAAAGGGGATGAGGAGGTACTCCACACTCCCCAGAGCTCCAAAATTGGAACTTCACCATTAGATGCAGTTTAACTGCCTACCCAGGACACTAAGACCCTCAGCCACAGCCTTCTAGCACATAACTGATAAAAAGAGTTGGGGGGTTGCCATAAGGGCAAAAGGATTTGGGACAATCATATAGGTGCTAGGGCTTGACGTCATACTCGGGACACGTCAATATTAGCATTATCTGGTCTTTCTGATAAGATAAAGCGATATTTTGTCCAGACTGTAGATGTGTCAGAGCTACTGTATGGCTGCACCACTTGGACTCTAACGAAACGATGGAAACTATACAAGGATTTGGCGTGCTGTCTTCAACACATCTTGTAAGCAGCACCTGTGGGGATTTAAAAATACGAAAATAAAAATAAAATTTTAAAAAACAACAGACTCACATGGGGCGTTGACCGGAAGAACAGCTTTGCGCATGTCCGACAAAAAGGACTGACTCCCTACCCCAAAAAGGAGGCCTCGGTCATTTGAATCTAGGCCGCAACGGAGGGTAGTCTTTTTCCTGGCCAAGGGACATGTCCCCTTGGCTACAGCCGACTATGCCCGTTCAATAAAACCTAAGTCGTAAAACTACCCCTTGCCTTTGTCTCTTTCCTCTTTCGTGCCCTTTCGTTCCTAAGTTCCATTTAAGCGTACCAGCCCAAAAGAATGAAAAACCAGCTTTTATTGGGGTTAAGATACCAGCACCAACGAACTTAAATTAGCACCATACACCCCACAAAAAGCAGCTGTGCGACCACTTGCCTCCTATCACACAAACCATCCAATAATGCGAACAAGACATGCTGGATACTCCAGGAGAAGCAATGACGGGCACATAAGTGGCGTTCTTATGTGGGCATCTACAGATGGACACACCAGTGTGAGCCGATCAGAAAAGACATACATCAGCTTTGAACGGATACTGGATGTGTACAAAGAACCTGCCAGGAACAATGACCGATAGGGACGGTTAGCGAAAGAGAGTCATGGGAATCCATGCTGTCAGTGCGACATGTTTGTAATGATAATATCCTTGATATACTATCATGCAACACAACGGAAGGAAAGACAAGCGAACGTCATTCGCACATGCAAGAACACTCAACATTTTATCTCTATTAATAAGGGAGATTCGCTTCCGGTTTTTGTCTGTAACAAAAATTTCGTCACTGCTTACGTCACATTACCCAAAATCGTCACAACATAGAATAGATACACTCAAAATTTGAACATGCAACATTAGACAGTCCTCATTGTTTTTTTAAAACAAGTTTTAATAAATACATGACTGGTATTATGTATCTATATATAGTTTGTTTTATTTTAATACACATTTAAAGTTTACATTTCAAATTGCTTTATTTTTTAATCCTTTAATAAATTTGATGATTTTACTTACTTAGGGTACAAACTCGCTGACATTGAATTTTTTACTCCCACCCCTCAGGCAATATGTTTCAAAAATCTATTTTTACATCGCCCGGGGTGCGTTTTTTATTTTGTACTAGTATACCTAATATACATACAAGTAGTATTAGAAGAAAGAATATATAAACGTGTCCCATGGTGGGATTATACACATATTGTTCAATGAACAAGTTGTATGTGGAAGGGGTACCAAATTGAAAAGGACTTACTTGGCAACTGTAGTCAATATAGCTATGTAACTTTACTGTTCACTGGCAGGTGTCAGAGACAACGTCTCTACTGTTCAAAGTACAAAGACAAAAAGAAATCGAGAATGTCAATTCCCCAAAGGAGATAATTATTCATTGATCAATTTATCTCTTCTCAACTACGCCCGCACCTGTTGTCAACGGTCATATAAATTCTAGGTTGTGAAATTGATTCGTTCAGTTTCTTTCTTCCACTGCAAAGTTCGACGACAAACTTTCTCGTCCGGCAACAATTTTCTAGCTGTCCTCCGTACACGTTCATCCACCGCTTCGAAGCATCTCGCCCTCTTCTCAGTTGTCTCTCGTTTTAAGTACGGTGATCTGAGATAAATTTGCATACGCGCAGATTTACTATCACCACCTCTCTTTGCTTAGAAATCACACGTATTTAAATTGTAGTGCCCAGACAGCCATATTTTTCGTTGCCACTCATCAAGTTCGCACCCGCTTTGCTCCACGAGGCAAGTCCCTTCTCTCTCGCTACATAAATATTAAAAAATCGGCTCCTAACGATTCATTTTCGTTTTGTTGGTTGGTTAGTTGGTTGGTTGAGTTTTACAGCATGTCAACCCATTGGGTCATCTTATGCTGAAGACATTTTAACCCACGTGGCGCTAACATGTTCTACTACTCCGGGTCAGAGTGGACCTGGGAGTAACGATTAATTTGTGTTTTGTTCGTTGGTTGGTTGGTTGGGTTTTACGGCATGCTAACCCATTGGGTCATTTTTATCTCCAAAAAGGTTTTAACTCATAGATGGGACCTTAACAGGTACTACCACTCTGGATCAGAATGGACCTGGAAGTAATGGTGATGAAGGGGTACTCCATATTGCCCAGAGCACCAGAACTGGAACTTCACCATCAGATAGAGTTTAACGTCATACCCAGGACAGTAAGACCTTCAGCCACCGCCTTGTAGCACATATATGATAAAAAGGTTTGGGACTTGTCATAAGGGCAATAGGGTCGGGACAATCATATAGGGACTAGGGCTTGACATAACCAGCTGATTGATCAAAGTGGCCTCTCCGACCGCCCATTTAGCCTAAGTAAGGGCCAAAGTGGAGTGATGCACATCTTGGACTGCTCAGCCACCAGGATTCCGTACTTAAGCATCACAGGTCGCCACCCCCAACTCATTGGGGAGGGTCTTAGCCCTTTGCAGAGTTGTATCGGTGTATTCTAAAGCCCCAGACGATGGGCCTTTCACTGGCAAGTATCAGAGACACTGTCTATACTGTTCAAAGAACAGAGGCAAAAAGAAATCGAGATTTGTGTGTGTGTGTGTGTGTGTGTGTGTGTGCCAAGACTTAACGTTCGAACGAAATTTTCAACATTTGTAACCGACTTTTGGATTTGTGGACCTGGAAGATGGATTGATTGATTTTAACGACATCTCAACCTGTCTAAGGTTATGTTATGCCTAAAGATTAGGGAATCGTACGTTAATATCTACATTTATGTTGTTTCTTATGAGTTTTTGTACACAGTTATATAATATCAAGTATTCCTATCTAATACAAATAGTTTGTACAGAGTTGTATGGTTTTAAGTATTCCTATCAAATACTAATAATTCATACCTAATTATATGTTTTCAAGTAATTATTACTAACTAATAATAATCCTTTGTTTGCATGCACTTATATGTTTTCAAGTAACTTATAATAATCCTTGGTAAACAATTAAAGCTTCAAGTAACTACTCTTAACACAAATAATGGTACTGATACAGAATAGCGCGCAAGAGATAATATCATTAGATTACGTATAAAAAGCCTTTCACGGTAAACCTTTGAGACGCTAGAGTTAGGGTTAGGGTAAAGGTCAGTTTAAGTGTTAGGGTTAGTGTTAGGGCTAGAGTTGATCTAATGCTATTTATACGTAAAATGCGATTCTAATGATATCTCTTTTGTGCTATTCTGCATTTGTATCCAAATAATTTACAGTTACATGGTATCAAGTATTCGTATCCAATACTAATCATTTCTAAACATATCTATTTGACCCATAGGTGGTACTCTAACAGTTACTACCACCCCTAGTCAGAGTGGAGCTGATAGTAATGGCAATGAGGGCGTACTCCATATTGCCCTGATCTCCAGAACTAGATCTCCTCACCACCAGATCAAGTTTAGTGTCATGCCCAGGACACCTCTGTTTCTTGTGGGGAACGGGTCTCTCCAGCATATTCTAAGCGTCACTGACAGTGCGTTGATTCGGAAGGTGTAGTTTCCATATTTTCATCTATGGGGAAATGCTTTTTAGGGGGTGGGTATGTTTTTGTTTATTTGGTGAATTGTTGCTGTTGGTGTTGCTAGTTTCTTTTCTTAAACCCCATTGTATGTGGTTTTTCCTTCTGCTGCTCGAGCTGTAAAGGAATTAAGGAAGAGAAAAGAAGAGACAAAGACAAAAGATACTTTTAAGGTTCAGACTTTATTTCTAGGTTCATAGTTATTTCTTGGAGAGGATTTTTTTTTTCCTGGACCAGTCATTAGCGTGTGTTCCCAGTAAATGAATGCGTTGGAATGGCCGAGGGTTCTTTTTGGTGCCAGGAAGGGTCCTTTTCTCTGCGCATGCCCAGAGGATTCTTCCTGTCTGAGGGTTCCTGGGATATAGTTATTTTTATCTATTTTTTATTACATTTTACTCATCACACACTCCAACGGATTCTTCTATAATTTTGAGACACGGAGCTTTAGAACTTAGAAGATTGTTATTTTTTTATATCTTTTTATTTCATTTTATTTTAATTTTATTTTAATTTCCACACGAGTTCAAACTGGGCCATAACGCCGCGGAAGCAACCAAAAACATTTGTTGTAAGAAAGTTGAAGGCGCAGCGATGAGCCTGTTCAATAATTAGATGGATGACCATTTAAGCAATAGCAGGTACTGTAAGAAACTGAATATCAAAATAATTTGATTCAGCATTAAATGACCCGAAAGGGGTTGATATGCCATAAAACAAAACAGTAAAACCAACCAATCAACCACAGCAGTTACCTACCACGGTTTGAACTTCTTCGGTTGGCTGGTTGGTTGGTTTTTACGGCATGTCAACCCTTGTTGGGTCATTTTATGCCGAAGATGTTTTGTTTTTATTCATTCTTGACGAGTATTCAATTTTTTTAACACTCAATCTTTTTTAACTCATTTTTAGAGCTCATTTTGTTCTATTAACCCATAGCACAGTAAGCAGATGGTTTGTGGTGATTCAAATAAAACGAAAATAGAATTAGAATTTAAAAAAAAACACCGGAAGAACCTTCTGCGCCTGTCCAATAAAAAGGACTGTCCCCCGACCCCCAAAAGAATCCCTCGGCTATTTCGAGTCAGGGCTTAACTGAGTGTAGTCGCTTCCTAGCCAGGGGGATATCCCCTTGCCACAGGCGACTATGACCCGGTCAATAAAACCTCAGTCATGAAACTACTTCTTGCCTTTGTCTCTTTTTTTGTTCCTTAAATTCCTTCTTTTCAGCGCAACCACCAAATGAGATGGGGTTAAAGCAAAAACCTTAAGAGCACGCACCAAAAATGTCCAGCTACATTTAAACCTGTAAAACACCTAAAACCACTTATGTCCCATAGGTTCAAGAAATTGTGTTCGGTTTGCAATTCGTTTTGAGTTGCCTCCATCCCAGTACCCCATGTAATTCTGAGAAACAATTGTGTTTTGATGAAATTGGACGTGCTTACGGGAATAAGTTTTTGGTTCTGTTCGTCTTTGTATCTTATCCCCAATAAAAGCTGGTTCTTTCTTTTTGTGGGTAGGTAAGCTGAAATGGAATTTAAGGAACGAGAAAGGAAAGAGACAAAGGCAGAAGGTGGCTTTATGACTTAGGCTTTATTGAACGGGGCATAGTCGGCCGTAGCAAGGGAACATGCCCTTTGGCTAGGGAAAACGACTGCACTCAGTTGCGACCTCAGTTCGAATGACCGAGGTATCCTTTTGGGGGTAGGGAGTCGGTCCTTTTTGTCGGACATGCGCAAAGGGCTCTTCCGATCAAGGCTCCATGGGAGTTTATTTGTTTTTTGTTTTATTCGTATTTTTCTAATCCCCACATGCCTCTGGAAATGTGGGAAATGGCTTTTTTTTTTCTTTTTTTTTTTTTTTTGGCGCGTGTTGGTACTTTCTGGAGAAGTTGCATTAGTTTATTTGAATCTTTTTTCCCGGATGTACGGGAAAACTTGCTTTACACATTTTTCTATAGTTATCTTCCGTTAACCTCCATTCTCGGAAGTGTTGACTTAGTGTCCGATTCCGCGATTAGTAGTGAATATTCCGCTACGTACAACGATAGGAATCCTGTTATATTAGAATTACTTGGGTGAGTCAAATGTTTAGCAATATTTTGGTAACGTGAGGTACAATTCGGCAGGTCCGGATGTTTTTCCGAGATCGTGAACATGACGAACCACACTTGACTGTGAGATGCTGATGTGGGGATAAAAAAATACGAAAATGAAAATAAAATGAAAATAAAATAAAATAAAATAAAACAACATACTCCCATGAGGCCTTTGGGTCTAATCGGTCCTATTAGCCAGGGAGATTTTCCATCGCTACAGGCCACTATGACCTGGTCAGTAAAGCCTAAGTCATAAAGCCACCTTTTGCCTTTGTCTCTTTCCTTTTCGTTCCTCTTCGTTCCTTTCGTTCCATTTCAGCGTACCAGCCTAGATGAACAAAGAACCAACTTTTATTGGGGACAAGATAAAAGCACCAACGAACCTAACTTAGCCCTGTAAAGTTGGTGTAAAGTTCAACATGCTTTAAATACAAATAACTCCGACAAAGGTTAATAGACAAACATTTAATAACACAGCACACGGATAACAGTTGATACAACGTTCATAATAAAGAGTACATATAAAAAGAGGTACACAAATCAAGATAAGACACATTCATGAATGATACAAATATACAATAAAAGGCACAGACAATAGACTAGGAATAGTCCATGCTGTGAGGACTTACAGTAATGTAAGGGGGGCGGAGCCCCACGAGAGGGTTTAGATAGAATCTACCCCACGTGGCTCGTAGTTGGTGAAACCGGCAAAGAGAGCGAAAGGCTTTGAAACCGGCGCTTAAATACTCGTGCCCTAGCGGGCATCATCAAACTAAAAGGGGCAGACAACTCCACAAGGCGAATACCAACTAACGCTACAGCCCCATACTGAACTCGCCCGATACGGTCAGTGTCCTATAACTGCCACTGATCTGCGTGGAAAGAAAACACTAACGCCTTGATTGATGTCATTAAGTTTATCTAATAAACACCATAAAAACTTTACAAAGTAAGAAATAGATAACATTCAATAAAAGATAACAAATACATTTCAAAAGAAATGGAAACACAAGAAAGAAATGGATATGCAGTGTCTTATACAAATTCTCACCATGTTGCCTCTTTGACTAAATAGGGTTTGTATATGGGTTCTGCTTCCCTTACCCATTTTAGATTTGACCCTTAATTTCAGATTTACCCTCCAAATCACAATGTTTAACATGTAACCTGGTTAGTTAAGAACTTCACATAATTTAGAGTCAGGAACATGATGAAAGAGAATTCTCAGGCAGAACAGTTCAGCCTGCCTTGGGGGAAGGTTGATCACTGGAATGTCATCAAATTTATTTAATAAACACCATAAAAACTTTACAAAAGAAGAAATAAATAACATTCAATAAAAGTTAACAACAAATTCAAAAGAAATGGAAACACAAGAAAGAAATGGACATGTGGTGTCTTATACAAATTCTTATCATGTCATCTTTTTGACCAGATGTAGTGAAACTAAGTAGAGTTTTATTTTTATTAATTTTTTTAGATGAGGCTTGATAATTTGTATTATTTTTATAATTCGGACTATTGTCCTCATCTTTATTGTTATATACACAACGTTTCCGCTGCTCAAAAATAGATCACTAATTAGGACTGAGCCTATTCTAGTAGTGACCACCCCAAGCGAAGTTTAACAGGTTTGAATTCAGAGTTTTGCTTCTAGACTGTTTGCCTAACCAAGTTTAAAGAGTCCTGTCTGCCCTACTATTTACCCATAGATGGAGCGAGAGTAGTTGGATTCATACCTTTCCGAAGGGTATTAGCGCTATGTGAACTGTAGCTTCGTCCAGGATTTGAACTCGGGTCGACGAGTCCATTTCCAACGACTCTAAACATTAGACCACGATTAGATAACAACAAATTCAAAAGAAATGGAAACACAAGAAAGAAATGGAAACACAAGAAAGAAATGGACACGTGGTGTCTTATACAAATTCTTATCATGTCATCTTTTTGACCAGATGTAGTGAAACTAAGTAGAGTTTTATTTCTCTGAATTTTTTAGATGAGGCTTGATAATTTGAATTATTTTTATAATTCGGACTATTGTCTTCATCTTTATTGTTATCTACATACATGACGTAATGGATATAGGCATTGAGTTAATACAGTTCTAAGTGATAGTTATCTTTAGGCTGAAAGTTCAATCCTGGTCAAGGGCGAGAGTAACATAGAATAATTAACACGGCTTAACACTTATACCCAATCATGGTTAGCTGAATGAGAACAGTCTACCTCTGTGGATTAAATAAAGGGTTAGGTTCAAAGTTCCGTGAAGGCTTCCAATTACAAGAAGGTTCCCGAGCCAGAAGAGAAGTTTCCCAAGTTCGAGGAGGGGGTTCCTGAGTTCGATAAGAAATACCTGAAGAAAGCCGGAGGGCACATCGACCGAAAGGTTGTGCAAATAACAATAAAGATGAGGACAATAGTCCGAATAATCCAAACAAATACATAGAAATGGACACACAAGAAAGAAATGGACACCTAGTGTCTTTTACAATTTTTTACCGTGTCGCCTCTTTGACCAGCAGTAGTAAACTAAATAGGATGTGTATATATGCTCTGCTTCCCTTACTCATTTGACCTTATATTTGTCAATGTATTTAAGGGCTCAGCAGCAACTGATAAAATGGGATTTATAAAAATCAACTAAATTATTCTAAGACTAGATATTGTGGTGGTAGTTAAATTGGTAAACAAAAAATGCCTATATAGAAATAAAGTATAGCTGACAGATCAATTTAGTGACCGTTACAAGCCTCTATGTCTTGGAATCCACAGTTTACAGCCTACCTGACTTTGCCTGATCGTCGAGGTTCTTGAAAACCTAACACAATTCCTTGAACCATCTGGTTACTGTGCTGTAATCAACTGCACCTTCAACCTTCTCACAAAAAATGTTTTTGGTTGATTCCGCTGCGTTATGGTCCAGTTTGAACGCATAAAGCATAAGTTCCTAAATTACTGTTACATAATTAATAAGTAGCCTATTAATTGAGTATGATAAGTGTAGCCTAATTCATAATGTTATAAACAGGGTTAATAGTGTTACGTTCGCCTATCGTTTTTTGAACGTTTACAACGCTGTTCCATCAGAGACCAAAGAAAAGTGAAAGGTGCGCCTGCAAAATTGGCAAAGAACAATAACATAATACATATTTTTAAAATATAATTTTATTTAGGAAGTCGAAAGTTGGGAGGAGAGAAAGATGGAAGTTTCATGAGCATGATTATCTGTATACATCCGCAATAGAAAATATTTGTCGGGATAATTTTGAATCCCCATAAATTACATGTAAATTGAAGGCAATATCTATTAAAAATTCCATGACGGAATGTGGCACTTATCTTCGTTTTAGTTACTTCGTTTCCATTCGGCTCATAGCTGTGTGGATACCACCCTGGGTCTAATTTCTTCTGTCCCCATGAAGATGACATCGAGATTCCAACTGTCTGTAGCAGTAAAATTTTTCTTCCTGGGGACGCTTTACGCCCGTCCTCAACGAGGTGAGGAATCCTACTGTCCTCGCCAAGCGGCTCCTGCGTGAAAACTAAACTAATTATAGGGATCTCTTTCTTTCCCCCAAAGAGAGGTGGGGTGTATTTCCGTTCATCCCTTTGCCTTCCTCCTCCAGAGACCAGCCGACGTGACAATACTGGTCAAAGAAGTTCTGCTCCAGTGGGGTCATTTAGTGTGACACAGACCTCAGCTCTGACGACACAGAGTTTCGAGAATGTTCTGGGGTGTTCCCTTTTAACTTTCGAGTTAATCGTAACACGTAACAATAGCAAGCGTATGGTGAGGAGAAAAAAACAAACACAGATTTAAGTTTCAACAATTGTATTGGAAAAGGAACATGAAAAGCGACGAAAAGCTGAAAGTGAATTTAAGAGAGAAAGTCTGATTTTGGTGATTAGTTGTAACGTGGAATAATAAAGTCAGTGAAATGTCCGGTGGCCGAATCAGTTTAGTGTATGTGGTGAAGTGGGCAGATGAACCAGTGGTAGTGGTTAGGTGTTGATTAGGTGGGCAGAGTCTTGTGTTTTTTTAGTAGCCGATAGCGGTTGGTATCGTGTATCAGTTGGCGTAGTCTTGTTGTAGGATGTTGCCCTTTAACTTGTCGGTCGGTCAGAGTAGGGTTGGGGATAGAAGTAAGTCCACCGCCTTGTGATGTATGTTTCGTGAATCGAGGTCGGCCCCCTTGATGTGTTTGACGCTGACACCAGGATATCTCTGCTCTTTGGCTTTTCAGCGCCGACTTTAAATAGGTTGTCGGGACCCAAAATCGGATCAACTGAGATCATTTTTTATTCACCCGGGAATCGTTCGATTGGATGAAAATGCGAATTTATTTACAAAATGATTTCTTTATTTGTTTAGGCATTCTTGTTTTCCAGCCGGAAGTTCAGCTGGAGCCTATGTGTAGAAACGTGTTATTTTGGTCATTCGTTTTAGGCTACCGTTGAGTAAACTTCCGTTAGCGTCAGCACTTATATTTTATTTTGTTGGCGGTATATCTCTTTATTGCGGTGTGTGCGCGAATTAATTGCTGAGTTAGTGAATCGGGAGATATCTATATTTTGTGTATGTAACAATAACTAACGGTTATAGAAAAACACAGGAAAAGTGATCGCAAAATTTTGACCTGAGGTTGACCTTTCTTCTGATTCATCGATCGAGCCGTGGGAAGTTAGTTGAGAAAAGTCAGATTTTAGTGGGCGCTGAACAGGACGGTCGCAATGGCGATCTCTCGCACGAGTGTTTGTTGATCTGAATCTTATAAATAAAACGAGATCTAAGATAAAACTAAAGTCTTGTGTTCGTTTACAAAAACAAACAAACGGCAGACACAGGACTTATCAGAATAACATAATACCAAACCAGATCCAGAGATAGATCCCAGCTAATAATAACATCTACAGCCCAGAGCAGCTCGGATAGCAAAATAGAAGTTTAACAGATAGGCGAGTTATCTACTCAGACTATGAAGATACACAAGATAAGTATAAAATTAAAAACATAAAGTTATCTGTATACAACCACGGGTATGCAAGTATACTCACAATATACTATACGTAAGATACGCCCATTAATAAGAATGGCTATATACATTACACTACGTTGCACGTTCATAATGGTGCTGCTTTCAAATCACAAACGAAGTGAACAATATTACCGAAGTTAAGCAAGCGATGAGCCCTGTTCAATAATTAGAATGGGTGACCATTTAAGCATAAGCAGGTACTTAAGAAACTGAATATCAAAATAATTTGATTCAGCATTAAATGACCGAAAGAGGTTGATGTGCCGTAAAACAAAAACAGTAAACCAACCAATCAACCACAGCAAGTTACCTACCACGGTTTGAACTTCTTCGTTGGTTGGTTGGTTGTTGGTTGGGTTTTAACGGCATGTCAACCCTTGTTGGTCATTTTTGCCGAAGATGTTTTGTTTTTATTCATTCTTGACGAGTATTCAATTTTTTTTAACACTTCAATCTTTTTTAAACTCAGTTTAGAGGCTCATTTTGTTCTATTAACGCCATAGACATGACCCTAACAGGTACTACCACTCCGGGGTCAGGACGACCTCGGAGTAATGGTGAGAGAGGTACTCCACATTTGTCCAGAGCACCAGTAAGTCAATAACCAGAACATTAAACCCTCAGCCACTGGCTTCTAGTACTATATGATATAAAGGATTGTGGCTTCCTAAGGGCAATAGGGTTGGGACACCTATAGGTATAGCAAATTATAAACATCTTCTGATAATATTATTCAGATTCTTATCTTTATAGAAAAAAAGTTAAAAATCGTTTTATGGTCGATTCATTTTTTTATTTTCATAAAATAAAATAGGGGGGGTACACCTAGTAAAAAATATTCTCTAATAATATTTTAGGAAAAAATATTTCAAACAAATATTTTTCATCAAAAGTTAGTAATTTGGAAATTTTCATGAAAATCTAACCAATTAATTGACTTTTTCATATGAATAAAAAAAGCCTCTAGTCATAACGTTAAATTCAAATTGATTTAACGGTGCGAAAATGAAAACATTGTTTTCGTTCATAATTTTCATTATTTCTGTAAGCTGAAAGTTTTTTCTAATGTTTCTTCTTTTGAATGGACAAAAATTTTCAAGATAATATTAACCTTTATGCAAATTTCTTGTGTTAAATATAGTGGGGGTGGGTTAAATTTCACAGGGCAATTGGAGGTACCTAGCGAACACGCACCAGAATGACAAACGACCTTAACCAACATAAAACCATAAAACTCAACTACTTTACCGCTCTTTGTTGTCATTAGGTTATCTGAGCAAATCGAGAAGTATGGGATAAACAGCGAGAATCGACTCAGTATCAATTGTTTGCTAGCCCAGTTTCGCTAACAATTACGAGTTTTTAAAGCGAATTAAAAAATATTAAATTCTATTATTTAGGTCAACTTTGTCTAAATCGATAAGAGTAGTACATAATGACCATCATTAAAAAAAGAAAAGTATATTCATAATGGCGCAGTTGTTTTTAATACATTTAAAAGGGGATTTGTTTTGGTCAATTTCGAACGCGATCCACCTTCGTCTCTTTTCGATGATTTAAGTGCTTGTTTACAATTTTGCTGTAACATTCGTGAATTGCAAAAAAAATGTATCAAAAATCAGGTATTATCCGATTCATGAAATTTTCAGTCTTGAATTTAACAATTAATGAATTTTATAAATGCATCAGTTTATTTTATTTCAAAACTTTAATTTTAGTATTTTTGGCTATGAAAAATTACTAAGCTATCCTTAGCAGAGTCCTGGTATAGAAGTTAAATAAATTTACTTATTTGCCCCCAGGCAAACTCCCCTGTAAGATAGCTTAAGTAGTGAGAGGGAAAAAATTAATGTTCATATAATATCATTTTTAAAAATCTCCCACCTTCTCTGATCTGAAAATTCCTCATATGAATGATTCCTTTTACTCTCTCCTTCCCTCTCCCTCTTTGTTTCTCACTCTCTCGCTTTCTCCTCTCTCTCTGCTCTCTCTCTCTCATCTCTCTCTCTTCTTTCTTTCTCTCCTCTCTTACTCCTCTCCCTCTCTGTCTTAATGCGTGTGTGTGTTTGTCCTTTCATTGAATGACATTTCACTGGGGAATTTATTTATATTGCGATTAAACAGACGCATGGAAAACCAGCAGGCTTGAAAGGCAGAATGAAGGGCAAAGCCCTTGGCGCGCAAATGTCTAAGAATAATTTAGAAAAATTTCAAATAAATTGAAATGCTAATAAATTGAAAAAAGGGAGCAAAATTCAAAACAACTTTAATTTTAATTTTCTAAAATATCTCAAAATTCGTTCTTACACATACTTTTGGTTAATAAAAATGAAGGTACAAAATGCAGAAATAGTGCGCAAGATATAACATGATTGATCGCATTTTCACGTTATAAAATAGCATTAGATTACGGAAACTCCCGAACTAGCTAAACCTAACCTGACACTAACCCTAACACTAACCCTAACCCTAACCCTAATCCTAGCGTTTCAAATGTTTCAGGTATTTCCGTGAAATGTATGCTTTTTTTTATATCGTAATCTAATTATATTATCTATTGCGCGCTATTCCTGCCGCCCGCATTTTGAAAAATGAATACGGGGAAGTATTTTTTTTTTTTTTCTGTAAACTCCATTGGAAATAAAATAAAGATAATTTTTTAATTGTACGTTATGTGTAAACTCGCTAACAAATTATCGTTTCATAAAGATGAATTTGTTGGCGAATTGTATGCAAATTTTTACACTAGGAATCATTTTACGGAGTTGAGCATTTTTCAAAATAAAATTTAAATAATATCATACACATAATTTCTAAGATTATTCCTTAATTCTTCTTGCGAATGACATAAAATTTAATATAATCGAAATAAGAATTTCGGTACTAATGCAGAATAGAGCGCAAGAGATAATACGATTAGATATGTTAAAATTAATAAAAGGCATTACATTTCACAGAAATAACCCGG
>CM042138.1:33423631-33496131 GCA_023376005.1 Doryteuthis pealeii
TAAGAGCGATTGAAATAGTTCAATATGTAAAAAAATAATGATCTTATTTATTTTCAAGTTTATTATGCTGCAATTACTTTGGGAAAATGAATTGTACATGAAACGGAATGGAAAAGAGCTAAACATTTTCTGTCTCCGGATCGAACTCGCGTCCTCTTGCAGCAAAAACAAATAGCGTTTGGGCACTGGATGACGCTGGTTTGACGACGTGCCCGGATGTTGCTAATATGCTCCATGAAAATAACAAGTGAGTCGACGCTGGGATGTCAGCAGTCAAGCAGCAGCAGCCGAGACGAAGCGTTCATAAGGAATGTGATTTTGAACTGCTAAATTATTTCGACTACAACGACGATTTCCCAGCTGCTTGACGAAGAATGTGTGACCAACAGAGGGTCTGACATTGTGAAAGGCTGAGAACTCGCTTGTTTTTTGGTTCCCCTTGGCGGGAGCTTTTGATTCGAGAGGTCTATTTTCCGCCCATAATTTCCCCCCTCAGTTCGTCGTACCTAGAAAAAGTTCAGCTGCCCAATCTTAACAAAATCATAGAGATTTGATTTTCCCTTTCTTTCCTTCTTGATCTTTTTCATTATATTGATTGAAACATTAGCATTAATTCACTTCCAGCACTCACCCCTCTCTTATCTTTCTCTACTATATCTTTTTTTCTAAATATTTGTCGTTACATGTCCTTTTTCTTTCCTTTATAATAAGAACAGAATGGTCCATTATTATAGCCGAGGTTTGACAACACTTTAAAAATAAATTTAGCAAGAATAAGAAACTAGTAATCAGATTTACATTTTTGCATTTCATCCTTTTGAACCAGAGGTGTATAAAGTTTACAATAAGAACTCAAGTATTAAATATATATATATTATATTATTTATCCTGAATGTAATATGAGACAATGATTGATGGTAATATAGACCAACCACATAAAATTAACTTAAAATGGCATCAAAATTTAGAGATCTAATAAAAATCTTTGAAATTTAAATGAGGAATTCCAATTTCGGACACAATAAAAAAAAACAGTTGAAAAATCTGAACTATATTTTTATTCAAATGCCCACAAAAAAAAAAAAAAATTTCAGGAAATATCAAAAATTGTAAATTTATATATAATTTTCTTTAGAAAATTATGAGTTTTTACATAAGGACAAATTTGACAGCAATAATTAAAAAAAAATATCACTTCCTAGTGTGTCTAAGCTTTATGAATTTTCATAAAAATCTTTGACAATAATTAATTTTTTTAATGTCACTTTTTTCACTGTTTTTTTTTCCTAAAATATTTATTGAGAATTTCTTTGTGTTGACTTAAATTATAAAATCTAAACAAAGGAAATCAGCCCCCCCCATATCCACACACATACAACAAAGGAAAAAAGACAATAGCAAAAAATTTGAAAAAAATAAATAATAAAAAAAAATAAAAATCCAAAAATTTTTTTATTCTTATTGATAAACTGAAAAAAATCCAGAAGATGATTAAATTCATTAATTATTAAAAGAAAATTTTTATAGTAATCACAGTCAGTTCAGTATCACAAATTATAAGTTAAAATAAATTGTGAACATTGCAAAGTTAATTGCAATTAAACAACATTTAACATTTCCAGTTTTTCATTTTTCAGAAAATAATCTCCAAAGATGTTATGTTGACAAAGTTCCAAATTTTAATTTTAGAAAATTTTCTATTTCCTTGACTTTCTGTGAGCAGAAAGGAAAGATAATGGTACAAGTCACAATTGGCAATCAAAGTTTGGCTCTGTTCAATTTATGATTAAATTCAAATGTTTTCTTAACTTTAAAAACCTTTTTAGATTTACTAGCAAAAGATGTTTCCCTGGCGCAAGTATTAAGTTTCATGTAATAAAATATTATAATCAAATTAGAAAGACTAACAAAACTAAATAGAATGAATATAAAAATATCACACTTATTTCAATTGTTATTTTAATTGATTTCTATATAAAATTATATTAGATATTTTAATACGTTTAAGAATAACATATAGTATTAAAATCAGTAACAGCAAATGATTGTTTATTAAACCTAGTTTTGTTAAATTAACAATACTCAGCATATATTTTATAGAAATATAAAAATCATTACTGTGTTTAATGCTTGTAATTATCTTAGTGGAAATGATTGGGATCGGGATATATAGCAGTGTAGCACAGAAATTAAGCCATATAATTAACTAATAGTTTTATGTTTTATGATCATCAAATACCATAGTTTGAAGAATCTTACAAGGAACATGAAAGGAAAGCTATTAATTCAATGTATGGTCTTTTATTTGTGTTATACTTTACACTTAATATACACACACACACACACACCACACACAACACACACACACATACACTATTATTGATCGCAACATCTTGTCAGACGACTGTCACGCCTTCATTCATTGTCTGTTTGTGAGCCGTTCATGACTTTTCAAATCCTGCCAAAGTCTTGCATAACTTAGAACATTATATTATATATATATATATATATATAATATATATATATATATATATATATTATATCACATACACACACACGCACACATACATACATACACACTGTATATAACAGTGTCTTTGAAATTGCACTTAAGTCTTTGTTAAAAGGCATTTTTATCTTTTGAAAATAAAAGAATTTTTTTTAGATTTTACTTTGAAAGTTTTCAATATAAAAATTTGCAAACAGTTTCAAATAAAAACAAATTTATCAATCTGATTCATTCAGGATTTGTTTGGGAATTTAAATAATAATAATGATGATGATGATGATGATGATGATGATGATGATGATGATGATGAATGAACTTGTTTAAATTTTAATCTAAAAGAAAAGACAGGTTTTCATTAGAAAAAAAAAAGACTAAAAACCAATGTCTATTAACAGTCAATGTTTATTTAAGGTTTTATATATATATATATATATATATATATATATATATATATATATATATATATATATATATATATATATAGATAGATAGATAGATAGATAGATATATAATATATATATATGCACATTTTGATAAAATAAAAATATACATAGTAATATGTAGTTTTTC
Organism: Doryteuthis pealeii; assembly: GCA_023376005.1. NCBI lineage: Eukaryota > Metazoa > Mollusca > Cephalopoda > Myopsida > Loliginidae > Doryteuthis > Doryteuthis pealeii. The sequence goes on from CM042138.1 coordinate 33,426,711, forward strand.
AACTGTTAGTGAAAACAAACATTTTTTTATTGTAGGATTTTAGATTATTTATTTGTAATATATATGTGTATATATATATATATAATATTATATATATATATGTGTGTGTGTGTGCGTGTATATGTGTGTGTATGTATGCGTATATATATGTGTGTGTGTGTATGTATGTGTATATATGCGTATACATGTGTATGTGTGGTGTGTCTGTGTGTGTAATAAGTATGTGGAGTTTTTTTAATATTACTGGCTATGTATCAATTTCTATAAAAGAGAAAAAAACCCGCTGCTTAATTAAGTTAATTAATAAAATTAACAACCAAATGTTAAAATTCAAAATTCCCAATATCAGATAGATATTCTTTATTTTTAAAATTTTTTTTTTTTTATAAGAATGTGGGATAAAAAATGTGAATGATATTGAACACGTCAAAAAAAAAAAAAAAAAAAAAAAATCAAATTGAATGGTATTGACTTATGATATTTACTAATTAATTTTACCAAAACACTAATTCTCTTTAACTGAGAATATTTTAGTAATATTAATAATAATAATAATAATAAGCTTTTTAACTATTCAGTAGTCTTGGTAAATTTTACCAAAATGAACCTTTTTTTGATACCTGTATGTACCATGTATCTATGATTAATGTGTGTAACGCTGTAAGAAATACATGGATGTTTGCTGCTAAAGTTTTAGTCTTAGGGAGAGTTAGTTGGTTGGTTGGATTTTAGGGCATGTCAACCCTTGTTGGGTCATTTTGTGCTGTAGACATTTTGTTTTATTCATTCTTGATGGGTACTCATGTTTTTTAAAAAAAATCATTTTGTTCTAATTAACCCATAGATGTGACCCTAACAGGTACCACCACTCTGGGTCAGAGTGGACCTGGGAGTAATGGTGATGAGATACTCTACATTCCCCAGAGCTCCAGAATTGGAACCTCACCATCAGATACCCAGGACATGTAGACCCTCAGCCACTGCCTTCTAGCACCCATAATTAAAATGGATTGGAGGATTTGCCATAAGGGCAATAGGGTTGGGGCAATCATATAGGTGCTAGGGCTTGACATGACCAGCCGATTGATCAGAGCGGCCTCTCTGATTGCCTGTATAACCTAAGTAAAGGCACAAGTGGAGTGTTGCAAGCCATGGACTGTTCAGCCACCAGGATTCTGTCATTAAGCATCATGGGTCACCACCTACAGCCAACAGGTGGACCCATTGGGAGGGGTCATAGCCCTCTGCAGAAGTGTGGCCAGTGTATTCTAAAGTCCCACCCGACAGGGCTGTGCTGTTATAATGAAAGTAAATTTTTTAGTCTTACAAAGAGAGAAAAAAAAAGAGAAGAGAGAGAGAGAGAGACTTAAATATGTTGGGATGGAGAAAGAAAAGAAGAGAAAGGAGGAGGGAGTAAAAGATGGTTTGAATTGCCAATATGGCTGAAAATAGAAGAATTAAAAGTCATAGATATAACATTGTTCTCCCAGTCCTCTTGTGACACACCCTACAACCACACATGTTTGATTGGTTGAGTGGGTGGGTGGTTTTACGGCATGTCAACCCATTGGGGTATTTTATGCCAAAGACGTTTTTTTTTTAAAACTCAATTTTTTTCTATTTAACCCATAGATGGGACCCTAACAGGTACTACCACTCCGGGTCAGAGTGGACCTGGGAGTAATGATGATTAAGGGATACTCCACATTCCCCAGATCTCCAGAACTGGAACTTCACCATTAAATGCAGTTTAACATGCAATAAGTATAAGTGTATCAATATGTAATATATACATTTGAGACCCGTGTAGTAAAAGCACATGTGCTTGAGTATTGAGAGAGATACGCTTCATTCACCAAGGTATCTCCCTCCTCCTTTTAGCAACATAGACTCATTTCCAAACTGTGTTCATAACTGAAAGTGTGACACATAGGAATGATAAATAGGTAGATATGTAGTTACAAACAACATATTGTTGTTATATACAGGGTGTCCCAAAAAAATTGAGCCAATTCTAGCTCAAACAATCTTGGGTTTTAACAAAATGTGTAAAAACTAAGTTTAAGGTTTTAGTTTTTTTTTTCAGGGGTTAAGGATTATATTTCATAGCAATGAAAAGGCATTTTGTTAGTCTGTTAGAATTTTTTTCGAACACAAACAAGAGTATGAGGCTTTATGAAATCAGTTATAAATTCTATTTCCCTCTGAGTATCTTGTTTAAATTTTGATAAATAAATCTTTTATTATTCAACATGAAGCCTATTTTATTTTGTTTGCTTAGGACTTGTAATTACTTAGATTTCAAATGATGTCAATTTTTTCTGGACACCCTGTAAATTGTGTGGAATTTTCATGAGTACAGCTAGTTTAGTTTTAATGAGAGGAATTTAAAAAAAAAAAAAAAAAAAAAAAAAAAAAAAAAAAAAAAAAAAAAAAAAGAAGATTGGCTGTTTGTTTTACAGCATATTAACCCTTTCTTGGCACGTTTAATCTTGAATGCAGTCATTTTGATAAACATGTTGATTCCAATTTTGGTAAAGTTTATATGAAATCAACATTTTATAGCAAAAATATTCATAAATTCATACTATTAATTGAGTCTGAGGGTGGACCGGTTGTTGATGACAAATCATTCCAAAATATGTTGTTATCTAAATAATTTGGGATATTGCTGCAAGAATGTGCGACTGTTGAGACTGGTGAAGAATCGGATAGGTAATTAAAGTCCGATGGAACTTGTTGGTCAAAATCTGGGAAGGATACAGAATAAACTGGGGATGGAGGGAAGGAACATGAGGAATCTGTGTCATTATCTTCATCTTCAGGAGATGATGATGAGATTGATTTTTGAGAAACTAGTTTGAAAATTTTATATCGTCTGAAGGTTGATTTTCTTGGAATTTATAAGAATCGGATGAAAGCGGTTCTTTGGATGAGTGAGAATTTGTCTCGTTTTGGCTTGAGGAATTTTCTTCTTCTTCTGTAAGGTCGAGAGACATTTCTGTCATTAAATGGTCAGAAAGTTGAACTGGAATAGAATCTGAAATTAAATGAAGAAAAAAAAATTTATGTAAGAAAATTGTTTACTTTTCAAAAAAAAAAAAAAAAAAAAAGAAGCCTCTCTGAGATAAAAAAAAACAAACAAAAAAAAAACACTAAATAATAATAATAATAATAATAATAATAATAATAATAATAATAATAATAAGGATAATAATAATAATAAAGATAAAAGAATAAAATAAATTAAAAAAAAAAAAGACGCAACTCTGAGATACACAACCCTTAAATTACTCCAAATAAAATGAATAAATTTGAATATCAAATTTTCCAGGACTATTTGCCAAACCCTGAGTGATAGTACCTGTTAGGGTCCCATCTATGGGTTAAATAGAAGAAAAAAATGAGTTTAAAAAAAAAATGTGTTAAAAAAAAATTAACTTAAAAAAGTTTTGAATACCCATCAAGCATTAATAGAAAAAAAAGTCTTCGGCATAAAATAACCCAACAAGGGTTGACATGCCATAAAATCCAATAAACCAAAACAAAAAATGTACAAATCTATGTATCTCTGACACTGGTTGGTTGGTTGGATTTTACGGCATGTCAACCCTTATTGGATTATTTTATGTTGAAGACATTTTGTTTTATTCATTCTTGATAGGTATTCAAATATCTTCTTTTTTTTTTAAACACATTTTTTGAAAACTTCTTTTTTCTATCTAACCAATAGATGGTACCCTAACAGGTACTACCACTCTCTTTGGCACTGTTATATCATAATGTGAGGGATGCTCTGAAAGTAATGCCTCCTATTTATTTCCACAGAAATTCCAACAGATAGAGGAAGCCCAATGACAGCATTGGATAGAACAAGTTTTCAGATATTAAACACTAATTTTTCACAGTCAACTCCACTAGCTAAGAATTCTTGTCACTGATGAACAAGAGAGATAAAATGCCATGCTCTTAAGAGAGTTACTCTGAAACTAATGCCTCTTGTTTCCTTATATGGTCCCACAATACCACAGATGGATGTTGGTGGTATTGTATTAGAAGCTGAACCTTCCTCCCAATAACTCAATCTTTATTTTCGCCAAGTGGTAGCAGAGAGACAATTTGGTGAAATAGAGTTCGACATGAAAGCTGAGCTGTGTCATTTAATTTCTCCACGTGGGAAAAAAAAAAAAAATTTACAACAATATTAAAACTAAATAAAAATAACCCCAAAATAATAATAATAATAATAATAATAATAATAATAATAATATGAGAGTGAAAGTGATACTAATAGTATTTTTTTAATAAAAGTTTAAAGAAAGAGGGAGGTGCTGTTGTACTAAAATTTTTGCCCTGCATATTGATGAGATCATACTCAAATGGGGAGGAGTAAATTTTGGCTGAGGACTCAAAGGGTTAAGACTAGTTTCAGTACAAATGCAGAATATCGCGCAAGAGATAATATCATTAGAATTGCATTTTACGTATAAATAGCATTTGATTACGGAAACTCCCGTAGTAGCCTAACCCCAACCCTAACACTGAGCCTAGCGTCTCAAAGGTTTTGGGTATTTCCGTGAAATGTAATGCTTTTTATAAGTAATCTAATGCTATCTCTTGCATGCTATTCTGCATTAGTACCACAGTTTCATTTTATTATTATTATTATTATTATTATTATTATTATTATTATTATTATCATCACTCAATTTGTTTAGATAAACAAGTCATAAAAATTTCTGTTAACATCTATCGGATTTCTATGATATAGTTTCCTGAAAATACGTCAAATAAAACTCATCCACTCTCAACAGCTTTAAACTTGTTTTTTTCTTCTCTTTTTTTTTCTTTGGCTTTTGTTGTTGTTTTACAAGTTAACCACAAGGAAATATCAATTTGATTGGCTGAAATAATTTGACATCACAAGGATATTATACAAATGTTTATGAGACTATGACTAACAACTGTTTACCCACTCCTCCTCTTCCTTCTCTTTCTCTTCCTCATAAGAGAATCCGGGGGTGGAGGATTTATAAGACAAGCACTCTTTTAGTTTCTCTATCAAAAGTAAACTTATCACACACTTCACTTCAGTGTTAATAAGCTTTACTTAACTCCATCCCCCCACCCCCTTTTTTTTCATATAATTTGGATTTGTCATTTTGTCATTAAAAGTATCACTTGATTAAAAAATCACCATCCTATCGGCTGGGTAGTAGAATACACTGACTCCAGAGTGGTAAGACCCTCCTCCCCATGTGACCACCTGTTGGCAGTAAGTGGTGACTCGTGATGCTTAAGGACGGAATCCTGGTGGCTGAACAGTCCATAACTTGCAACACTCCACTTTGGCCAGTCGGAGAAGCTCCTATGTCAAGCCCTAGTACCTATATGATTGTCCCAACCCTATTGCTCTTATGGGAAGCTCCAGTCCATTTTATTATACTAGAAGGCATTTTATCTAGGGGCTTGACGTGACCAGCCGACTGATCGGAGGGGTCCTCTCTGACTGCCCGTCTAGCCTAGATAAAATGCCTTCAAGCACATATATATAAAAAAAGGGCTGGGATTTGCCATAAGGCAATAGGGTTGGGACAATCATGATCGGAGGGTCCTCTCTGACCGCCCCTCTAGCCTAGATAAAATGCCTTCAAGCACATATATATAAAAAAGGGCTGGGATTTGCCATAAGGGCAATAGGGTTGGGACAATCATGATCGGAGGGGTCCTCTCTGACTGCCCGTCTAGCCTAGATAAAATGCCTTCAAGCACATATATATAAAAAAAGGGCTGGGATTTGCCATAAGGGCAATAGGGTTGGGACAATCATGATCGGGGGGTCCTCTCTGACTGCCCGTCTAGCCTAGATAAAATGCCTTCAAGCACATATATAAAAAAAGGGCTGGGATTTTGCCATAAGGGCAATAGGGTTGGGACAATCATGATCGGGGGGTCCTCTCTGACTGCCCGTCTAGCCTAGATAAAATGCCTTCAAGCACATATATATAAAAAAAGGGCTGGGATTTGCCATAAGGGCAATAGGGTTGGGACAATCATGATCGGGGGGGGGGGTCCTCTCTGACCGCCCCTCTAGCCTAGATGAAAAATGATGGAACCTTAATTGGACAGAGATTTGATGAATTATAAGAGATTTCATTTTTTTTTACTTACTTTTCTGTGACATGACGTGGCAAATATAATTGGTAACATGTGAATGACTCCCAAGAATCGATTCATCCAACGATGTCCGATTTTTACTGTTGGTCAAATTTAAGTCCACATCTCCAAGTTCTACCAGCATCTGTACCATTTGTTGGTGACCCCGGTAAGCGGCTAAATGACAGGGGGTATCTCCATAAATAGTTTTCTTGTTAACATTAGCACCAAGTTGAATCAAAAACCTGGAAAAAACAAAAAGAACAAGAATAGATTAGCACTTAGAAAAAAAGAGCATAATCGTGGTTATTAGTTATCATTTAATGAGCTTAGTTTGGCACAAGGACAAGGAAATATAGAGCACCCAGTGTTAATAAAATTCACTATTCTGTAGTAATTGTTGGGTCAGAGTTTGCAACAAGTATATTATTATAACATGGTAATTAATATCATTATCATACCATATTATTATTATACCATGGTAATTATCATTATTATTATTATTATTATTATTATTATTATTATTATCATTATTATACCATGGTAATTATCATTACTATTATTATTATCATTATTATACCATGGTTATTATTATTATTATTTCACTCCTTGCAAGTTTTTCACACCAGCGTTAGCTTGTGATCTTTCACTGGAGTCTGAGTGACAACAAGTTTTCTTGGGTCTCCAGGACTCTTCTGAGTATTCTAGCTGATCTTAACAATGCTGTTGTCTGGATGGTCTCAATTCTTCCTCTGATTTCCAATTCCCCATGTCTGGTCTTTTAGGGACAGTTCCAAGTGCACCAACTACAAATGGTATCACTTTCACCCTCATATTCCACAATTATTATCATTATTATTATTGTTATTTTTTTTCTTTAGATTTAATCTAGTTGTAAATATTTGTTTTTATTTTTTTGTACTGCAACTCCAGGTCAAAGTGGACCTGGGAGTAATGGTGATTAAATTGTAAATATCTTTATCTAGTAGTAAATATTTTTTGTTTATTATCTAGCTGTAAATTTGTTTTTGTTTTGTTTATTTTCTTATCTAGTTGTAATTTTTTTATCTACTTGTAAATTTTCTTTTTTTTATTTTCTTATCTACCGTATTTCCCTGAAAATAAGACAGGGCTTATATCAATTTTCACTCTGAAATATAACACTAGGGTTTATTTTCGGGTGATGTCTAGTGTTTGCGTCGCAGGATGTGATTGTGAATGTTTTCTGTCAACTAGGATTTTCGGGTGATGTCTAGTGTTTGCGTCGAAGTGATGTGAAGAATGTTTATTTCTTTTGTCTATCTGCCACTCTCAACTAGGGTTTATTTTCGGGTGATGTCTAGTGTTTGCGTCGAAGGATGTGATTGTGAAGAATGTTTATTTCTTTTGTCTATCTGCCACTCTCAACTAGGGTTTATTTTCGGGTGATGTCTAGTGTTTGCGTCGAAGGATGTGATTGTGAAGAATGTTTATTTCTTTTGTCTATCTGCCACTCTCAACTAGGGCTTATTTTAAGAGGAGGGGTTATATTAAAATCATCCAGAAAAATAAATGCCTGTCAGAAAACAGCATAGCTCACATGACTTTCGGAAAAAAAAATTCCCGCTCAAAGTTGCTGAGGCATGGAATAAACTGCCTGAATCTGTTGTAGGCAGCCAAAACACTTCATCTTTCAAAACCTCCATGCTTCCTATAATTCGACAACACTATACCAGACATCCCCCCCTCCATACACACATGCACGTACGTGCACACATACATGTATATTATTACTGTATGCTATTCATGTTCCTGACATTAGTATATTATTCTATGTACTATACAGGAACCTTTGACGAGTTGTAGTGCACCTGAGCACAGTATACAATAAACTTTATTATTTACTCCTTTTGAGTTTTCACATCAGTATTAGCTGATGGTCTTTCACTGGTGTCTGAGTGACAGCAAGTTTCCTCAGGTCTCCAGGACTCTTCTGAGTATTCTGGCAGATTGCAGCAGTGCAGTGTTCTGAATGGTTTCAATCCTTCCTCTGATTTTCAAACATTCCAGACCCTTTTCCAATCCTTTTGGACTGTTCCAAGTGCACCAACTACAATTGGTATCACCTTCACTTTCATATTCCATAACTTTTTTTAGTTCTCTGGCAAGGTCCAGATATTTGTCTATTTTTTCATTTTCCTTTAGCTTCACCCTGTGATCTGCTGGCACTGCAAAATCCACCAGTTGACAAGTTCTTTCTTTTTTGTTTATCAACACTAGGTCTGGTCTTCTTGCTGGGATAAGGTGGTCCGTTTTTATTTCAAAGTCCCAGAGAATTTTATGCGTTTCGTTCTCAAGAACAGATTCTGGTTTATGCATATACCATTTTTTTGCATGGTCAAAATTTAATTTTTGCATAATTCCCAGTGGATCACCTTCCCAACCCAGTCGTATCTAGATTTGTATTCTCGTTGTGCTAGTTTGCTACATTTGCATAGTATATGGTTTACAGTCTCATCTCTATTCCCACAAAGTCTACATTTACTATTTTGTTGGGTCCTATCGATTTTCGCTTTGATGTAGTTTGTCCTTATTATTATTATTATTATTATTATTATTATTATTATTCAAAATCATGCTAGGTCTTATTTTGTAGGTAGGTCTTTATTTTCAAACAGTCAAACTATTAAAAATGATTTCTCAGGTTGGGTCATTACTATGCTCAGATACACAGGGAACACCTGAAGAAGGCTGGAGGATACAGTGGCTGAAACGTTGTGTTTATACATACCACAATAAAGATGAGGACAGCAGTAAAAATAAAACAAATCAAGATTATTCAAATATATTAGTTGAAAATAGTTAACTTTGGAAAAATAAAATGAAACAAAAATAAACTAGATATATTTGAATAATTTTGATTTTTTGGACAGTTGTCCTCATCTACTAAGTAAACATATCAAACATTCTAATAATCAAATTATCATACTCTGGTATATCCACAGGTCCTGCTAGTTAACAATTATCATTAAAATTTGCTTTTTTCTTCTCTGAATCAGCAATTTCAAGTTATCAACATTTTGATGCGAAATATTGAAATAAAGACCAGTTTAGCTCAGTCAGTAGAGCGTGCAACTAAGAACTGTAAGGTTCCTGGTTTAATACCGACCCTTGACAAGTCAGCGCCTGAGTAGCACTAGGATCTGTGTGGTAAAGTGAGGAGCTGATAGTAGGTGTAGCATTCCGCCTCAGATGCCAAAACACTCCTTGGTCTAGCATTAGTGAAAAGGAGATAGACACCCTTACTGTCTGGCTGATACCGACTTTAGGCCACCCCGATGATTTTACTTTTTTTTTTTTTTTTTATTGATATAAATCAACCATGGATTACAAATAAGTTTCATCTTTTTTAAATTTAAAAAAAAAAAAAAAGAAAGGAAGATAAGTAATTTACTAAGTTAATTTTAGTCTGACACAAGGCCACAAATATGGGGGAATCAAGTGATCTCAGTTGGAAGAACACCCACCTAGGAATGGCAAGGTTTAGAATTTGATACTGGTCCCTGCCCATTCAGTGCATGTGTAGCACAGACTGAGTAATCTAACCTCTGTAGTAAAGCAGGTAGTTGACGGTAGGTGTGGCACTCCATCTCACCAAAAACAATCTCCCTGGTCTAGCAAAGAGGAGATAGAATCTTTCGCTGTCTGGCTTGATACTGACAATAGGCCACTAACAACTTTACTTTTTTTTTTTTATCTGTTTGGCACAAGGCCAAAATTATGGGGCACTGGAACTTATTAATTTTACATAAATAACTAAAAATAAGAATCTTAAACAATTTGTTGGTGACCAAGTAATGAGATTAGGCTTAAACCTGATGAAGAAAGGCAAAGGTCTTTTCTATAATTTGTTCAAAGTAGATTAACACATTTTTTTAGTGTCAATGATTAATAGTTTAACACGAGATCTCAATTTCCTCAGTCTTAATCCTTAGTGACTGATATTTGTGTAGCTACCCAGAAGTACATATAGCCAGGTGGGCAGGCTGAATTCTGGCTGAAGAAACCCTATTTCTACATCACTATTGCCTAGAAAATGTTATATTTCTAAACTATGACGACCTATAGATATACCACAGTATAATGATAATTTAATTGTTACAACATTTGATATGTTTCCTAAATCAACACCAGATAATCAGGATTTAAATTTTTGTATTTTATCTTGGATGATCTCATTTTTAACCAGAGAGTGTTGCAAGATGATAACTGTCATACAATTAAGAAACACAAGTATATATATATATATATATATATATATATATATATATATATATAGATAGATAGATATAGAGAGAGAGATAGAGAGATAGATAATAATATTTTAAATTGCCTTTAAATGTTGTATGTTACTAACAAGAATATGCACCCTCTTGGTGTAATTATTTAAGTTTTAAGTTGTAATGAAATATATATATTTAAAAAGACTAAAAAAATAAAATAAGAACGTATATAAAAAGATTACACTTATTTTAATTATATTTTAATTAGTTTCTATATAAAATCATTCATAGGATTGATTTTAATACGTTGGAGGATAAAACAATAATATTAAGATCAATAACACCAAGTAATTATTTATATAACTCCGGTTTTGTTAAAACCAGTATGCAAATTAACCACATCATATATCATGTAAACATTTATTTCTAAGTGATATATAAGAAATATTTCAGGATTTTAAATGCACTAATAACATGGGCGGTTTTGAGGCAAATCTAACTCAGATTTTCACAGAGACCTCATTAATAAATAAGATTTATTCTATGTATTAATGATTTGGACTATAAATCAAATAAAGTAAAAGTAAGTAAAGTCGACGGGGCGGCCTAAAGTCGGTATCAGCCAGTCAGCGAGGGAGTCTATCTCCTTTTCAATAGTGCTAGACCAAGGAGATTGTTTTAGCATCTGAGGTGGAGCGCCACACCTACCATCAGCTCCTTACTTTACCGCACAGATCCCTGTGCTACTCATACGCTGAGTTGAAAATTTGAAGGATTAAATAAATGGTGTTCAGCACGGTTGTGGACACAACAAGATAATAATTCCGTTATCTTTAGTGATTTCAACTGTAAAATCTGTACATCATCTATTAAAATAAATTGCCAATTGGACTGGAAAATGCTTTATTCCTCTAAGAATATCATTGCTTTAATAAAAAGTCTTGCTATGATATGCCATTTTTTGCAGGATCAAAGCGACACTTCTTCCAAGCCATAGTTGTATCAGTGCTACTGTATGGCTGCACCACTTGGACCCTAATGAAGTGCCTAGAGAGTAAGCTAGATGGGAGCTGCACGATTGTTGTGTGCGATTCTAAACAAATCGTGGCGGCAACACACCTACAACAAGAAACAGCTGTATGATCTCTTGCCCTCTATCACACAAACCATCCGAGATAGACAAATGAAATATGTTAGGCACTGCTAGAGAAGTAAGGATAAATTCATAAGGGACGTTCTCCTGTGTGGATACTGGATGCTGCCCAGAGGACCCCCCGGGAGCAATGAATGATAGGGATGGTTGGCGAGAGATTGTCATAGATATCCATGCTACTTCTGTGACATGATGATGATGATATTATTAAAAAGAAAGAAATCTTTTAATAATTCTGATGTTTTGGACTGTTTTCCTCATCTTTATTGTGGTATGTATAAACACAACGTTTCGACTGCTGTATCCTCCGGCCTTCCTCATGTGTTCCCTGTGTATTCAAGCATAGTAATGACCCCACCTGGGAAATCATTTTTAATAGTTTGACTGTTGATCAGGTTGAATCATTACTATGTTCAAATACACAGGGAACACCTGAAGAAGTGTCCGAAACGTTGTGTTTATACATACCACAATAAAGATGAGGACAACAGTCCAAAACATGAAAATTATTCACATCAGATCTTATTTCAAAAATACATATAAAAAAAATACATACAAAAAAAGAAAAAAAGAAAAGGGGAACCACTCTTGACTGATTAATTATTTGACACTAATACATTATTCTGTGTACTTGACATGATACTTTGATGAGTTGTGGTGCACCTGAGCACTGTACACAATAAATTTCATTATTATTTTTTTTATTATATAAAAAATAATAAAGAAATTTTTTTGGTATTTAACAAGAAAATTATTTTTGTTTATATTTTACTTACTATAAACAATATTTCGCGTAATCTTTACTAGTTCAAAATATTGGGCCTATAGTGTAGAGCAAAATGACACTCGGTCAAAAAAATATTCATTGAATATTAACAACTCATCTCAAAGTTTCTGACTATTTTAATAGTTGAAGTAAAGATTTTATAGTTGAAATCACTAAAGACAAAAAACAAAACAAAAACTCTGGAAATTTCAATTCATATGAATAAATAAATGTTTTTATTTTAAACATTTTTTTTAATAAACTTTTTAGTTTTCACTAATTGCTCCTAATACTGACTTAACTGTTTTTATTTATAATCTTATTATAATGGAGATTGTGTGTTTTCATGTCTGTAACCGAAACTATATTACTACTCAAGTCACAATTCCCTTAGTTATTTAAGTCACATTCTCCATGATTTTATTTTCATTCAAACCTCAATTATTAATAAAATTGTTTTACATTATTAATATTGCTGACCATATCTGCAAACTAATAACACGCAATTGTATTTATTTATACAACAAAATAGCGGTTTACTGTGTGAACAGGAAGGCTAATTTGAATTTTGATATTAAAAATTTGATTCTAATAAATATGTGCTTAGTATTATTGATTTCTAATTGTTTGGTTTTATCTTAATGAATATGAGCAAAAATCTTGGTGATAAATATTAAAAGAAATCCATTAACTTTAAATATAACTTTACTTCCTATTTTAACTAAGTAGTTAAATTAGGAAAATTTAGCAATGAAAGACAGGAGTGATGGAAGAGTAAGGTTCAGTTGTTCCATTTTTTTTATTATAGCCCCAATTTTTTTTATCTGCATTCTTATTTAGTTTCATTGGCCTTTCTTATTTAATATAATATTTATTACATTAAAACTTAAATACTTGCACCCAGAGGGTGCATATATTTGCTAGTAATAATAATGAAATTTTATTATTTCAGAAAGATTATAAATAATTCATTTGGAAATTGTCTGATGAAAGATAAAGAAATTAAAAAAAAACAAAAAAAACTGACACTAAAATGAACTCTTAAAAAAGAAGGAAAAACTTGCTTAACAAAAAAGGTAAATATTTTTATGCTTATTTGTATAAATAATCAAAACTATTTCCTTTTTTAAAAATTTTTTTTTTTTACAGTTTATTCTAATTAAACTGATTTCAAAAGTGTTTTTATGAAAAAAAAACAAAAACAAAACAAAAAAAAACATCTATTAATTTGTATTTTTAGTACAAATGCTGAATAGCACACAAGAGATAATATCATTAGAATCGCCTTTTACATATGAATAGCATTAAATGTCGATTAGATGTTGGAAACTCTTGAAATAGTCTAACACTAATATCTCAAAGGTTTCAGGTATTTCAGTGAAATGTAATGCTTTTTATATGTAATATATTGATATCTCTTGTACGCTATTCTGCAATAGTATCACCAAATTTATCTATTTATTTCAATTTTAATGTCTTTTATTTTCATTTTATTTATTTATCTAGTTTTTTCCTGGTACAAATGCAGAATAGTGCACAAGAGATATCATTAGAATTGTATTTTACCTATAAATAGCATTAGATTATGGACTAACACTAATCCTAACCCTAGTGTCTTAAAGATTTCGGGTTCTTCTCTGAAATATAATGCTTTTTATACATAATCTAATGATATTTCTTGTGCACTATTCTACATTAGGACCATATTTTTAATAACTTGAAACATTTTAAATTAGATTATTTGGGATTTATTTAGATTTGTTAATGATTAATTTTGAATTGTATTTTTCTTCTTATTTAATCTTTCAATTTCATGTGCTTATTTTTAATTGCATCTCACTTGAAAAGAAGTCAAAATGAATGGACAGTGACTAAATAAAAATAAAAACCTATACTCATTCTCATGAATAAAAAAAAGAAGATGGTTTATTTTCATTGTATATCTTATTATAATGGAGATTATGTGTTTGTTTGTCTGTAACCGAAACTATATCACTACTCAAGTCACTATCCATTTAGTTATTATACATCACATTCTCCATGAATCATTTTTATGTAAGCCTCAATTATTGATAAAATTGTTTTCATTATTAATACTGGTGGTCATATCTACGTACTAATAAAATGCAATTGTATTTATATGTACAACAAATAGCGGTTTACAGTGTGAACGACAAGCCTAATTTGCATATTGATATTTAAAATTTGATTTTAATAAATATGTGCTTGGTATTGTTGATTTTTGATTATTTGATTTTATCTTAGTGAATATGAGCAAAAATCTCGGAGATAAATCTAAAAAGAAACCAATTAACAAAAAGAAATAACTGTAATTTTATTCTTTACTTCCTAATTTAACTAAATAGTTGAATTAGAAAAGTTTAGCAAGGAAAGACGGGGGTGATCGAAGAGGAAGCTTCAGCTGTTATATTTTTCGATTATACCCCTCTCTGTTTCAAATCATTTTATCTGCATTCTTATTTAGTTTCTTTAGAATTTCTAATTTGATATAATATTTTATAACATTAATACTTGCACCCGGAGGGTGCATATATTTGCTAGTTGAATATAAAGATTTTATTCTATTCTTAAATGTTATCTAAATTTGTCATTCATAAATCTTAATTATAGAACGACCAGAAACCATTTATCCTTATTCCAAGAGTTGCTTGAACTACTGAACTAATTCTTTCAACTTAGTGTTCTGGAGAATGGATCGGCTAAAACGTGGAAACAGCAAAAGTAACACAAAAAGTTTGAGCAATTGTTAGGTTTCCCGTTTTAAAATGGCCGCTATTTCAAAGCAGCAGACGACATTGTCCATAAATGTATTTTCAATGTTTATATATATATATATATATATATATATATATATATATATATATATATATATATTATATATATTCAGGGTTTGTGTGATTGTTAGTACTTATTTTATTACAGCTGTAAAACGGGAAAGGTTAAAGTTCGACAACTCTTGGAATAAAGGAGTCCTTTTATTTACAATGAATGAATGAATGAATGAATGAATAAATAAATAAATGAAAAAAAAAAATCAATGAATGAACTTTCTCGTACTCAAGACAAATCCAAAAGAATGAAACTTGGAATTTTTAGTTGCTCTTATAAAAATAAAAATAAAAATGAATTAAAAAAAATTCATTAATTTTCTTTTCATTGAATATTGTGGGATCGTCAAAAAAAAAAAAAAAAAAAAAGAAAAAAGAAAAGTTTGTCATAAACTTTTCTTTATGAACTTTTCAAAATATTTCAACAAAAAATGAATAATGTTAGCATTTAAACTTTGATAATTAAATCAAATCAAACTATATTTATATTTTTTTAGTAAAAGAGAATATAAAAAAAAAATAAACAAATAAAGAGGACTTTAAAAACAAAACCAACTAAAATGCAATTTTTAAGATTACCGGTGCAGTAATATCTTTTAAATCACTGTAAAACCCTAAATGCTCCAGATATTTCTCATTTGATTAATTAATTATACACACATCACACTTAATAGTTCCAAATAAATATATCCACAATAATCAAATCATAACGAATACTATATTCGTTATGATTTGATCATCATAACATTATATCAAAACACGTGCGCGCTTCAGTTGCATACGTTGGTGAGCATCAATGATCTTTTTTTTTTTGCTGTTGTTTTCAGTGGATATAAATAATTTAAGAAAAAAGCTTAAAAAATATTTCTTAACTGATATTAAATCAGGACCTTCTTTAAAATGAATAAAAAGAAAATACAAAAAACAACAACAATAGAAACATACATAAAGTCCGTTATATCGATTTATGTGGTGATATTTGATCATCATATTTTCAGTTGATATGAATAATTAAAAAAAAACAAACTTAAAAAATTTTCTTATGAAACACACACACACACACACACACACACACACACACACACACACACACACACACACACACACACATTTAAAGTCCGTTATATCGATACTTTCCTTTAAAATGAATTAAAAAAAAAAAAAAAACACAACAAAAACCCAAAGTAAGTCTGTTGTTATATCGATAATTTTTTACCACATGTGTTTTTGTTTTGTTTTGTTTTTTTACGGCACCCATGAATTAGAAAATTTTTTAAAAATGTAAAAAAAAAAAAAAATTTAAATGATTAATGTGATGATATTGATGAATGAAATAAAATAAAACTAACCTAGCAATATCCAGTTTGTTATTATCGGCCGAAGCATGCAACGGGGTTGCACACCATGCAGTGCACGCTTCCAAATTTGCACCATGTAAAATTAATAAATGCACAATAGCGGTTAATCCATTTGAACAGGCCCAAAACAGTGCCGTGCCATCTTGCCGAGGATCCTGAGAATCGATATTCCGATAAAGCCCTTTTGTAAGAATCTGTTTTGCCAAAACGGCATTCCCACTTTTTACCGCACGCAACAACGTGCGAGCCATTTTTCTCTTTTCAATTAATAATACGTTGTTGTTTTTTCCCTTTTTACTACAAATGTTAGTAGTATCTTTTCTTTTCTCTCACTCTATATTTTATATTTCCAATCTCTTGTTTGTTAGTCTCCTTCGCGGACGAAGGCTGGTTGGTAAATTTGACGAGTTTTAAATTTCTTTCATATATATCAGCTGTTGATCGTTTCCGCTTTTCAACAACCAACCAAACGGCTCCGTCGGCGTTATCAGATTTTATGGACAAAAAAAAACTTGAAGTTCCTGGTACACACACTTCAGTGAATGGTAGACCTATACAGCCAATCGCTGAGCAGGCAGCAGTGGTTCACAAAAAAAAAAAACACTAGATTTCATATGTGGGCAGGTCGGACGTAACTGCTGTACAATTTAGGGGACAAAAAAAAAAGAAGAAAAAAAAAAAAAAAACAACAAAAAAAAACAAATAAAAAACAAACAAACAAAAAACGAATTGATTCTTTCTCTCACTTTTTTTTGCACACACACACACACACACACACACACACACACACACACACACACACACACACACACACACACATATATATATCAAATATATTTATATATATGTGTACTGTATATTTTCCAATTAGGATACTACTACAATACCTCCTATTCCAAAATGGAAACAAAGGAGTTTAAAAATATAGCATTAGTCTTTATAAAACACACACACACACACACACACACACACACACACTCTCTCTCTCTCTCTCTCTCTCTCTCTCTCTCTCTCTCTCTCTCTCTCTCGGGAATGTGGAGCACCCCTTCATCACACATTGCTCCCTGGTCCACTCTGACCCGAAGTGGTAGTACCTGTTAGGGTCCCATCTATGGGTTAAATAGGAAAATGTTTTATTAAAAAAAAATTTGGTATCCATTAAGAATGAATTCATTTCAAAACTTTGTCGGCATTAAATTACCTACTGAGGTTGATATGCCGTAAAACAAACCAAACCACACACACACACACACACACACACACACACACACACACACACACACACACGTCGGGGTGGCCTAAAGTCGGTATCAGCCAGACAGCGAGGGGTTCTATATCCCTTTTTCAATAGCCCTAGACCTAGGAGATTGTTTTGGCATCTAAGACGGATCACCACACCTACCAACAGCTCCTCACTTCACAGTCTTCGCAGATCCCTGTGCTACTCATTTTGGCTACGTTGGTGAGGGTTGGTAGTCGAACCCGGAACCTTGTGGTTCTTAGTCGGACGCTCTACCAACTGAGCTAGATACTACTACAATACCTCCTATTCTAAAAACAAACAAAAAACAACAAAGAAAGGAATTTTAAAAATAAATCATTTGTCTTTATACGGACATTCATTCAGAAAAAGGATATAAAGATGTTTATGATTCATAGTTCAAACAGTTTTCCTGTTTTACACGTGTAATTTGAAATATAGCAGATAGGTCCTTTTTGTAAGTTAAGTCTGGCACAAGATTAAACTAGTAAGCACATTTATCAGTAAATTGTCATTTAGTATGCTTTTCTGAGTTTGACACAAGGCCATAGGTACTCAGTGAGATTCGAACTCGTGGGGATTAAGTTAGTAAGTAAAGTCGTCGGAGTGGTCTAAAGTCGGTATCAGCCACACAGCGAGGGAGTCTATCCCCTTTTTACTAGCGCTAGATCAAAGGATTGTTTTGTGTCTGAAGTGAAGCGAAGCGCCACACCTACCATCAGTTCATCGCTTTACCGCACAGATTCCTGTGGTAGTCATGCGCTGAGTTGGCGATGAGTCGGTATCAAACCAGGAACCTTGTAGTCCCGAGGCGGACGCTCTTCCGACTGAGCTAAACCAATACAACCTTAACCTCATAAAAAAAAAATCTCACTAATAGGCTAAACTTTCAAACCTTTAAAAGACGTGTCTTATGGACACTCAATGAGTAAGTAAAAACAATGAGTTGGATGGAAGACGATTTTTATTAATAAATCACTTAATTGTAAGTAGTGTTGCTTCTCTGAGTAACTGGGTGCAGTGTTAGTGCGTGAGAATAGCAACTATGTCACCCACCCAACTCAGGTGATATGGGTAACGTCATAAAGTGATGATATTTGTCAGTGAGTGGGCGCAGTAAAAAGAGAGAGAGAAAAAAGGAAAAGACCTAACCCATATCTCGGAATTCTTTTTCCCCCATCCTTATATAATGGTCACAAGATGGCTATTTCCATCTAAGAAAAAAAGGAAATTAAAAATGCCTATTTCTAGGCGTTGCGATTATTTTAAAAGAACAGACAAACCCCTTTAAAAAAAAGGGTATGTCGACCAAGGGAGACAACCTACTTAACTAGGATACATTTTTTATAGCGGTTATATATAAAGAAAGAACGAGAGAGGATTCTGCCAGAATTTCCAGCTATTTAAAAGTCTAGTATTTCAACATTTATTTGCGTTTGAGAATGGAGTATGCGTTATATCAGAACCACCAGAGCAGTAGCGGAACAAAGGAGGCCAGGAAAGGGCAGCTGCCCTGGGGCGCCTGGGGCGCAGCTTCAGGGGGCGCAAAATCGCCCTCTAAAGCAAAAGCTTTTGCGTTTCTATAACATTGAAAAGTAAACTTTGCGGAGTGGTCTACTGTCGGTATCAGCCGGACACCGAGGAAGTCTATCCACTTTTCGCTGGCGCTAGACCAGGGAGATTGATTTTGCTGAGGTGGAGCGTCACACTAACCGTCAGCCCCACTTTACCGGACAAATTAAATTACCAATCTGTGCTACTCATGCGCTGGGTTGGCGGGGGCCGGTATCGAACCCGGAATCTTGTGATTATCGAGGTGGGTGCTCTACCGACTGAGCGAAAATTGAAATATATTGCCTTACTTTTGTTACTATATTTGTGAACTATGAGGTTAGGGTTAGGGTTAGGGTAGGTTTCGAAAGTGGGCGGGTAGGTGAAGCTTTGAAAAATATGAATCAGTATTTATTTGCCACTGGAGTGGGAGTCGGACTGAGCTATTGACCCCGCCCCGGATCAAAATGTTGGCACGTTACTGAACCAGAGTTATAATTTTTTTTCTCATAATGTTCTTAATATAATACATCCTACCACCAACAAAAATAGCTCAGCTACGTCGGCATTCACCTTTTAGGGCGCCTCAGGCGTTGGGTAATAAACCATAGCTCTCATACCTTTGTGTGATGGGTTAGGTCATGTTTGGTTGGCTGGTTGGCTGGTTGGTTGGAATTTTACGGCATGTCAACCCTTGTTGGGTTATTTATTCCGAAGACATTTTGTTTTATTCATTCTTGATGGGTATTGAAAATTCTTTTTTTGAAACAGATTTTTAAAACTCATTTTTTTCTTTTTAACCCATAGATCGGACCCTAACAGATACTACCACCCCAGGCCAGGGTGGATCTGGGAGTAATGGTGATGAAGGAGTACTCCTCATTCCCCTGAACTCCATAACCCAAGACATTAAGACCCTCAATCACCGACTTCTAGTACAAGTACGATAAAAAGGGTCTTACCCCTCTAGGGAGGTGCAGTCGGTGTATTCTAAAGCCCCAGCCGACAGGGCTTACAGTTTATTGTTTAGCGCGCTTAGCGTTATGGTTATTAGCATGGGAAATGGAATCGGCGATCCGAGATCAAATCCAGGAAGAGGCTGTTTGCGTTTCACTTCGCGCTAATGCTTTTGGAAAAGGCATGAATCCATCTGTTCGCCCCCTTCCCCCAGCTATGGGTAAATAGTAAAACAGGCAGGGTTATTTAGCCTTGGTATGGCAGCCAGTCTAGGAAAAGGGAAACTCTGAATTCAAGCCAGCTGTATTCAGCTTAAAAATTGACCTTGTGTCGTATCCTGCTCATCGAGGAGGAGGAGGAGGAGGAGGAGGAGTTGGACAAATACATACAACAGGTACTAAGTCAGGCATGTCAAACTGAGTATCCCCCTCCCCTAGGGCCACATGGATTACATATGTCTGTCATGAGGGCCGCACATGACAACTAAGTCTTTAAATCCTTCTTCTACATTAACAGAACAAAGTGATGATTGCTATCATTTATTTATTTATTATCAACTAAAAGTCAATGAATGCATATCTAAAAATATTTTTGTTAAAAAAGGGGAAAAAAGACTATTACTGACCGAGTTCAAATAATAAAACATACAAGTGTCACCGTCACTTTCAATTGTAGCCATGTGTTGACTGAAAGCATGAGAAGGCAAGAGGAGGGACTCCCTTTCATTGACTGAATTAGCCTCCCCTTTCCCCAACTCAAAGTAAGGGTGCGAGAGACAATGCGTTGATAACATGCTCTGTTTCTTAACAACACACTGCCCCAATAAATAAATGACTAAGAATTTTTGTTAAAAAAGGGAAAAAAAGACTATTACTGACCGAGTTCAAATAATAAAACATACAAGTGTCACCGTCACTTTCAATTGTAGCCATGTGTTGATTGAAAGCAGGAGAAGGCAAGAGGAAAGACTCATTCCCTTTCTTTGACTTCTTCCGCAACTCAAACGAAGGAGTGAGAGACAATGCGTTGATAACAGACTCTGTTTCTTAACAACACATTACCATAACGAAAGTAAACGACCGTTTTCGCCCTGGAACTTTCGGAGAAAAAAAAACTAAATAATTTTTTTAAAACCCTGGGTTACTGTAAAAATGCTGTATGAGAACACAGTCTGCGTGCGAACCGCACCTATGCTTGCTGAGGGCCGCATGCAGCCTACAGGCTGCATGTTTAACATGTCAATTGTAAGTAAACCGTGGCCTTTGTACTAGACTAAGCAAAGATTAAGTTAGTTAGTTGGTTGGTTGATTTTACAGCATGTCAACCCTTGTTGGGTTATTTTATGCCGAAGACATTTTGTTTGATTCATTCTTGATGGGTATTCAAAATTATTTTTTTTAACTCAATTTATTCTAAAACATATTTTTTTAGACTCATTTTTTTTCTATTTAACCCATAGATGGGACCCCAACAAGTACTACCACTCCGTGTCAAGGTAGATCCGGGGGTAATGGTATGGAGGGGTACTTAACACTCCCCAGGACTCCAGAGCTGGAACTTCATCACCATTAGTTGCAGTTTAACATCATACCCAGGACACTAAGACCCTCAGCCACCTCCTTCTAGCACATATATGATAAAAAGAGTTGGAGCTTGCCATAATGGCAATAGGGTTGAGACAATCACATAGGTGCTGGGACTTGACGTGACCAGCCGATTGATCGGAGGGGGGTGGCTCTGCGACCACCCGTCTAAGGGCCAAAGTGGAGTGTTTGTTGTATATTATAGACTGCTCAGTCACCAGGGTTCCGTCCTTAAACATCACGGATCGCCACCCACGGCCAACAAGTGGCTCCATTCTGCAGAGGTGCAATCGATGTATTCTAACGCCCCAGCTGACAGGGCTCAAGTAAAAAAAAAAAAAAAAAAAATCCATACGGTATCTTCATTCATGGGTAAATAGTAGGGCAGACTGGTCCCTTTAACCTTGCTTAAGCAATCAGTCTAGAAGGAAAAGTCTTAATTCAAACCTGTTAAACTCCGCTAAAGAAATTGACTTTGTATCGCATCCTGCTTGTGCAGATGGATTAAGTTTCCAGTTTCGATACCGGCCCTGGCCAACTCGCGTATGAGTAGCACATGGATCTGTGCAGTAAATTGAGGAGCTGATGTTAGGTGTGGCGCTCAACCTCAGACAATCTCCTTGGTCTAGCGCTAGTGAAAAGGGGATAGACTCTCTGCTGTCTTGCTGATACCGACTTTAGGCCACCCTGATTATCTGATGTTGCTTATCCACCGAATTCTTATTTCTTATAAGTGTCGTTAACCTCAGCTAAATAATGGGCCATTCCGTTTTTATTATAAAGAAAAAAGGGAAGAAAAAGGACATGCTACACAGAAAAAATATAAAAAGAAAGAAAAGAATATAAGAAGAAAGGGGAAATATATGGAGAGAGTGGGTGAGCGCGTGGAAGCGAAAACGCTAATCTGATTAAATCGAACATAAGGAAAAGATGAAAAGAAGGAAAAAAAAGAAAAAAGAGTGAGAGAGAATTAAATCAAGATTATTATACTTATTGCATATTGAACTATTTAGCAATAGCTCTTAATTAAACATATCAAACGTTGTAATAATCAAGTTATCATACTGTGGTATATCCACAGGTCCTGCTAGTAGTCAGTATTGTTTGCAACGATGAGAGTGAAAATCAGCCTCTTCTTTCGGTCCCATAAAAGCTTGGGCATTAGGGTAGGTCGATTTTTCACTTTTTAAAAATATCAAATTGTATTGGAAATTCCATAGTTAATTATCTCCCCCTGTCGCTAGGGGGCGAATCGCCAACATCGTATGTTGGCGCCAAAACCAAAAACTTCACTTATCGCATAGCAGTTACTGGAGGAGAGACGTAAAAACAAACACTCTCATCACTTAGCCCAAACAGGGCCGACTTATCACAGAGCACTCACTGAGGGTAGTCGCGTAAATAGCGGTCACTAAACTTCACTCATCACTTAGCCCAAAAATAGGGCTTACTTATCTACGGACCGTTGACCTGGACGGAGTCATTTTTTCACAGCGCACTTTCGAAGGCACAAAAGCACACCATAGAAGGCTGAAGACCAAATAGTCTACTTGAAAAGGGCCCATTCACCGTCATTTAAAGAACTGTTAAACCGGACGAGAAGCTTCTAAAATAGCATCCTCCATCACTTATCACAGAACCGGTTACGAGGAAGAACGAGAAACGTCCCAAGAAGCGTTCTATCAACTTTCCAACCAGCAACAGAATACCCCTGTTATCACCACTACTCCAAGAGCATTACTTAACTCAGATAAGTCTGGTAGCAAATACCAATAAAATTTGCGTTAAGTTCTTGTATTATTTGTCAATACATGTATTACATTTCCATTGTGTGTTTGTCTTCTTTATCCGACAATTTGCCTACAACTACGGAGAAATAAGAGCTCCTTCAAATCCCGTAAATACTCTTAATTGTCCATCTATGCGAAAGTTGTGTGTTAGTATACTGAATACTGATACCAAAAATGAGATCTTTTACTTGCACCATTGTTTGAGGAAATAACATCAAAGATCGTCTACTAAAATGCACTAAAAATCCTCGTTTTCGCAAAATTTAGCGAGGATTTTTAGTTCATTTTAGTAGACGGTTTAGCTCTGTCGGTAGAGCATTGGCTTAGCAATCACAAGGTTCTTAGTTCGATACCGGGCCCCGCCAACTCAGTACATGAGTAGCACAGATTTGGGTATTCTGATCTGTGCGGTAAAGTAGGGAACTGACGGTAGGTGTGGCGCTCCAACTCAACAAAAACAATCTCTTTAGTCTTGCGCTATCAAAAAGGGGATTGACTCCCTCGCTGATACCAACAAACACCACAGGCCACTTTGCCAACTTAACTTTTACCCACCTTGAAATTAAGTGACGGTAAATGATTTTTTGTTTATTCTATTTTATCTATTCATTTTTTATTTTTTATTTTATTTATTTTGTTTTATCCCCCCCCCCGCTTTTAATTGCACAATAAATACTAAAATTTATGGCAATACCCAATTTGTCGAAAAATCCGTGTTGTTACAATACAAATTTACCCCCCACCCCATTCTCCGTTTGAAAAAAAAATTACAAAAAATTAGGGAATTATCCGATTTTAATGAAATTTTCAGTGTTGATTTATCAATGAATGAATTTTATAATGCATGTTATTTTATTTCAAAACTTTCTGATTTTTTTCAGGTCACTTAATTTTGACCCCCCCCCTTATTTTTGGGGCGCAAAATATCGGTGGGGTTATATGTGTTTGATACTTTTTTCTGCATAAATGAAAAGACATGACCGAAGGTGTGAATAGAAGAAGAAGAAAAATGTAAGTATTATTAGCGTTATTCGGACTATTGTCCCCATCTTCATTGTTACAATAGTTCGAATAACGCTAATAATACTAATCTTCAAGCCTCATCTCAAACATTCAGAGAAATAGTAAAAAAAATGTAAGGAATCTGCTCTGGTAGTAAATAAATACCGAAAATCGGAAAATAAAATGAAGATAAAAACTAAAAAAAATAATTTTTGCAGATTTTTGTACTCATTTCGATAATTATTTAATTGGCTATTATCTTATAAAAGAAAAACGTATACATCAATATCTGTTCCGTTTAGGGGGGGGGGCTCTAAATTTCCAATACAGTTTTCAACAAAAAAAATATGGGTGATTGATACTAAAATAAAGTAGTTATTAAAAAAATGTTTTTTAGAATCTAATGATATGACATTCTAAACTTAACATCATAAAATAATAATAATGAAATTTATTGTCTACAGTGATCAGGTGCACCACAACTCATCAAAGTCTCATGTCTAGTACACAGAATAATGTATTAGTGTCAGGAACAAGAACAGTTTACAGTAATACTATGCATGTATGTGTGCGCGTGTGTGCTTAGGGGTATCAGGTATGGTGTTGGCGGACTACAGTAAGCATGGAGGCTGCTCATGTTTTAAATGAATTTTAATGTATCATAACAGAAATACCTAATTAAATCAGAAAGTTTTGAAATAGAATAACTGATGCATTATAAAATTCATTCATTGAAAAATCAATGCTGAAAATTTCATTAAAATCGGATAAATTTGGTAATTTTTTTTCAATCGCGAGTGTTAAATTTATTTTGTAAACTCGGATTTTACGACAACTCAGGGCGGCCATCTTGATCAAAATTGACCGAAAAAATCGTTTTAAATGTATTAAAAATAAATTACATGTGTAATATTATTATTATTATTATTTTTAATAATGCTCATTATGTTACTACTTTTCGACTTAGACTAAAAAATTGACCTTATATAATCGATTTAATCAATTTTAATTCGTTTTTTTTAAATGAAAAGCAGACGAATTTTTTTTGGTATACCTATGTTAGGGAGACAAAGCATTTATATTATACTTATAGCCTTATCCACCTTGAAATTGACTAAGGGTAAATAATTTTTCATCTTATTTTTATTCATTTATTCATTTTCATTTTACTTTATTTCATTTTTCTTTTGCTTCTACGTGAAATTTTGGTATTGTGCAAAATACGAAAATTTAGGGTTTGATGTTAGGAAGACGTATAGTAGTAATTTTTAAAAATCTTATTTTAATTTTATTTGTTATTCTATCTTATTTATTTCATTTTTTTTTCTTTTTGTTATTTTTTCTTTTAATTGCACAATACCAACATTTAGGGTTTATGATGTTAGGGAGACGAAGTATTTATGTTTGCTTACGAACGAACCCACCTTGAAATTCAGAATCTAAAATCCTGCTTTTTGACCTGAAAATTCTGACGTAGAACGGAAAGACAAAGACGTAACTTTTAATTTCACGTCAGTAGCAATAACGTACATAACTGTATTAAGACTTAAGACTATTTACGCACCTTACTTAATGTAACGGTTTAACAAGCTATGTAAGGAGACCAACAGTGAGTTCGATTCCCACTCGATGCTCCACAAGTCTAGCCTTTTGCCAAATTAAGTAAATAAATAAATTAAAACTTAGATTTCTTCAATTGTTTGGCGTAGTTGAAATCCTTGAAAAGGTTGGAGTCAAATAGTTCGTAAAATTTTAAGGTAAACTGTGAATTGAGGTGCGTAAATTTTTACCATAATCTACTGGACAGATGTTAGTGTAATATGGAATGAAGTCCAATGTATATACTTTTAATTTCTCAACTGGGATTAATACTTTTAATAAAAATGAAACTCTAAGGAAAACATAACTTATTAAGTTAATTCATTTATAAGTTAAAAAAAAACAAAAACAACAGAATTAATTGTTGTATATTTAAAGTTGTTGCGTAGTGATTCAGTTATACCCTTTTTGATGAATTAACGTATTAAGTTATGTTTTCCTTAGAGTTTGATATTTTTTTAAAAAAGGATTAATTCCAGTTGAAAAATTAAAAAATATATACATTAGACTTAATTTCATATTCCACGAACATCTGTCCAGTAGAATATGGTAAACAATTTACGCCCCTCAATTCACAGTTTACCGCGGTGCTAAACTTACAAAAAGTAAATAAATAAATGAGAACTTCGACTATTCGGCTTGTTGTAGTTGTAATTCATGGAAAAGGTAGGGGTCAAATCGTAAGATTATAAACTTTAAATAAATGATAAATTAAACATAAATGTTTCTTATGCAAATATGAAAAAAAAAAAAAAAAAAAAGAAGAACTTAGCATCTCTACGTGCATTTATCTACGACAAAGTTTTTGTCTGTTTTGTTGTTTAGCTAGATGTTGGTGACGTCACAAAGGCATCAACCAATCAGAAGTCAGCATATTTTTCCTTGGTATTTTATACTTGTAGCGATGTTCGTTAGAGACTTACTAGCAGATATCAAATTTCACTAACAAAAACACTCCTTCCTTCGTTAATACTAGCTGTGAGCAGCCAGTTATTTTAATAATAAACCAATTCCATGAGAGAGAGAGAGAGAGAGAGAGAGAGAGAGAGAGAGAGAGAGAGAGAGAGAGAGAGAGAGAGAGAGAGAGAGAGAGAGAGAGAGATGGACGGACGGACGGACGAACTTTAAATTATTCTTCAACATAATTTTTAAATGAATGCCCCACTCCTCTACTTTAATCAGTGGGGGTAGTAGGTTCGACTAACCACCCTCACCTTGCAAATTGTAAAATTTGTACTTCTCATAAAAAAAACTAGGAACCTCCACAGACTTAGTAAAAAAAAAGGTGTAGAAATTCTGGCACAAAAGCAGTATAGCGCGCAAGAGATAATATCATTAAAATCGCATTTTACGTATAAATAGCATTAAATTAGGGAAACCCCGAAGTACCCTAATACTAACCCTAACCCTAACCTTAAAACTAACCCTAACCCTTACCCTAGCGCCTCAAAGGTTTCGGTTATTTCTGTGAAATGTAATGCTTTTTAATTTTTATACATAATCTAATCGTATTATCTCTTGCGCTCTATTCTGCATTAGTACCGAAATTCTTATTTCATTATATTAAATTTTATGTCATTCGCAAGAAGAATTATAGGAGAATAATCTTAAGAAATATGTGTTATTATATTATTTAAATTTTATTTGAAAAAATGCTCACTCCGTAAAATGATTCCTATGTGTAAAAATTTGCATACAATTCGCCAACAAATTTATCTTTATTAAACGATAATTTGTAGGCGAGTTTTACACATATACGTCAATTAAAAAAAATATCTTTATTTTATTTCAATGGAGTTTACAGTACTTATTCATTTTGGTACTAATGCAGAATAGCGCGCAATAGATAATATAATTAGATTACGTATAAAAAAAAGCATTACATTTCACGGAAATACCTGAAACATTTGAACGCTAGGATTAGGGTTAGGGTAAGGGTTAGTGTTAGGGTTAGTGTTCAGGTTAGGTTTAGGCTAGTTCGGGAGTTTCCGTAATCTAATGCTATTTTATACGTGAAATGCGATTCTAATCATGTTATATCTTGCGCACTATTCTGCATTTGTACCTTCATTTTTATTAACCAAAAGTATTGTGTAAGAACGAATTTTTGAGATATTTTTAGAAAATTAAAATTAAATTTTTTTTAATTTGCTCCCTTTTTCAATTTATACATTTTCAATTTATTTGAAATTTTTCTAAATTATCTTAGACATTGCGCGCCAAGGGCTTTGCCCTCATTCTGCTCTTTCAAGGCCTGCTGGTTTCCATGCGTCTGTTTTAATCGCAATATAAATAAATCCCCAGTGAAATTCATTCAATGAAAGGACAAACACACAACGCATTAAGACAGAGAGGGGGGAGAGAGAGTAAGAGAGGAGAGAAAGAAAGAGAGAGAGAGAGAGAGAGAGAGAGAGAGAGAGAGAGAGAGAGGGAGAAAGCGAGAGAGTGAGAGAAACAAAGAGGGAGAGGGAAGGAGAGAGTAAAAGGAATCATTCATATGGGGAAATTTCATGATCAGAGAAGTGGGAGATTTTTAAAAATGATTATATGAACATAATTTTTCCCTCTACTACTTAAGCTATCTTACAGAGTGCCTGGCATAGTTTAATAATTACTCTATACCAGGCACTCTGTAAGATAGCTTTAGTAATTTTTCATAGCAAAAATACTAAATTAAAGTTTTGAAATAAAATAACTGATGCATTATAAAATTCATTAATTGTTAAATCAATACTGAAAATTTCATTAAAATCGGATAATTACCTGATTTTTTATACATTTTTTTGCAATCACGAATGTTACAGTAAAATTGTAAACAAGCACTTAAAATCATCGAAAAAGAGACAGAATGGTGGATCGCGTCGAAATTGACCAAAACAAATCCCTTTAAATGTATTAAAAACAAACTGCATATGTAATGATACTTTTCTTTTTTTAATGATGGTCATTATGTTACTACTTATCGATTTAGACAAAGTTTGACCTTAAATAATAGATTTAATTATTTTTAATTCGCTTTTAAAACTCGTAATTGTTAGCGAACTGGGCTAGCAAACAATTGATACTGAGTTCGATTCTCGCTGTCTATCCCATACTTCTCGATTTGCTCAGATAACCTAATGACAACAAAGAGCGGTAAAGTACGTGGAGTTTTAATGGTTTTATGTTGGTTTAAGGTCGTTTGTCATTTCTGGTGCGTGTTCGCTAGGTACCTCCAATTTGCCCTGTGAAATTTAACCCCCACCCACCTATATTTAACACAATGAAATTTGCATAAAGGTTAATATTATCTTGAAAATTTTTGTATCATTCAAAAGAAGAAACATTAGAAAAAACTTTCAGCTTACAGAAATGATGAAAATTATGAACGAAAACAATGTTTTCATTTTCGCACCGTTAAATCAATTGAAATTTAACGTTACGACTAGAGGCTTTTTTTTATTCTATGAAAAATCAATTAATGGTTCGATTTTCATGAACATTTCCATAATTACTTATCTTTTGATGAAAATATGTTTGAAATAGTTTTTTCCTAAAATATATTAGAGGAAATATTTTTTTACTAGGTGTACCCCCCCCCTATTTTATTTTATGAAATATGAAAAAATGAATCGACATAAAACGATTTTTACTTTTTTTCTATAAAGATAAGAATCTGAATAATTATATCAGAAGATGTTTATAAGTTTCTATACCTATAGGTGTCCCAACCCTATTGCCCTTATGGGGGAGCCACAATCCTTTATATCATATATGTACTAGAAGGCAGTGGCTGAGGGACGTTATGATGCTCTGGGAAATGTGGAGTACCTCTTCATCACCATTACTCCGAGGTCGTCTCTGATCCGGAGTGGTAGTACCTGTTAGGGTCATGTCTATGGGTTAATAGAACAAAATGAGCTCTAAAAATGAGTTAAAAAAGATTGAGTGTTAAAAAAAATTGAATACTCGTCAAGAATGAATAAAAACAAAACATCTTCGGCATAAAATGACCCAACAAGGGTTGACATGCCGTAAAACCCAACCAACCAACCAACCAACCAACCGAAGAAGTTCAAACCGTGGTAGGTAACTGCTGTGGTTGATTGGTTGGTTTTACTGTTTTGTTTTACGGCACATCAACCTCTTTCGGGTCATTTAATGCTGAATCAAATTATTTTGATATTCAGTTTCTTACAGTACCTGCTATTGCTTAAATGGTCACCCATCTAATTATTGAACAGGCTCATCGCTGCTTAACTTCGGTAATATTGCTTCACTTCGTTTGTGATTTGAAAGCAGCACCATTATGAACGTGCAACGTAGTGTAATGTTATATAGCCATTCTTATATCGGGCGTATCTTACGTATAGTATATTGTGAGTATACTTGCATACCCGTGGTTGTATACAGATATACTTATGTTATTTTATACTTATCTTGTGTATCTTTCATAGTTCTGAGTAGATAACTTCGCCTATCTGTTAACTTCTATTTTGCTATCCGAGCTGCTCTGGGCTGGTAGATGTTATTATTAGCTGGATCTATCTCTGGATCTGGTTTGGTATATGTTATTCTGATAAGTCCTCTGTGTCTGCCGTTTGTTTGTTCTTTGTAAACGAACACAAGACTTTAGTTTTATCTTAGATCTCGTTATTATTTTATAAGATTCAGATCAACAAACACTCGTGCGAGAGATCGCCATTGCGACCGTCCTGTTCAGCGCCCAACTAAAATCTGACTTTTCTCAACTAACTTTCCCACGGCTCGATCTGATGAATCAGAAGAAAGGTCAACCTCAGGTCAAAATTTGTCGATCACTTTTCCTGTGTTTTTCTATAACCGTTAGTTATTGTTACATACACAAATATAGATATCTCCCGATTCACTAACTCAGCAATTCAATTCGCGCACACACCGCAATAAAGAGATATACTCGCCAACAAAATAAAATATAAGTTGCTGACGCTAAACGGAAGTTTACTCAACGGTAGCCTAAAACGAAGTGACCAAAATAACACGTTTCTACACATAGGCTCCAGCTGAACTTCCGGCTGGAAAACAAGAATGCCTAAACAATAAAGAAAATCATTTTGTAAATAAAATTCGCATTTTCATCCAATCCGAACGATTCCCGGGTGAAATAAAAATGATCTCAGTTGATCCGATTTTGGGTCCCGACAACCTATTTAAAGTCGGCGCTGAAAAGCCAAAGAGCAGAGATATCCTGGTGTCAGCGTCAAACACATCAACGGGGGCCGACCTCGATTCACGAAACATACATCACAAGGCGGTGGACTTACTTCTATCCCCCAACCCCTACTCTGACCGACCGACAAGTTAAAGGGGCAAACATCCTACAACAAGACTACGCCAACTGATACACGATACCAACCCGCTATCGGCTACTAAAAAACACAAGACTCTGCCCACCTAATCAACACCTAACCACTACCACTGGTTCATCTGCCCACTTCACCACATACACTAAAACTGATTCGGCCACCGGACATTTCACTGACTTTATTATTCACGTTACAACTATCACCAAAATCAGACTTTCTCTCTTAAATTCACTTTCAGCTTTTCGTCGCTTTTCATGTTCCTTTTTCCAATACAATTGTTGAAACTTAAAATCTGTGTTTGTTTTTTCTCCTCACCATACGCTTGCTATTGTTACGTGTTACGATTAACTCGAAAGTTAAAAGGGAACACCCCAGAACATTCTCGAAACTCTGTGTCGTCAGAGCTGAGGTCTGTGTCACACTAAATGACCCCAACTGGAGCAGAACTTCTTTGACCAGTATTGTCACGTCGGCTGGTCTCTGGAGAGGAGGAAGGCAAAGGGATGAACGGAAATACACCCCACCTCTCTTTGGGGGGAAAGAAAGAGATCCCTATAATTAGTTTAGTTTTCACGCAGGAGCCGCTTGGCGAGGACAGTAGGATTCCTCACCTCGTTGAGGACGGGCGTAAAGCGTCCCCAGGAAGAAAATTTTACTGCTACAGACAGTTGGAATCTCGATGTCATCTTCATGGGGACAGAAGAAATTAGACCCAGGGTGGTTATCCACACAGCTATGAGCCGAATGGAAACGAAGTAACTAAAACGAAGATAAGTGCCACATTCCGTCATGGAATTTTTAATAGATATTGCCTTCAATTTACATGTATATTTATGGGGATTCAAATTATCCCGACAAATATTTCTATTGCGGATGTATACAGATAATCATGCCCATGAACTTTCCCATCTTTTTCTCTCCTCCCAACTTTCGACTTCCTAAATAAAATTATATTTTAAAAATATGTATTATGTCTTATTGTTCTTTGCCAATTTTGCAGGCGCACCTTTCACTTTTCTTTGGTCTCTGATGGAACAGCGTTGTAAACGTTCAAAAAACGATAGGCGAACGTAACACTATTAACCCTGTTTATAACATTATGAATTAGGCTACACTTATCGTACTCAGTTAATAGGCTACTTATTAATTATGTAACAGTAATTTAGGAACTTATGCTTTATGCGTTCAAACTGGACCATAACGCAGCGGAATCAACCAAAAACATTTTTTGTGAGAAAGTTGAAGGCGCAGTTGATTACAGCACAGTAACCAGATGGTTCAAGAAATTGTGTTAGGTTTTCAAGAACCTCGACGATCAGGCAAAGTCAAGTAGGCCTAAAACTGTGGATTCCGAGGCTGTGCTCCAAGCCAAAGAGGCTTGTAACGGTCACTAAATTGACCTGTTAGCTATACTTTATTTCTATATAGGCATTTTTTTGTTTACCAATTTAACTACCAACACAATATCTAATCTTAGAATAATTTAGTTGATTTTTATAAATCCTACTTTATTAGTTGCTGCTTAAATACATTGACAAATATATGGTCAAAACGGAAATGGGCAAGGGAAGCAGAGCATATATACAAACCCTATTTAGTTTACTACTGCTGGTCAAAGAGGCGACACGGTAAAAAATTGTAAAAGACACTAGGTGTCCATTTCTTTCTTGTGTTTCTATTTCTATTGAAATGTATTTGTTGTTTGGATTATTTTTGTTGTGATGTTAGTCCCAACAGTAAAAAGAAGTCAAGTCGAGATGGGGTAAAATAAGACAAGTGTATTTACAATTAATGGTACATGTACGACTAGCTTGTCGTTAACGGGAACAGTGCTCCTTTCCACTCGGTGTCTCACTATTTATAGTGAGAACCGGTGCATGTTCTCCACTGTAGGAACGGCCGGTACAACAATTTTGATTATTCGGACTATTGTCCTCATCTTTATTGTTATTTGCACAACGTTTCGGCCGATGTGCCCTCCGGCTTTCTTCAGGTATTTCTTGTCAGACTTTGGAACCTTATCGAACTCAGGAAACTTCTCTTCGGACTCGGGGAACCTTCTTGTAATTGGTAGCCTCCACGGAACTTTGAACCTAACCCTTTATTTAATCCACAGAGGTAGACTGTTCTCATTCAACTAACCATGACTGGGTACAAGTGTTACGCTGTGTTAATTATTCTATGTTACTCTCGCCCTTGAGCAGGATTGAACTGGCCTAAAGATAACTATCACTTAGAACTGTATTAACTCAATGCCTATATCCATTACAACAGGTATGTAGATAACAATAAAGATGAGGACAATAGTCCGAATTATAAAAATAATACAAATTATCAAACCTCATCTAAAAAAATAATAGAAATAAAACCCTACTCAGTTTCACTACATCTAGTCAAAGAGTGACATGATAAGAATTTGTATAAGACACTGCATGTCCATTTATTTCTTGTGTTTCAATTTCTTTTGAAATGTATTTGTTATAGAGTACAATACACTTCAGGGGTGATTGTTCCCATTGGTTTCAAAACAGCATACTGGCCACTTATCATCAAGACAACGTGCCTGTGAAAGACCTTTCAAGCTGAAGATGTAATATAATTATATCACAATATTTATTATAATCCGGACAAAAAAATGTTTAAATGAATAAATAAATATTTTAGGTGTCACTCAGTCAAATTAAAACAAAAAAAATATTCACTATAAAACTTTATGAAATTTTTCCCAGAACAATATTAACTTCCTTAATACCAAATATCTAATTAGAAAATATATTTTATTTTATGTGGATGTATCTTGTTGTAATGGACACTGACCTGTTAGCTATACTTTATATAGTTATTTTTTGTTTATCAATCTAACTACCACCACAATATTTAGTCTTAAAATAATTGAGTTGATTTTTATAAATCCCATTTTATCAGTTGCTGCTGAGCCCTTAACTTACTGTGGTCCATGAGACCCTAAGTGGAATGGGTAAAGGAAGCAATTCCACATACCAACCCTACTTAGTTTCACTACATCTAGTCAAAGAGGTGACATGATAAGAATTTGTATAAGACACTGCATGTCCATTTCTTTCTTGTGTTTCCATTTCTTTTTAAATGTATTTGTTGTTATGTTTTATTGAATGTTATTTATTTCTTCTTTTGTAAAGTTTTTATGGTGTTTATTAAATAAATTTGATGACATTCCAGTGATCAACCTTCCCCCAAGGCAGGCTGAACTGTTCTGCCTGAGAATTCTCTTTCATCATGTTCCTATGTGAAGTTCTTAACTAACCAGGTTACATGTTAAACATTATGATTTGGAGGGTAAATCTGAAATTAAGGTCAAATCTAAAATGGGTAAGGGAAGCAGAGTACA
Source organism: Doryteuthis pealeii (assembly GCA_023376005.1). NCBI lineage: Eukaryota > Metazoa > Mollusca > Cephalopoda > Myopsida > Loliginidae > Doryteuthis > Doryteuthis pealeii. Next base: position 33,461,689 of record CM042138.1, read on the forward strand.
TATACAAATCCTATTTAGTCAAAGAGGCAACATGGTGAGAATTTGTATAAGACACTGCATATCCATTTCTTTCTTGTGTTTACATTTCTTTTAAAATGTATTTGTTATCTTTTATTGAATGTTATCTATTTCTTCCTTTGTAAAGTTTTTAGGGTGTTTATTAAATAAACTTAATGACATCAATCAAGGCGTTAGCGTTTTCTTTCCACGCAGATCAGTGGCAGTTATAGGACACTGGCCGTATCGGGCGAGTTCAGTATGGGGCTGTAGCGTTAGTTGGTATTCGCCTTGTGGAGTTGTCTGCCCCTTTTAGTTTGATGATGCCCGCTAGGGCACGAGTATTTAAGCGCCGGTTTCAAAGCCTTTCGCTCTCTTTGCCGGTTTCACCAACTACGAGCCACATGGGGTAGATTCTATCTAAACCCTCTCGTGGGGCTCCGCCCCCCTTACATTACTGTAAGTCCTCACAGCATGGACTATTCCTAGTCTATTGTCTGTGCCTTTTATTGTATATTTGTATCATTCATGAATGTGTCTTATCTTGATTTGTGTACCTCTTTTTATATGTACTCTTTATTATGAACGTTGTATCAACTGTTATCCGTGTGCTGTGTTATTAAATGTTTGTCTATTAACCTTTGTCGGAGTTATTTGTATTTAAAGCATGTTGAACTTTACACCAACTTTACAGGGCTAAGTTAGGTTCGTTGGTGCTTTTATCTTGTCCCCAATAAAAGTTGGTTCTTTGTTCATCTAGGCTGGTACACTGAAATGGAACGAAAGGAACGAAGGGGAACGAAAAGGAAAGAGACAAAGGCAAAAGGTGGCTTTATGACTTAGGCTTTACTGACCAGGTCATAGTGGCATGTAGCGAGGGAAAATCTCCCTGGCTAATAGGACCAACTAGACCCAAAGGCCCCATGAGAGTATGTTGTTTTATTTTATCTTATTTTATTTTATTTTCATTTTCGTATTTTTTATCCCACATCAGCATCTCACAGTCAAGTGTGGTTCGTCATGTTCACGATCTCGGAAAAACATCCGGACCTGCCGAATTGTACCTCACGTTACCAAAATATTGCTAAACATTTGACTCACCCAAGTAATTCTAATATAACAGGATTCCTATCGTTGTGCGTAGCGGAATATTCACTACTAATCGCGGAATCGGACACTAAGTCAACACTTCCGAGAATGGAGGTTAACGGAAGATAACTATAGAAAAATGTGTAAAGCAAGTTTCCCGTACATCCGGGAAAAAAAGATTCAAATAAACTAATGCAACTTCTCCAGAAAGTACCAACACGCGCCAAAAAAAAAAAAAAAAAAAAAAAAAAAGCCATTCCCACATTTCCAGAGGCATGTGGGATTAGAAAAATACGAATAAAACAAAAAACAAATAAACTCCCATGGAGCCTTGATCGGAAGAGCCCTTTGCGCATGTCCGACAAAAAGGACCGACTCCCTACCCCCAAAAGGATACCTCGGTCATTCGAACTGAGGCCGCAACTGAGTGCAGTCGTTTTCCCTAGCCAAAGGGCATGTTCCCTTGCTACGGCCGACTATGCCACGTTCAATAAAGCCTAAGTCATAAAGCCACCTTCTGCCTTTGTCTCTTTCCTTTCTCGTTCCTTAAATTCCATTTCAGCTTACCTGCCCACAAAAAGAAAGAACCAGCTTTTATTGGGGATAAGATACAAAGACGAACAGAAGCAAAAACTTATTCCCGTAAGCACGTCCAATTTCATCAAAACACAATTGTTTCTCAGAATTACATGGGGTACTGGGATGGACGCAACTCAAAACGAATTGCAAACCGAACACAACTTCTTGAACCTATGGGACATAAGTGGTTTTAGGTGTTTTACAGGTTTAAATGTAGCTGGACATTTTTGGTGCGTGCTCTTAAGGTTTTTGCTTTAACCCCATCTCATTTGGTGGTTGCGCTGAAAAGAAGGAATTTAAGGAACAAAAAAAGAGACAAAGGCAAGAAGTAGTTTCATGACTGAGGTTTTATTGGCCGGGTCATAGTCGCCTGTGGCAAGGGGATATCCCCCTGGCTAGGAAGCGACTACACTCAGTTAAACCCTGACTCGAAATGGCCGAGGGATTCTTTTGGGGGTCGGGGGACAGTCCTTTTTATTGGACAGGCGCAGAAGGTTCTTCCGGTGTTTTTTTTTAAATTCTAATTCTATTTTCGTTTTATTTGAATCCCCACAAACCATCTGCTTACTGCGCCTTCAACTTTCTTACAACAAATGTTTTTGGTTGCTTCCGCGGCGTTATGGCCCAGTTTGAACTCGTGTGGGGATTAAAGTAAAATTAAAATAAAATGAAATAAAAAATAAAAAAAAATAACAATATTCTAACTTCTAAAGCTCCGTGTCTCAAAATTATAGAAGAATCCGTTGGAGTGTGTGATGAGTAAAATGTAATAAAAAAAAAACAAATAAAAATAACTATATCTCAGGAGCCCTCAGACAGGAAGAATCCTCTGGGCATGCGCAGAGAAAAGGACCCTTCCTGGCACCAAAAAGAACCCTCGGCCATTCCAAAGCATTCATTTACTGGGAACACACGCTAATGACTGGCCCAGGAAAAAAATCCTCTCCAAGAAATAATTATTAACCTAGAACCTTTACAGCTCGAGCAGCAAAAGGAAAAACCTCATATAATGGGGTTTAAGAAAAGAAACTAGCAACACCAACAGCAACAATTCACCAAATAAACAAAAACATACCCTCCCCCTAAAAAGCATTTCCCCATAGATGGAAATATGGAAACTACACCTTCCGAATCAACGCCCTGTCAGTGACGCTTAGAATATGCTGGAGAGACCCGTTCCCCACAAGAAACAGAAGTGTCCTGGGCATGACACTAAACTTGATCTGGTGGTGAGGCTCTAGTTCTGGAGATCAGGGCAATATGGAGTACACCCTCATTGCCATTACTATCAGCTCCACTCTGACTAGGGGTGGTAGTAACTGTTAGAGTACCACCTATGGGTCAAATAGATATGTTTAGAAATTATTAGTATTGGATACGAATACTTGATACCATGTAACTGTAAATTATTTGGATACAAATGCAGAATAGCACAAAAGAGATATTATTAGTATGATTAGTTTGAGATGAGGCTTGAAGATTAGTATTATCTGCGTTATTCAGACTATTGTACAAATAACAATGAAGATGGGGACAATAGTCCGAATAACGCAGATAATAGATATCATTAGAATCGCATTTTACGTATAAATAGCATTAGATCAACTCTAATCCTAACACTAACCCTAACACTAAAACTGACCTTTACCCTAACCCTAACGTCTCAAAGGTTTACCGTGAAAGGCTTTTTATACGTAAGTAAAGTAAAGTCGCCGGGGCGGCCTAAAGTCGGTATCAGCCAGTCAGCGAGGGAGTCTATCCCTTTTTCAATAGCGCTAGACCAAGGAGATTATTTTAGCGTCTGAGGTGGAGCGCCACACCTACCATCAGCTCCTTACTTTACCACACAGATCCCTGTGCTACTCATACGCTGAGTTGGCGAGGACCGGTATCGAACTAGGAACCTTGTGGTTTCTAGCCAAACGCTCTACCGACTGAGCTACTCTTGCGCGCTATTCTGTATCAGTACCATTATTTGTGTTAAGAGTAGTTACTTGAAGCTTTAATTGTTTACTAAGGATTATTATAAGTTACTTGAAAACATATAACTGCATGCAAACAAAGGATTATTATTAGTTAGTAATAATTACTTGAAAACATAATTAGGTATGAATTATTAGTATTAGATAGGAATACTTAAAACCATACAACTCTGTGCAAATTATTTGTATTAGATAGGAATACTTGATATTATATAACTGTGTACAAAAACTCATAAGAAACAACATAAATGTAGATATTAACGTACAATGAACGCGATTCCCTAATCTTTAGGCATAACATAACCTTAGACAGGTTGAGATGTCGTTAAAATCAATCAATCCATCTTCCAGGTCAACAAATCCAAAAGTCGGTTACAAATTTTGAAAAGTTCGTTCGAACATTAAGTCTTGGCACACACACACACACACACACACACACACACACACACAAAATCTCGATTTCTTTTTGCCTCTGTTCTTTGAACAGTAGAGACATTGTCTCTGACACTTGCCAGTGAAAGGCCCATCGTCTGGGGCTTTAGAATACACCGACTGCACCTCTGCAAAGGGGTAATACCTTCCCCAATTAGACCACCTGTTGGTTGGGGGTGGCCACCTGTAATGCTTAAGTACGGAATCCTGGTGGCTGAGCAGTCCAAGATGTGCATCACTCCACTTTGGCCCTTACTTAGTCTAAATGGGCGGTCGGAGAGGCCACTTTGATCAATCAGCTGGTTACGTCAAGCCCTAGTCCCTATATGATTGTCCCGACCCTATTGCCCTTTTGACAAGTCCCAAACCTTTTTATCATATATGTGCTACAAGGCGGTGGCTGAAGGTCTTACTGTCCTGGGTATGATGCTAAACTCTATCTGATGGTGAAGTTCCAGTTCTGGTGCTCTGGGGAATATGGAGTAGCGTTTCATCACCATTACTCCCAGGTTCATTCTGATCCAGAGTGGTAGGTCCCATCTATGAGTTAAAACGTTTTGGAGATAAAATGACCCAATGGGTTGACATGCCGTAAAACCCAGCCAACCAGCCAACGAACAAAACACAAATTAATCGTTACTCTCAGGTTCACTCTGACCCGGAGTGATAGAACATGTTAGTGCCACATGGGTTAAAATGTCTTCAGCATAAGATGACTCAATGGGTTGACATGTCGTAAAACCCAACCAACCAACCAACCAACCAACCAACAAAACGAAAATGAATCGTTAGGAGCCGATTTTTAAATATTTATGTAGCGAGAGAGTAGGGACTTGCCTCGTGGGGCAAAGCGGGTGCGAACCTGATGAGTGGCAATGAAAAATATGGCTGTCTGGGCACTACAATTTAAATACGTGTGATTTCTTAGCAAAGAGAGGTGGCGATAGTAAATCTGCGCGTATGCAAATTTATCTCAGATCACCGTACATAAAACGAGAGACAACTGAGAAGAGGGCGAAATGCTTCGAAGCGGTGGATGAACGCGTACGGAGGACTGCTAGAAAATTGTTGCCGGACGAGAAAGTTTGTCGTCGAACTTTGCAGTGGAAGAAAGAAACTGGACGAATCAATTTCACAACCTAGAATTTATATGACCGTTGACAACAGGTGCGGACGTAGTTGAGAAGAGATAAATTGATCAATGAATAATTATCTCCTTTGGGGAATTGACATTCTCGATTTCTTTTTGCCTTTGTACTTTGAACAGTAGAGACGTTGTCTCTGACACCTGCCAGTGAACAGTAAAGTTACATAGCTATATTGACTACAGTTGCCAAGTAAGTCCTTTTCAATTTGGTTCCCCTTCCACATACAACTTGTTCATTGAACAATATGTGTATAATCCCACCATGGGACACGTTTATAATATCTTTCTTCTAATACTACTTGTATGTATATTAGGTATACTAGTACAAAATAAAAAACGCACCCCGGGCGATGTAAAAATAGATTTTTGAAACATATTGCCTGAGGGGTGGGAGTAAAAAATTCAATGCCAGCGAGTTTGTACCCTAAGTAAGTAAAATCATCAAATTTATTAAAGGATTAAAAAATAAAGCAATTTGAAATGTAAACTTTAAATGTGTATTAAAATAAAACAAACTATATATAGATACATAATACCAGTCATGTATTTATTAAAACTTGTTTTAAAAAAAACAATGAGGACTGTCTAATGTTGCATATTCAAATTTTGAGTGTATCTATTCTATGTTTTGACGATTTTGGGTAATGTGACGTAAGCAGTGACGAAATTTTTGTTACAGACAAAAACCGGAAGCGAATCTCCCTTATTAATAGAGATAAAATGTTGAGTGTTCTTGCATGTGCGAATGACGTTCGCTTGTCTTTCCTTCCGTTGTGTTGCATGATAGTATATCAAGGATATTATCATTACAAACATGTCGCACTGACAGCATGGATTCCCATGACTCTCTTTCGCTAACCGTCCCTATCGGTCATTGTTCCTGGCAGGTTCTTTGTACACATCCAGTATCCGTTCAAAGCTGATGTATGTCTTTTCTGATCGGCCCACACTGGTGTGTCCATCTGTAGATGCCCACATAAGAACGCCACTTATGTGTCCGTCATTGCTTCTCCTGGAGTATCCAGCATGTCATGTTCGCATTATTGGATGGTTTGTGTGATAGGAGGCAAGTGGTCGCACAGCTGCTTTTTTGTGGGGAGTATGGTGCTAATTTAAGTTCGTTGGTGCTGGTATCTTAACCCCAATAAAAGCTGGTTTTTCATTCTTTTGGGCTGGTACGCTTAAATGGAACTTAGGAATGAAAGGGCACGAAAGAGGAAAGAGACAAAGGCAAGAGGTAGTTTTACGACTTAGGTTTTATTGAACGGGCATAGTCGGCTGTAGCCAAGGGGACATATCCCTTGGCCAGGAAAAAGACTACCCTCCGTTGCGGCCTAGATTCAAATGACCGAGGCCTCCTTTTTGGGGTAGGGAGTCAGTCCTTTTTGTCAGACATGCGCAAAGCTGTTCTTCCGGTCAACGCCCCATGTGAGTCTGTTGTTTTTTTAAATTTTATTTTTATTTTCGTATTTTTAAATCCCCACAGGTGCTGCTTACAAGCTGTGTTGAAGACAGCACGCCAAATCCTTGTATAGTTTCCATCGTTTCGTTAGAGTCCAAGTGGTGCAGCCATACAGTAGCTCTGACACATCTACAGTCTGGACAAAATATCGCTTTATCTTATCAGAAAGACCAGATAATGCTAATATTGACGTGTCCTGAGTATGACGTCAAGCCCTAGCACCTATATGATTGTCCCAAATCCTTTTGCCCTTATGGCAAACCCCCAACTCTTTTTATCAGTTATGTGCTAGAAGGCTGTGGCTGAGGGTCTTAGTGTCCTGGGTAGGCAGTTAAACTGCATCTAATGGTGAAGTTCTAGTTTTGGAGCTCTGGGGAGTGTGGAGTACCTCCTCATCCCCTTTACTGCCAGGTCCACTCTGATCCGAAGAGGTAGTACCTGTTAGGGTCCCATATATGGGTTAAACAGAAGAAAAAAATTAGTTTTAAAAAATTGTTTTTAAAAAATTCAGTTTAAATAAATTTAAAAAATTGAATACCCATCAAGAATGAATAAAACAATGGCATGAAATAATCCAAAAAGGGTTGACATGCCGTAAGATCCAAACAACCGGCAACCAACCGGCTAATATTGATCCTTTGTAAACGGGAATCAACTAAAACATCTTCCCTACCACCAAGCATTTCAAGAATCCAATCCAAACTCAACCATTTCTTTCTTCGGGTATATTCGTCGCGGCTTCCTGCCTCAAAAACCGCTAGCCGGTTGCTGCTGAAAAAAAACACGCCAGCTACGATTGAAGTCCGTAGCCGAAGCGGTGTCAATTGAAAAGAACCAAAAAAACTATGGTTAAGGTTTAGGATTAGGGTTTGGGTTGGGGTTGGGGTTTAGGGTTAGTTTAATGGAAAATAAATAAATAATTTGGGCTCTATTTTTTCAGGATCACCCTGTATACAGGGTGACCCAGAAAAACAGAACTCAGAAATGTTGTAATAAAACTGTTAATTTTAACTAGCCCCCCCCCCCCCCAGGGTTAGGGTTAGGGTTGGGGTTGAGTTTTCGGGAAAAACACCCTAAGTTGTTTTTTTTTGTTTTTTTTCAAGTGACACCGCTTCGGCTACGAACTTCAATCGTAGCTGGTGTTGTTTTTTCAGCAGCCACCGGCTAGCGTTTTTTTAAAGGCAGGAGGCCGGGACGGAACTCCGCGAAGAGTACCCTTTCTTCATTTTAGAATCAACTGGAGTCGGTTTCTGGACTCGAATGCAAGGAAAATAAAGTCATAAGTTGAGCGTTCCGATTGATGTTAGTAGTAGAGATTGACAGGGTCGAACGCCTAACCCCCAAGGTCAACATCTCTTTCAACCCACTCCCTTTTCGACGATACATAGTCAGCAGTCGTAGCAAAAATAAATAAATAAATAAAAAAAAATAAAAATAAAAAACTTCAAAAGCCTTCAACATAAAGTGACAATTACTACTATTATGTTCGGTTCCCACAGAGACATACGCATACATTGCTTTTTTTTATTATCGTGCAACAGACACATTAATATTATCGGTCCTTTTTACTTTCCCCGGATTTAAACACACCGAGAAACCGTTTCAAATTGACATACACATAAATTGTTTATTTTTATATCTTCTTTGTTCATGTTCATTGCAAGTTATATAAAATATGTATATACGAAGCAGGGCCGGTGGAAAATACACGAAATGAAAGAGAAGAAAAAATCAAGATGTGCAAAACACGCTCTTTTAATTCGAACGGAGAATGTTAAAAAATATTTTAAAACGTCAATAAAAAATTGAAAATTAACTTTTTTGTGTTTTATTTTACGTTTAATATAAAGAACAATTTCAAGTTTATGTGTTATAAAAAAGAAAAAAACAAATGTCTCTTACATAAAACCTAAATTTTTGCATTTAAAAGTAAATTCCAGTAAAAACCCGCCATTTCTTAATCTTTGTTGACATTAATAACGCATCTTGACGTGTGCACTATTTTTTGTATGGAGTCTCGTACGTATGATTTTTCTGAAGCAAAAACGGGAGAATTATTTGTTTCCAAATAAAATAATAGATTTCTTCAAACACTGTTTGGGTTCTCTTTCACAGAGTATAAGTATGCACGCGTCACGTATTCGAACCTGTTTACCCATAACACATCAGTGAAAATGACAACTACGTTTGTTTCCCTTAGATGCATCCGTAATCATTCTGACGACAATTTTTAATTCAAACATTATATTCAAAAATTCATAAAAATAAAAATGTTTTATATTATGTCATCATTTTTAGCGAGATATGTTTTATACAATATTTTCTTTGATTAAATAAATACGATTTTGCTTGACAGTAAACAAAAGTATTTATTTTACATTTTATAAATTTTTAAAAATCTCTGAAAAATAAAATAAAAATGTACACATTTTGAGTGAGAGAGAGAGAGAGAGAGAGAGAGAGAGAGAGAGAGAGAGAGAGAGAGATTACAATACCTTATGCATATATGGTCATATTTCTTTAACATGAAGTGCGTGGAGTATTCAGGCAAGTTGCTTTGTCATCTGCTGATCCGCGAAAAACCTCCGTATTTATAAGATTCTGGTAGGCTCCAAAAAGGGGTCTTCTTAATAATTTATTTTTAGGCGCGAACGTCTCTGATTGGTCGAAAATTATTATTTTTGATATTTCAATTTTTCTTTCTCATGCTGCGCAACCCACCTGTGCAAAGCGCTATTTTCGTCATTTTATTTTTGTCATTCGGAGCGATAATTTCCGGTTCACTACAGAAGTATACGGGGGACATAATATTCTATTCTTTTTTGGAAAACTGTTGTTGTTGCTGCTGCTGATGTGAATAATTTCAAATAAGTTCAAACCGTCAATAAAAATGGAAAATTAACTTTTTAATGTTTTCTTTCACGTTTAATATAAAGAACAATTCCAAATTTATGTATTTAAAAAAAGAAAAAACAACAACAAAAGACAACAAATTTCCGTTACATATAACGTAAATTTTTGCATTTTAAATAATTTTGCGATAATTTCTTAATCTTTGTTGGCATAGTTATCGCATCTTGACGCGAACAATGAGCCAATTTAATTTTCTATGGAGAATCATACATGTAATAATTTTTACTCTGGAACAAAAACAAATTACTAATTTAGCATTTCATTGATGCCTTACGATTTAACTCTTAATATTATTGAAGCTGTGAAAATCAAAATTAGAACGTTAAAAATTATTTACAATAAAATTCTATCAGAAATATTATAAAAAGGTGAGACTTTTTCTTCGATACATTTCTGATAATATATATATATATATATATATATATATATATATAATATATATAAGCTAGGAGAATGTAATATTAATTTACAAAACATTAATTTGGCCTTTGTGTTGTTAGCAGTATAGTTCCAGGGACTTGAACTTATTTTAACTTATTCATAGCGAAACAAGAATAGAATATCATGTCCCCTACATACTTCCATAAAAAAAATTATGACAATTTTTAATTCAAACATTATTTTCAATATTTTTGTATATAAAGACTGATGATTGTATACTCATTGTTTTTAGCTACATATTTTTAATACATTATTTTCTTTATTAAAATAAATACGATTTTGCTATACAATGAACAGAAGTATTTATTCTACATTTTATAATTTTTTAAAAATCACTAAAAAAATTTAAAAGTAGATAACTGGAACTTTTAATATAAAATTCTTTAGAAAATAAGCCAACAATTTAGAAAAAAAAAGATAAATATTTTTTCTTATTTGCGAGACTTAAGTTTCACATGTTAAGACGTCCTACTACCAAAACTGTACAAGTATCGATTTATTATTTTTTTTACGTATGTTCCGTCATTAATTTATCTTTCCAAAAATCTAAAATATATTTTCATACTAAAAAGAACTTACGAAGAAATGTGTACGGGGGATCAATGTGCGAAATAAAAACTAACAACAACAAAAAATAATCTTTTCAATTTAGTAAACATTTATTTACAATAAAAGTTATTTTATTACTTCATATACCGAAAGTTTTTATCAAAATCGGATAGTTAGTTTATTTTAGTTTATTTTTTAGAAGAATTTCCTGTGATCCTCCTTATCAGCAGGTGCGTGAAAAGTAGCAACCCTACTAGTATATGAAGTAATAAAAGAAGAACTTTTATTGTAAATAAAATATTAAATGAAAAAAAAAATCCATACTGTTATTTAAATTTTATTTGTTAAAAATATTTTCATGAATATAAATTAAATCTATTAATTTTACCCACAACCAAGCCCTTGTGATATTTAATATATATATATATATATATATATATATATATATATATATATATATGTATATATATATATATATATATATATACTTTGTCATTAATTGTTTTATTTTCTAAGTTTCCTCCGGACATACAGATTCACACAACTGTCCTTTATATATGTACAGATGCCATACTGTCACAAGAAGAACCAGTCCAAGCCTCTATGAGACCCAAAATAAAATAAAAATTTCCATCGTCCTTTAACTCCTTCGTTTGTTTAGAACTCCTATGACACAGAAAGTGAACGAGGAGGTATTTACCCAAACAGTGAACTGTGCGGTAGAATGTGGCACAAGGTCGCGAGTACAGGCAATCCAGAAAGTGGGCAGAGAAAGAAAGTTCACACAAGAATCTAGGTCGACAGAATGCGCAGGCGTAGCGTTTTTAATCAGTTGAGACGAGACGGCAGACACAGTTGGGACTTAGACTCGACCGGATACAAGGACTGAGGGTTGGTCTAAAAACCCCAGAGACAAAAACAATATCGACTATTGTCAATGCCTGATCGTTCACACACTTAACTGGAAAAATAGAAGCTTTTATTATATAGGTCGTCATTTTTACAAACCCTTGGGGAACTTTCCTTGGTCACCAACTACGATTAGTATCACTTCTGTTACAATCCTGTTTGCCATTTTAGGCGTTTCATTTTGCTGTTGGTAAATCCAAGTCGATATAAGATGTAACTTTCCTATATTAAGATTGGAAGGCTTAAAGTAACCTTCCAGCGTGGGTACATGAGTGTACATAAATCAGTCCGACAAAGTTGTAGAATAATAACAATATTTATTCCGTAAGCGACGGATAAACACATACAAGACAAGAATACATAGTTAACAAGTATACAAATGTGTATAAAGAAAGTAGGACTTTGTCCTACAGAAATGATAGAGAGTTCCTGAAGAAATGTCACTTACTTATAGCAGGCTGGGGGGAAAAAGGGCCTCCACATACAGATAAGGACAAGCGTGTTTGAGTGTCCCGGAGAAAGGAGAACTCAAAATTCGCGGTTTGCTAACTAAATACCATGACCCCCAAACGACAGAAAACCTGCAGCAAGGGAAGATAACTCTTCTGGACCAAACAGGGGCAGACAATCGCTACATCGGTATTGAATGTAGTTTCAGTGGATATTCATTGTGGCATAAAGTTTCAAGTATTCCTTGAAATCTTCGATAGAAATGCGTGTAGTATGAGTAGACTCCTGGGTACTGGGTTAAACTGAATCTAGTGGCGAAGTTCCAATACTGGAGCTCTGGGGAATCTGGTGTATACTAGCAGGACCTGTGGATATACCACAGTATGATAATTTAATTACTGCAACATTTGTTATGTTTACTTAAGAGCTATTGCAAATACTTAGGGTTATAGTATAATAATCTTAATTTAACACACACTCTCTCTCTCTCTCTCTCTCGCTCTCTCTCTCTTTCTCTCTCTCTCCCTCTCTTTCTTTCCTCCTTTTCATCTTTTCATTATGTTCGATTGAAACAGATTAGCTTTATCGCTTCCGCACGCTCTTTCTTTCTTTCTTTCTTATGATATTTTTTCTGTAGCATGTCCTTTAGTTCTCTTTCATTCTTTGCGATTAAAACAGAATTATCCATTATTTAGCTGAGGTGACGACACACATAAGAAATAAGAATCCGGCGGATAAGCAACACTAGATAATCAGGATGTACATGTTTGCATTTCATCTTGGACAATTTGGACGGTCTCGTTTTTACCCAAAGGGTGTCGCAAGATGATAACAGTCGTACAATTAAGGAACATGAGTTATTAACACATAGATCAATAGTTACATGAAAATCATATAATCCGTTTAGTCTAAATTATTAGTATTAGATAGGAGTACTTGATACCATATAATTGTGTAAAAAAGAAAAAGAAACTATTATAGACAAAAAAAAAAAAATCCGATTAAAAAAAAACGAATGCGTAGACGTGAAACTTTTAATCAGTTGAGACGAGACAGCTTGGAGCTGGACTTGGGCGGATACAAGGTCTGAGGGGTTGGTCGAAAAGTGGCGTGAAAGTAGACGGTACTAGTTTCGGCCACTACTAGCCGAGTGTGAGAGGGTGGTTAAAACAAGAGGCAGTCACTACTAGCAGAGTGGGTGAGTGAATTGACAGTGAAGAGAGAGAGAGAGAGAGAGAGAGAGAGAGAGAGAGAGAGAGGGGGAGATGGGGTGGAGGTTGGGGGGGGGGGGTAGGAGGGGTTAAAGAGAGCACTCAGACCAGAAATTCGTAGAGAAGAGCTGTCTAGAACCTTCAAAATAAGTGTCCACCGAAGGCAATAAATAGAGACCATCCCTTTTTACCCCTTTAAAAAAATTTTTTTTTACAGTTTCCTGTTTCCTGTTTCCTCCAGGACACATCCGATTAGTTTTATCCCAGTTAGTGCGTTCTTTCTTCTTCTTCTTTTTAAATCTATGTTTATGCGTTATTAGCTGGATGGATGCCCTCACGTGCAAAGCAGCAAAATAGTCCTTGCATTTTTGGCAGGTTCGCATGCAACAACATGAGAGCTGTGAACTGATAAAAAAAAATAATTATAAAAAAACAAAAACAAAAAAACAAACAAGAGAAATACCTGTAGAAGGCCGGAGGGCACATCGGCCGAAACATTGCGTAGATAACAAGGACCATATGACCTTTTGGCACCCCTTTTTGATCTCGATTAAGAAGGGACATGTTCTTCAATTACACCGTCAATATCCGGTTGTTTTAACAGACGATTTTTAGATTTAAAAAAATTATAAAACTAACCCCTAACCCTAACCCCTAACAAACAACCGGATATTGACGGTGTAAATGAATATAATAATAAATAATAAGGTGTTTCTTAATCGAAATCAAAAAGGGTTGCCTAAAGGTAATATGGTCCGATAGCAATAAAGATGAGGACAATAGTCCGAATAATACGAATAATACAAATTATCAAGCCTTATCTCTTAAATTCAGAGAAAAGGAAAAGACAGGAGGTTCTCAAATTCTTCCTATTTAATTTCCTCTGGTCTCTTTTGCTGTTCTGTGTATGTCGTTCTTGTTTCGTCTTAAAGAGAACCTCTGTTGGTTGGTTGGATTTTACGGCATATCAACCATTGCTGGGTAATTTTATGCCGAAGACATTTTGTTTTATTTATTCTTGATGGGTACTCAATTTTTCAAACTCAATTTTAAACACATTTTTAGACTATTTGTTTTCTTCTATTTAACCCATAGATATGGACCCTAACAGGTACTACCACTCCGGGTCAAGGTGGACCTGGAAGTAATGGTGATCAAGGGATACTCAACATTCCCCAGAGCTCCAAAACTGGAATTTCACCATCAGATAGAGTTTAACGTCATACACAGGACGTTAAGACCCTCAGCTACCACCTTCTACACATGATAAAAAGGGTTGGCACTTGCCATAAAGGCAATAGGGTTGGGACAATCATATAGGTGCTAGGGCTTGACTTGACCATCCGATTTGATTTGAGAGAGGAGGATCTCGCCGGCCGCACGTCTAGCCTAAGTAAGGGCCAAAGTGGAATGGTGCATATCAGCCAACAGGGTTCCATCCTTAGGGTCGCTATCCACGGCCAACAGGTGGCTCCATTGAGAGGAGGTCTTACCTATCTGCAGGTGTGCAGTCAGAGTATTCTAAGGCCCCACCGACTGGGCCCTGTTACTTTGTGTTTTGCCTAACACTATAAAAGGTAAATCACAAAGGTGGCCGTGGAACTATGCGCAGCTTGGGGATTTAGTAACGGTGTTAGCAACGTTCGTATAAACATTTACTTCTCTGAAAAGTAAATGAGATTTATAATAAAACTAGAAGCAGCTACCCGGCGTTGCCTGGGCAGAGATGGGATAATAAAAAGTTAGTCTCGCAGATCCATTGATTGTTTTGGTCTTACATAATTGATTTATGAACGCAACCAATGACTTTCCCTTTTATTACTATTCAAATCCTAATTTTTTTTAAATATCTTTCCAGATATAAATAAAATCTTCATCATTTTTGCACAAAAACCAAGCTTTGGTGATAGTAAATGTGTGTATATATTTACTTTGTCGTTAATTGTTTCATTTTCATAGTTTCCTCCTCCTGCCCTTTATATATGTATAGACGTAGTTTCCTTTGGACATACGTACACACAGCTGTCCTTTATATATGTATAGACGTAGTTTCCTTTGGACATACGTACACACAGCTGTCCTTTATATATGTATAGACGTAGTTTCCTTTGGACATACGTACACACAGCTGTCCTTTATATATGTATAGACGTAGTTTCCTCTGGACATACATACACACAGCTGTCCTTTATATATGTATAGACGTAGTTTCCTCTGGACATACGTACACACAGCTGTCCTTTATATATGTATAGACGTAGTTTCCTCTGGACATACATACACACAACTGCCCTTTATATATGTATATAGATATAACGAATCCAAGGTTCGTTTCTGAAGGAACATTTATTTCCAATTCTGAAATAAAACCCAGAAATTTATAGAGATGAAAGATTATTCCCTAAGCACATACTAGCCATAATTTAAATTTAATCTATAATACTCGTGTTCCTTATTTGTACGACCGTTATCATCTTGCTACACCTTCTGGTTAAAAATGAGACCAAGATGAAATGCAAAAATGTATATCCTGATTATCTGCGGTTGCTTATCCACCGAATTCTTATTTCTTATGAATGTCGTCACCTCAGCTAAATAATGGACCATCCCGTTTCTATTATAAAGAAAGAAAGGGTAGAAAGATGACATGCTACACAGAATAAAATATAATAAGAAAGAAAGATAGTAGGGAAAGATATATTGAGAGGTTGGGTGTGCGGAGGCGATAACGCTAATCTGTTTCAATCGAACATAATGATAAGATGAAAAGAAGGAAAAAAGGAAAAAAAAAGAGAACTAAATGAAGATTATTATACTTTTTACATATTGAACTATTTAGCAATAGCTCTTAAATAAACATATCAAAAGTTGTAATAATTAAGTTTTATTACTATGGTATATCCACAGACCCTGCTAGTCTAATGATAATGATAAAATAACAAATCTCAGGTTCGTTTCTGAAAGAACATTTATTTCCAATTTGCCAGTAAAACGCAGAAAGTTATAGAGACGAGGGATTATTTCCTAAGCGCACACTAGCCTCAATTTAAATTTAATATTATACTAAGGACAGTCTGAGGAATCGTTCAGTACCCGAGGACCCAAAGCATTAAGTGTTATAGGCGATATAACCTATGTACATAAATGGAATGCGCCGACTACTACTATAAGTAGCAGGGACAATTGTGGTTTGACACAAGCAACGTGAGTCAGTTCGCAACTGTATGGTCGGACGCAACTCCAGTTTCTTTTCTGTAATTTCTACTCATTTTTGTTCAATACATTTGTATCCATTTTCACCAGTCGTTTGTCTTATTTTTTTTTGTCCCTTAAAAAACCCCAAAGCATTAAGAAACTCAAATAACAAAACTCTAATCTTTGAGGTGAACTCAAATTAATCAATGTGTTTAACACTATGAAGTCTATAACTATACTCGGCCAGCTCTGTCGGCTGGGGCTTTAAAATACACAGACTGCACCGCTACAGAGGGGTAAGAAACCCCCTAATGGGACCACCTGTTGGTCATGGGTGGCGACCCGTGATATTTAAGGAAGGAAATCATAGTGGATGAGCAGTTCATGGCATACAACACTCATCTCTGGCCAGACAAGCTAGACAGACTAGATAAGCGATTGGTGAGGCCTCTCCGTTCAATCGGGATGGTCATGCCAAGCCCTAGCACCTATATGATTGTCCCAAATCCTTTTGCCCTTATGGCAACCACAAATTCTTTTTATCAGATATGTACTAGAAGACGGTGGCTGGGGGGGGTCTTAGTATTCTGGGTATGATGTTAAACAGCATCTAATGGCGATGTTCCAATTCTCATCACCATTACTCCCAGGTCGACTCTGACCAGATATGGTAGTACCTGTTAGGGTCCCGTCTATGGGCTAAATAGAAGATAACGAGTTAACAAAAATGTGTTTTAAAAAAATTGATTTCAAAAAAAGAATTTTCAATACCAATCAGGAATGAAAAGATCAAAACCTCTTCGGCATAATATAACCCAACAAGATTTGACATGCCGTAAAATCCAAAAAAGAGAGAAAGAAAGAATTCGATTACTATACTCTGCTAGATATGTGAGATATGTAGGTCCGGTGCTAGGGTTTCATGCTTCCCAAATATATGAAACGCCCGTGCTACGGAATCCCCACTCAACTACTTGTCAATTTTTATAAGTATCATATTGTCATAAAGTGGTATTCAAAGAAACAATATGAAACCCGCCCGGACCATATGACCTTTAGGCACCCCTTCCGCGATCTCGACTCACAAGGACACTTTTCTCATTTACACCGTCAAAATCCGGTTGTTTGTTAGGAGTTAGGGTTAGGGGTTTAGGGTTAGGGTTAGGGGTTAGTTTTATAATTAAAAAAAAAACTCTAAAAATCGTCTGTTAACAATTAACCGGATTTTGACGGCGTAAATGAAAAAAATGTCTCCAAGAATCGAGATCGCAAAAGGGGTGCCTAAATGTCATATGGTCCACCCGCCCTTCCGAGGTCCTAAAAAAAGAGTATTGAAAATAAACACCTCAATGGATTCCTCTATAATCTTGAGACATGGAGATTTAGAAGTACTAGTAAGAATATGTGCCCTCCGCCGGGCGTAAGTATTTAAGTTTTAATCAAATTAAATATATTAAAGTAGAAAGATTAACATAATTAAATAAGAACTCATATAAAAAGATTACACTTATTTTAATCATATTTTGATTGGTTTCTATATAAAATTACTCATAGGATTGATTTTAATACGGTGGAGAATAAAACAATAGTATTAGAAATTAATAACACCAAGTAATTATTTATCAAACCCAGTTTTGTTTAAAAAAAACGTATGCAAATTAATCACACTATATATTAATAGGACCGGTTTAGCTCAGTCGGTAGAGCGTTCGGCTAGATAAACGCAAGTTTCTTAGTTCGATACCGGCCCTCGCCAACTCAGCGTATGAGTAGCACATGGATCTGTGCGGTAAAGTAAGGAGCTGATGGTAGGTGTGGCGCTCCACCTCAGACGCAAAAACAATCTCCCTTGTTTAGCGCTAGTGAAAAGGGGATAGACTCTCTCGCTGATTGGCTGATACCGAAATTAGGCCTCCCCAACGACTTTTTACTTATATATTCTGTAAACCATTATTTCTTAGTGATATTACAGGATTTTAAATGTACTAATAACATGGGCTGTTTTGAGGCAAATCTAACTCAGATTTTCATAGAGACATTGTTAATAAATAATATATATGTATTGATGATTTTGAGTATGAATTAAATATTACAAAAAGTGGTAAAAGTTTTCTTTAAAAAAAATGTTGAGCCTCAAGCCTAAGTGACCTATTGTCAGAATCAGTCGAACAACAAGGGAGTCTATTCCCTTTTCGCTAGCGGTAGACCAGAGAGATTGTTTTTATTGAAGTTGAGCGCCACACCTACCGCCAGCTCCCCCACTTTACCGCACAAATCAGATTCCCCAATCTGAACTATTCGTACGCTGAGTTGGCGGATACCAGTATCGAATCAAGAATCTTGCAATTCCTAGGTGAACGTATGCTTTACCGACTGTGCTAAACTGGTTGACCCGAAAAGGGTTGATATGCCGTAAAACAAACAAACCAAGCCCAAAAACTAAACAACGATAAGCCCATCAAATGTTAGAGAAAGTAAGGAAACCCGAATTTACAAAAACAGCGTCACGTATCCAATGAATACAATGGGACAGATAAGCTGAAACCGCGAACCGGATCTGCCCCACTAGCTGATCTCGGCTTTAGAGTGCGAAATCCTTAACTGAAAAGGAGAAATTGTTTTGTAAATTCAAATTACTCAGAACAAGTGACTCGCCCTGTTGGCGGGGCTTAGAATATACAAACTGTATTCGTTGCAGAAGTGTACAGGAGTGTTTTAGGGATGACACTAAACTCCATCTGGTGATGAAGCTCCAGTTCTGGACATCTAAGGAGTATGGAGTACTCTTTCATTATCATTACCCCCAGGTCTACTCTGATCCAAATTGGTTGTACCTATTAGGGTCCCATCCATGGCTCAAATAGCCTTGCCTTGCCCCCAGCCACCTCGTATAGCACGGCACACTAAAGCATTTCTTAAACATGTAACTTCCTTCAACGCTTCAATCTTCTCTTATTCATACGTATATTAAGGACTCTATAAGTCGGGTGGCCTAAAGTCAGTATCAGCTAATCAGCGAGGGAGTCTATCCCCTTTTCACTAGCGCTAGACCTGTGGATATACCACAGTATGATAATTTGATTATTACAACGTTTGATATGTTTATTTAAGAACTATTGCTAAATAGTTCAATATGTAAGTAAAGTAAAGTCGTCGGGGCAGCCTAAAGTCGGTATCTGGCAGTTAGCGAGGGAGTCTATCCCCTTTTCAATAGCGCTAGACCAAGGAGATTTTTTTAGCGTCTGAGGTGGAGCGCCACATCTACCATCAGCTCCTTACTTTACCGCACAGATACCCGTTCTATTCATACGCTGAGTTGGCGGATACCAGTATCGAACTGGGAACCTTGTGGTTTCTAGCCGAACGCTCTACCGACTGAGATAACCTGTCCCTAATTTATACAAATTACTCTCTCAACCACGTCAGGGCATTTCTCTATGTTGTTAGTGGCTATTAGGTAGCGTGGTCAAAGTGTTACATAATTATTGGATCCCTAATACATTTTTAAGGTAGTGTAGAAATCATTATGGCGATTAGTGCAACTGATGGCCTTGAGAGTGAGTAACAACGCCTGACTTCACTCTGACCTTGCTTTCCGGGGATAAATCGTGAGAACCGGAACCCCCATAGAAGGCCCTCTTCCGGTTTAAGGATACTAAGTAACTCAGTCAGTTAGAAGTTAGAAGCCGAGCTAGCAACATGTAAGGATCTGCGCGGATTGTCTGGTTTGGGGATTTACAAATAAAGTAACATCAACGTAAATCGAAGTCTTGTGTGTATTACCTAAAAACTAACAATAACACAGGGCTTCTGATAAGGAGTGATCCCTAACAGAAACCAGACCCGGAATCCCCATACAAGAAAGACCAGACCTTTAGAAGATATACCAGACCAAGATGTTTGAAGATAGAACCAAAGCCGGCCAGAAAAAAATACGACCAGAGTAAGAAGTAAGAAAGGGTATACGTTATGTGCTGATATGGTACTGTGAAAACCCCAGTATGCAACAAAAGTAGTAGATATAACGAGAGCGTGGCAAAGTCAAATTTCTTTTCGGTTTTGTTAACAAAGTTCCAGTTTGCACGGACAGGGACCTTTGAGCCCCAACAACCTTGTATCGATAGCATTTTTTTAAAAAACATGTAAGTCTTCATTCAACACTACAATCCTCTGTCATACACACATACAATAAGGATAGTTTAAATGTTGTATACTTTGACAGCAAGTTATTTTGTAGGCAGGTGTTATCAAACAACACGGAACATTTCTTTTTCATGATCTTGATTTGTATCTTTTCCAGTCTTCTGGCTATCTTTCTAAAAACAAATAAAAAACTAACCCCAAAACATATACCTCCCTGATGACGACTGAAGAAACAGTCGAAAGCGCTCGGGCTGATAGTATGGGAAGAATCCTATTTCAACTGGATCCTAACATTAGAAAGATAGCCAAGAAGACTGGAAAAGATACAAATCAAGATCATGAAAAAGAAATGTTCCGTGTTTTTTAATAACACATTCCTACAAAATACATTAAGGACTCTATAATTTATAAAAATTTCTCTCAACATTAGGGCATTTCTCTACATACACACTTTATATATTCTTGTCATTCTTATATTCATTCTGTTAAGTTTGTCCAGGCAACGATTGGTATGACGCTATACACCGTCTGGTGGTGAAGCACCAGTTCTAGAGATCTAGGGAGTGTGGAATACCCCTGTTGTATACTCTCTTATTCTGATCGTCTTTATTCTTATGTAGCTGTGTGTTCTCTTCTAGGGTCTGGAACTTGTCTTCGGGACTCCATGTCTGGTCCTCCATTGGGGATTTCTCGTCTATCATAAGCCCTGAGTCATTGGTAGTTTTTGGATAAATAACCCAATACTTCGATTTTCTTTAGATCATATTTTATTCCGAAATCCCCACCAGACTACTGCGCAGATTGAGTCGGCAGTGCGCTTAACGCGACTTACCACCTTCGTGGTTCGGCCGATACTGACTAAAACTCTTTCTAATCTAAACTGGAAGAGGGCCCTCTTCACCGATTCTCACGGTATCCACCGGAAAAGGGATCAGGGTGAGATCAAGACTTGTCACTCAATCCTTCAAGGTTCTACATTAACTGTACATAAGTGTTAGGGAACTAACAATTATGTAACACCCCTTTATTCTCATTACTCCCAGGTCTAAGTAAAGTAAAGTCGTCGGGGTGGCCTAAAGTCGGTATCAGTCAGACAGCGAGGGAGTCTATCCCCTTTTCACTAGCACTATACCAAGGAGATTGTTTTTTTTAGCGTCTGAGGTGGAGCGCCACACATACCATCAGCTCCTAATTTTACCGCACAGAATCCCCGTGCTACTCATACGCTGAGTTGACGAGGGCCGGTATCGAACCAGGAACCTTGTGGTTCCTAGGCTGATGCTCTACCGACTCTGATCCAAAGTACCTGTTAGGGTTCTATCTATGCCTCAAATAGATCTGTTTGCAAATTATTTGTATTAGCTAGAAATACTTGATATCATATAACAGTTTGCAAAAAAAAAAAAAAAAACCTACACAAAGAGACTAACCAAAAAAATGTAAATATAAGCGTAAAATGTATGCAATTCCCTAACCCCTCTAGCTTAGAATAACCCTATACGGATTGACATTCCTTTAAAATCAATCAATTAATCAATCAAGCTACTATCTATATATAATAGAAAATCGGTGTCTGTCTGTAACCGAAAATACGTCACTGCCTACGTCACAATTTCCTCAGGAATTGCGTAAGTTTATCAATGAGTATTTAATTTATTGTCAACATCATTAATACATAGAATAAAGAGCAACTTTGCATTATATATACTCAGAAATTAAGTATGAATATCAAACGGTCCACATTGTTTGTTAAAACAAGTTATGATAAATTCATGCCCAGTATTATTGATTTGTATATAATTTGTTTTATTTTAATATATATTTAAAATTATTTAACGTATAGTGTTTTACGAGAAAATTATTTACAAGCAAGAAGTAGTCATATAAAGTTTTTCTATATTAATTAATAATTTATATATCATCATACGATGAAAAAAAATTGTCTGTCGTAAAATATTGTTTGACGATAAACAAAACAGAACGGTTTTGAATATTCAACGTTTTTTCTTGGGGGTGGGGCAAGAAAAAACATGAATATTTGAATTAATTTGAAAAAAAAACATATTTATTTGAATGTTAACAGCAAAACTATTTTTATGTTTATTATTAAAACAAATGTAAGATTTCAAAGATCTATTTACATTTTTTTGACGAAAGAGCGCAGATAATATTGTTTTTTTCTTTTTTTTGTTGTTGTTGCTAGTCTTAGTAATCTAACAAAACTCTACGTAGACAAGTGCATGACTTGGCTACGGCCTACTATGCTCCGTTAAATAAAGCCTAAGTCATAAAACTACCTCTTGCCTTTGCCTCTTTCCTTTTCGTTCCTTAAGTTCCATTTCAGCGTACCAGTCCACAAGAAGAAAGAACCAGCTTTTATTGGGGACAAGATACCAGCAAAAACGAACATAACCTAACTTATCCCCATAAATGGCGACCCCACGTGCCGGACACGCCGAGAAACAAAAGAAAAAGAAATTAACTGCAAAAATTATTTTCAAAAGGGAAAAAAAAGAGGAAAGGAAGGGAAAAGAAAAAGGAAGACATGATATGAACTTCTTTTTTTTTTCTTTTTGAGCTTGCTGATAAAAAAACACAAAAAAAAAAAAACAAAAAACAACGAACTCAGCACAAAAGAAAAAAAAAAAGAAAAGAAATAAAAAAATCGTGAGTAAATAACATTTTTATTCTTTTTTTCTCCACATTCACCCACACACAGAAAAAATGAACTCCGAAGGACTCTGAATTAATACTCTACACCCTTCTACACATTCACTTAAAAATAACCACTACTAGAGAGAGACTCACATTCTCTTATATGACCTTATCCCCCTAACATAAAAAAATGAACCCACTACATTTTGACCTAATTCCGTTTATGGCAGGAAATAAACTGTTGCTGTCTAAAAAGACATCTTCATATTACTAACTTATACACGGACCAAAAGTAAACCTAGCAGGTGATAAAAAAGGGTCAATTAAGTCATGCAATTCCGTTTCCACGATAAATTGTACAGCAAAAGAAGACAGGAGATGAAAAATGCTCAAATTTTTAATTCGTCCTCACGCAAAACGCACTTAAACGATTAAATAAAAATTTCAGCCATAATTCTCCGTCGTGACGACCTGACCAAACGCACACATAAAAGAAAAAAAATGAATTGTCAAAGACAAAAGAGTTGGACAATAACCCTCTTTTTACGTTAAAGGACCCGTTCGCACTAAAGAAAAGAAAAATCCAACGAATTAACCAAAAAAAAAAAAACAAAAAAAAAAAACACCAACAAACCAACCGCTAAAGAAAAAAAAAAAACAAGGAATTAACCAACACCAACGAAAAAAACCCAACCTACCAACGAACGAACGAATCCTCCAACGAAACCGAAATGACAAAAAAAAAAAAATAAATAAATAAATAAACTCACACACCCTATAAGAAATGGACTTTTCCCATACATACAAAATTGACTTTCCACATACACAGCCCTACAGAACTCCGTTCTTAGGTGGGGGAGTGTTGTGGGGATTTAAAAAAAACTAAAAAATAAGAAATTAAAATTAAAAAAAACAATAAACTCCCATGGGGCCTTGACCGGAAGAACCCCTCTGCGCATGTCCAAGAAAAAGGACTGACTCCCTACCCCCTAAAGGATAATTCGACCATTCGAACTGAGACTGCAACTGAGTGTGGTCGTTTCCTAGCCAGGGAGCATGTTCCCTCGCTACGGCCTACTATGCCCCGTTCAATAAAGCGTAAGTCGTAAAACTACCTCTTGCCTTTGTCTTTTTCCTTTTCGTTCCTTAAGTTCCATTTCAGCGCCCACAAGAAGAAAGCACCAGCTTTTATTGGGGGACAAGATACCAGTACCAACGAACATAACTTAACCCCATAGGTTAATATCTTAAGCGAAGTTTTATAGGTTTGAATTCAGAGTTTTCCTTCTCGCAGACTGGTTACCTAGAAAAAGTTAAAGAGCACAGTCCGCCCTATTATTTACTTATAGCTGGAGGGATGGTAGTTGGATGCATCCTCGTGCAAAATTTGAACTTGGGTCGACGAATCCATTTCCTACTACTTTAACCATTACACCACGCGGCTGCATGGTTTTAAATTGGGCGGGGAATTCTGATTTCTACAAACCGTGGATGTTACACCTCCCCCTTCAATAAATGGATCAGGGATAGCCCATAAGAGTTTAACTAAAGTGTGTTGGGATTTTTTTGTCACTGTGGGTTTAATCGTGTGGGTGTTTTGTTTTGACTCGATGTGGTTATATAGACAGGAAGTCTCCTATTCATATTCATAACTACAAGCCGTAAAGAAGTGAATTTGCTATTTTCGACTTGAATGGTTTGGATTTTACAACAACAACAAAAAAAAAAAAACCCACAACAAAACATAAGTGTTTCCCAGCGAACGTAGGCAGCGCCGTAACAAATACCTGACTGCTTGATCATAAATTACTTTCTCGGCATTTCTATCTATATATATAAAAAACAAAAAACAACAACAAGAAAAAAAGCAACAACGTGCGATGGGAAGATCTGCTCTTAAGTTGACTGTGAATTCGGGGGCGTAAATTTTCATCATAATCTACTGGACAGATATTAGTGAAATATAAAATGAAGTTCAATGTATATATTCTTAATTTCTCAACTGGGATTGTATTAATAAATATTTTTTAATAAAAATGAAACTCTAAGAAAAAACATAACTTAATAATACGTTAATTCATTTATAAGTTTAAAAAAAAATAATGGACAGCATTAATTGATGTTGTATAAATTTAAAGTTGTTGCGTAATGATTCAGTTAGACACTTTTTTGACCTCACAACTGCAAAAGTGGACTGTCTTAATTTACAAAAAACTGTTACTCTGAAATAGAAATATCGTTAAATACTCGGCAAAATTACCAGTGAATAATAATTTTCAGTTTATTTCAGTATAAGTTTATAATCTCAATTCCTTTAGGATAACAACGCTGAAGTCAAAAAAGTGTATAACTAAACCACTACGCAACAACTTTAAATCTATACAACATCAATTAATGCTGTCGTTTAATGCTCAAACTTATAAATGAATTAACGCATTAAGTTATGTTTTCCTTAGAGTTTGATTTTTATAAAAAGTCTTAATCCCAATTTAGAAATAAAAAATACACACATCATTTGACTTTATTTTATATTTCACTAACATCTGTCCGGTAGACTATAGTAAAAAAAAAATTACGCTCCTTAATTCACAGTCTACTACAAATACCTGACTGATTGTTCATAAATTTCTATTGTTGGGAATTTATAAACTTAATCCCACAGAAAAAGAGACACACCTTTTTCTCTCTGGCAAGCGCAGTTATTCATTGAGACATATTCCAAATGAGATACCTTCCATTAGATTAACGAGGCAACACATTAGGACGGCTTTTCATAACACGAGGTGTTTAATTTATTTTAAAAGCAATAACTGAAAAACAAAAGGTCAAAGGGCAAGTAACTCACCCGTACAATCAACGGATTAGGGCAGATAACTTCTGACCCTATTATTATTAGAGTCTATTAGTGTTAATTAGTACTGACTAAAGTGAATTTCAACATCTATGTCAAAGAAAAGATGTGTTGGTGTAACACCCCCGGGCGGGCTGCGAGACCCTTGCACAATTCTCTGCAACTCTCTTGCGTTCACTGCATCTTTCTGCACTGCTTCTTCTGGTCGTTCATCTCGTCTCGTCTAGCAATGATTCCGTGTCGTCTGCTATTCTCTACTAGGACCTGTCCACGTTGCACATATGTGCTCAAAACATCTCGCAGGGGCCCCCCGCCAAATGGGTGTACAACAAACAAGTGTTACAAGAGAATAAACAACGAAGACAAAACAAAATCAGTCAGGTGAACATTAGAATGGTCAGAGAGGTATTTAACTGTCTGCTGCTATCTCCAGTCACTCCATCAGCTTATAATTCATCTGCTCCTATGTCTGTCGAGAGGGGGGTCACCCCCCGTTCCTTTTGGGGACCTCTGCTAAAGTTGACTTCTAGTGGGCATCTAACATCTTAACTTCCCCAGTGTTCAAGGCTCATCTGCTCTCTTCGGCTCCCCAGATCTAACTGACTAAACTTTTAAGAACACATTTTATGATATTTTTGTGTTAGAGCATGCAGTTGTATTGTTTTCGAAAAAGTTTCTAAGATTTGTTTATTTCGCTCGGAGACTTTCAAAATAGCTACCGGCTTAGTTCAAAGTGAAAGTCAAGGGAGGTTACTCTAATTGTCTTATTTGCTTGGAATTTTGACAACAAAAGGTGAAAATTACGAAAAGAAAAATGGATTCACAAATTTACGAAGGATATTAGCAAGAAGTGAAATCCAAACAGTTTCGTCCAGGATTTGAACTCAGGTCGCCGAATCCATGTCCGACGTCGTTGACCGTTTCGCTAGTAGCGTCTTTACAATCTGTAGTTGTTGTAGTTTTCATGGAAATAAAAGGTGGCAGGCGTTATTTTCGGGACGTGCCTCTTATGTGGAATACCCCTTCAATCCTATTACTCAGAGGTCCACTCTGACCCGGAGTGGTAGTACCTGTTAGGGCCCAATCAATGGGTTAAATAGAAAAAAAATGAGCATTAAAAAAACTGTTTAAAAAATTGAGTTTGAAAAGAAAAAAAATTGAGTACTCATCAAGAATGAATAAAACAAAACGTCTTCGTCATAAAATGACCCAACAAGGGTTGACATGCCGTAAAATATAACAGGTAGCCCCATTGGGGTAGGTCTTACCCCTCAGCAGTGGATTGATGCATGTTATGAACTGCTCAGCCTCCAGGGCTTCTGTTACATAATTATTATACCCTAACACTTATTTACAGTAGTGTAGAAACCAAAATGGCTGTTATAAGTTGCAACCGGCGGCCTTGAAGGATTGAGTGACAAGGCTTGACCTCATCCTGATCCTTCCGGTGGATACCGTGAGAATCGGTGGAGAAGACCCTCTTCCGGTTTAGATTAGAAAGAGAGTTTTAGTTCAGTATCGGCCAGACCACAAAGGTGTTAAGCGCACTGCCGTACTCAATCTGCGCAGGTAGTCTGGTGGGGATTTCGGAATAAAATATGATCTAAAGCAAATAGAAGTCTTGGGTTATTATCTAAAAACTACCAATGACACAGGGCTTCTGATAAAGAGAAATCCCCAATGGAAGACCAGACACGAAGTCCCCAAGACGAAGTCCAGACGCTAGAAGAAGAACGTAAGATACAAAAGCTGAGCAGAAGAATAATAGAAGTAAAGAGGGTATACAGCACTCCATCCTTAAGCATCACAGGTCGTCACCCACGGTTAACAGGTGGTCCCATTATGTGTGTGTGTGTGGGGGGGTCTGACCCTTCTGCAGAGGTGCAGCGTATTCTAAAGCCCCAGCCGACAGAGCTCTTGAAATAAAGTGGGGGACAGGCGTTACTTTCGGGACGTCCCTCGTGTGTGGTTTTTGGTAGATTTCCTATTGATTTTAAAGGAAAGGTTGTTCTCTTTTGTTTAAAGATTTATTTCCTATTTCTTCACTGAAAAATAGAATGATTAAAACGATTTTTTACCATAATCTACCGGACAGATGTTAGTGGAATATGAAATCAAGTCCAATGTATATATCTTTAATTTCTCGACTGGGATTAATATATCTAATAAAAATGAAACTCTAAGGAAAACATAACTTAATACGTTAATTCATCAAAAAAGTGCGTAACTGAATCACTACGCAACAACTTTAAATCTATACAACATCAATTAATGCTGTTCTTTAATTTTTTTTTAAAACTTATAAATGAATTAAAGTATTAAGTTATGTTTTCCTTAGAGTTTCATTTTTATTAAAGGTATTAATCCCTGTCGAGAAATTAAAAATATATACATCATTTCATATTCCACTAACATCTGTCCGGTAGACTATAGTGAAGATTCACACCCTTGAATTCACAGTCTACCATATATCGGTCGTTGACGTGTTTCTCATCTATTAATAATGAAGATTCACTTTCAGTTTTTGTATGTAACAAAAACTACGTCACTGCCTGCGTCACAATACCGAAAATCGTCATAACATAGAATAAAACACTCAAAATTTGAGCATGCAATGTTAGACAGTCCTCATTGGTTTTTTTAAACAAGTTTTAATAAATACACACCTGGTATTATCTATCTATATATAGTTTGTTTTATTTTAATATATATTTAAAGTTATCAGAACTAAGTTTCCATTTCAATTTTTTTATTTTTTACTCCTTTAATAAATTTATTTAATTTTTTTTTACTCCTTTAATAAATCTAATGATTTTACTTTACTTATGATGCAAACTCTCTGATATTAAATTTTCAACTCCCATCCCCTCAGGCAATATTTATTTTACGTCGCCCAGGGGGAGTTTAAAAAAATTCTGCTAGTTGTTATAATAATAGAAGTCTGAGGTCATTTCGAGATGTTTACCCTTTTCCGTATTTATAATAAAACGCAACAAAAAAATCTATTCGAACTCAATTCAGTTTAACAGAAAGGACAACGTAGATTGACGTAATTGGCCGTACATTTATCATTTCAGCTAAACAACCGGACCTTGCAGCGAGCAAATCTGAATAAAAACAACAGATTGTTTGCGCTCACTACTGATGCAGTCTTTAAAACGTATATATTATATATGACGTCAGTGGGATTTCCCAGCAACGATATAGGAAATAAGTCAGTTTGATGTCATTTGATGAGTCGATATTACTTGAGAGTTTATGAATAACCTCTTATCTTTCCCTTTTCTGACTAGATTTGTTTGAATTATCTATAACTAGGGATTGAATCGTTTTTTTTTTTTTAATTTTAATATAGTAAAACTATGATTTCTGTGTAAATACCACAGCGTCAAACGGTTTTTGGATACTAATGCACAATAGCGCGCAATAGATAATATCATTAGAATCGCATTTTACGTATAAATATCGTTAGATGTCGGAAACTCTCAAAATACATTAACCCTAACCCTAACACTAACACTAGACCTAATCCTAATCCTAAGCCTTACCCTAACCCTAGCTCTAGCGTTTCGGGTATTTCCGTGAAATGT
Source organism: Doryteuthis pealeii (assembly GCA_023376005.1). NCBI lineage: Eukaryota > Metazoa > Mollusca > Cephalopoda > Myopsida > Loliginidae > Doryteuthis > Doryteuthis pealeii. The sequence goes on from CM042138.1 coordinate 33,491,284, forward strand.
AATGCTTTTTATACGTAATCGGTATAAATGCACAATAGCGCGCAATAGATAATATCATTAGAATTTTTTTTACGTATAAATATCGTTAGATGTCGGAAACTCTCAAAATACATTAACCCTAACCTAACACTAACACTAGACCTAATCCTAATCCTAAGCCTTACCCTAACCCTAGCTCTAGCGTTTCGGGTATTTTCCGTGAAATGTAATGCTTTTTATACGTAATCGGTATAAATGCACAATAGCGCGCAATAGATAATATCATTAGAATTTTTTTTACGTATAAATATCGTTAGATGTCGGAAACTCTCAAAATACCTAAACCCTAACTCTAAGACTAACACTAGACCTAATCCTAACCCTAACCCTTACCCTAACCCTAGCTCTAGCGTTTCAGGTATTTCCGTGAAATGTAATGCTTTTTATACGTAATCGGTACAAATGCAGAATACAGCTCAAGAGATAATATCATTAGAATCGCATTTTACGTATATCGTTAGATATCGGAATCCCCCGAAGTAGCCTAACCCTAACCTTAACTAGCGTTTCAAAGGTTTCGGGTATTTCCATAAATGAAAGACGACTTGCGGGGAATTTTAACATTCTCATTTTGGGCGATACGTCCGAGTTGTATAAAATGTTCGGTACTAATGCACAATAGCTCGCAAGAGATAATATCATTAGAATCGCATTTTACACATGACTAGCATTAGATGTCGGAAACTCCCAAAGTAGCCTAACTCAAACCTTAATACTAACACTAAGCCTAACCCTTACCCTAACCTGAGCGTTTCAATGATTTCAGGTATTTCCGTGAAATGTAATACTTTTTTTTTTTTTATACGTAATCTACTAATATTATCTCTTGCGCGCTATTCTTCATTAGTACCGGTTTTTGTTATTTATTTTTTGTACACGGGCTCAAAAAATCAAGAATTTAGCGGGTTGCAGGCGTGTTATGCGTATCGGAGATTGAGGTTTTGTAGTTTTGGAAGCTACAACTCGTTGTTGGCATTTTTAATTGATGGTTGGTTGGGTGGGTTTTACGGCATGTCAACCCTTGTTGAGTCATTTTATACCGAAGACGTTTTTGTTTTATTCATTCTTGATGGGTATTCAATTTTTTAAAAATTCAATTTTTAAAACGCATTTTTTAAAACTGATGTTTTTCTACTTAACCCATAGAGTGGACCCTAACAAGTAATACCACTCCGGGTCAGAGACGACCTGGGAGTAATGGTGATGAATAGGTACTCCACATTTCCCAGAGCACCATAACGTCCCTCAGCCACCGGCTTCTAGTACATATATGATATAAAGGATTGTGGTTCACCATAAGGGCAATAGGGTTGGGACACCTATAGGTGCTAAAGCTTGACGTGACTAGCCTCTCCGATCGCCTGTTTAGCCTAAGTAAGGGCCAAAGTGGAGTGTTGCATGTCATGGACTGCTCGACCACCAGGGTTCCATTCTTAAGCATTATGGGTTGCCACCCATGGCCAACAGATGGCTCCATTGGGGGTGCCTTACACCCCTGCAGAAGTACTGTCGGTGTATTCTAAAGCCGACATGGCTATTTTTAATTGAGATCGAACCAACTGGAACACTTCACGGCCTAAGCCAGTGTGTACTCTTCTTGCTAAGCTTAATAAAGCCAGTGTAAGGGATTATCTTACCTTTGCCTGGAAGAGTTATCTTCCCGCTGTGTTGCCGTTTGTGGCCACCAGGGGACCTCTGGTATATAAGGGGCTGATTCAAATGCATCTGGCCTGTCTTTCCTTACTGCCTCTGAACAAGCACATGGGTTAGACTTATGTCTACCCCCTTCTCGATGGGGCTTTGTCCCCCTTACATTACTGTAAGTCTTTTATACAGCATGGACTATCCTTTAGTTCCATGTCTGTAACATTTATATTTTATGTACATTTGGGTATCTCGTTTATACCTAAATATTGTATATTGTATTTACCATTCATGAATGTGTCCTTTTATCTCTACTCTTATATCTTATTTGTATCTTATGTATCTATGTACTTTATGTATCTTATCGTTACCATGTGCTGTACACCTATTAAATGTTTTGTCTCACAACGTGTCGGAGCTGTTGTTCAATTATTAACTTTGAATCTTACACCAGTATCAATTTTACTAAATTGATTGATTTTAGCAGGATGTCAACCAATCGGGGTTATTTTATGCCTAGAGGTTAGGGAATCATGTTCATATTTATATTTTTATGTAGTTGTCTCTTAAGAGGTTTTTTCACACCGTTATATGATATCAAGTATTCTTATCTAATACAAAGAATTTGCGTACAGCTGTGTTCTTTCAAGTATTCATATCTAATACTCAAGCGACGCTCTCCTGTGGAAGCCAACAACTATGCGAGGATTCTGGATGCTGCGCAGAGGACCTCCCAGGGACAATGAGTGATAGGGAAGGTTGGCGAGAGATTGTTATGGGTATCTGTGCTGCTTGCGCGACATGATGATGATGATGATGATGATATGGTTTCAAGTAATTATTTCAGCTAGCAAGAATATGCACCCTCCGGACGTAAGTATTTAACTTTTAATTTAATGAAATAGATTAGAAAGACTAACGAAATTAAACAAGAACGCATATAGATTACACTTATTTTAATTATATTTTAATTGATTTCTGTATAAAATCATTCATAGAATTGATTTTAATATGTTGGAGAATAAAACAATAATATTAGATATCAATAACACCAAGTAATGATTTATTAAAACCGGTTTTGTTAAAACCAGTATGCAAATTAATCACACCATATATTATGTAAACCTTTATTTCTTAGTAATCTATACGACACCTTGTTGGGCACCTCACGTGGTGTAATGGTTAGCAAGCTAGATTGGCAGACCATTTTTAGTGAGTTCGATTCTCACTGGGTGCCCCATAATTCTGGCCTTGTGCCACATCTAAGCTACGCTTAGTAAATAATTATAAGACACGTTGTTGGGCACCTCACGTGATGCAATGGTTAGCAAGTTAGACCATTGTTAATGAATTCGATTCTGATTGGGCGCCCCATACTTCTGGCCTTGTGTCACATCTAAAACCAAACTTTCGTAAATAACTATATAAGACACATTGCAGAATTTTAAACGTAAATCTAACTCAGATTTTCATAGCGGTCATTGTTAATAAATAAGATCTATTCTATAGGGCCGGTTTAGCTCAGTCGGTAGAGTGTTCGGTTAGAAACCACAAGGTTCCTAGTTCGATATCGGCCCCCGCCAACTCAGCGTATGAGAAGCACGGAGATCTGTGCGGTAAAGTAAGGAGTTGATGGTAGGTGTGGCGCTCCACCTCAGATGCTAAAATAATCTCCTTGGTCTAGCGCTAGTGAAAAGGGGATAGACTCCCTCGCAGCCTGGTTGATACCGACATTAGGCCGCCTCGACGACTACTACTATCTATGTATCAATGGTTTTGACTATAAATTAAATACTTATTGATAAACTTATGAAATTCCTGAATGTATTTAAAAAACTGTTTAAAAAATTGAGTTTGAAAAGAAAAAAAATTGAGTACTCATCAAGAATGAATAAAACAAAACGTCTTCGTCATAAAATGACCCAACAAGGGTTGACATGCCGTAAAATCTAACAGGTAGCCCCATTGGGCTGGGTCTTACCCCTCAGCAGTGGATTGATGCATGTCATGAACTTCTCAGCCACCAGGGCTCCATCCTTAAGCATCACAGGTCGTCACTCACGGTTAACAGGTGCAATTCCCGAATGTATTATAACATAAGCAGTAACGTAGTTTCAGTTATAGACAAACAGACACCGAATTTCCATTATAATAAGATTTAGTAATAGTCATTTGTTTACGCACTGTTATATGGTTTCATATCTTTGAGAGATTTGTAGCCTCCAAGTATATCATTGGGATTAGGCCTGTCGCAGAAGAATAGACCGACTGGACGCCTGACTCGTTTAGTTAGTTCACTCTTGCAGATGGTGGGAGGCGCTCGCGTGTAACGGTTATCGCCGAGAAATTGGACACGGCGGCCCGAGTTCAAATCTAGCGCTAATATAATATTCTCCCTCCAGATATGGATAAATTGAGGGGGCAGACTGGGCTCTTTCACTTTTCTATGACATCCAGTCTAGGAAAAGGAAAACTCTTAATCTGTTAGACTACGCTAAAAAAACGGATCTTGCGTCGCGTCCTACTTGTGACAGAGGGGTTGGGTAAATACATACATCTTAGGTGCAAGAAGAGTGAGATAATATGTTATAGGATCGTATTCATCATCTTTACGATCGTATAGATGCAATTTCCCTGAAATCTATATGTTACATAATAATTGGATCCCTAATACATTTTTAAGGTAGTGTAAAAATCATTATGGTGATCAGTACAGCTGATGGCCTTGAGAGTGAGTGACAATGCTTGACCTCACTCTGACCTTGCCTTGCGGGATAAACCGTGAGAACCGGGAACCCCGATAGAAGGCCCTTCCGGTTTAAGGAGTAAGCAACTCAGTTAGTTACAGTTAGAAGTTAGAAGCCGAGCTAGCAAGATGTAAGAATCCGCGCGCATTGTCTGGTCTGGGGATTTATGAATAAAGTAACATCAACATAAATCGAAGTCTTGTGTTTATTACTAAAAACTAACAATGACACAAGGCTTCTGATAAGGAGTGATCCCCAACCGAAACCAGACCCGGAATCCTCAATAGAAGACCAGACGAGACCTTAGAAGATATACCAGACCAAGATAGATGATAGACGATCAGAATAGCAAAGCCGGCCAGAAGAATAGACAAGAGTAAGAAGTAAGAAAGGGTATACGTTATATGATTTGGTACCG
>CM042138.1:33501131-33523631 GCA_023376005.1 Doryteuthis pealeii
CAAAGGTTGTTTGTAGTTTGGCTGACTTCTGATTTAGGTCGGAAAATTAAAACGGAAAGTTTTTTGGTGGTACCCAATGACAGTTTAACTACAGTCTATGAATTAACATTTTGCGAATTGGTTTACGGTTTTAGGGGATTAAGGTTGTTTTTAATTAAGTATTGCTTAAAAAAAATAAACAAATAAAAAACCCAAATTACTATACATTTAATGTTGAAAAATATTTTTGAAACTAAGTTTAATTGAAATTATACATTGCAATACTAACACAAACAACTGTCTCAATAATAGATTCAATAATTAATTTCAATGGTTGATTAAATGTATAGTAATTTGTGTGTTTTTTTTAAGCAATACGTAACTAAAAACAACCTTAATCCCCTAAAACCGTAACCCAATTCGCAAAATGTTAATTCATAGACTGTAGTTAAACTATCATTGAGTACCACCAAAAAACTTTCCGTTTTAATTTTTCAACCTAAATCAGAAGTCAGCCTGTAGTTTACCTTCACTAGACTTGTGATTATTGGTTGAGAGGATGTATTGTAACGAATGTTATATCCTCGTCTGTGATAAAGGGAGAGAAGAGGTTTAGAGATTTTGTTTCTGGGAGTTTATTCATTGGTGTAGTTTCAACAATTTGTAGTTCGGTCACTTTTATGTGAACACACTGAGCGGGGGTCCTGTGCCGTTGATAAAATTAACAGCGTTGATCCCTGGAGGCCCCTCACCAGGCAATACCTGCCCCTCGATTTAAAGGGGCAGGACTGGGTTTATTGCCCAGTGCAAGAGGTGCCTCCTTGAGGGGGAATGCCAACGGGATCAACGCACTTTTTGCACCCGCCTCTCATCAGCTTCGGTTCGTGGGTGGTCCCACATTAATAAGGCCTTGTGCCTAACCTGTACACGTGGGGTACGTGGTAAATATCTCCCTCCCTCACTATGTGAAAAAAGGGGGTACTAGTGCGCAAGAGTTAATGTCATTAGAATCGCATTTTACATATAAATAGCATTAGATTACGGAAACTCCCGAAGTAGCCTAGCCCTAACTCTAAAACCTTACCTTACCTTAACCATAGCGTCTCAAAGGTTTCGGATATTTTTATCAAGTGTAATGCTTTTTATACGTAAAAAGTAAAATTGGTGGCGGTATCAGCCGAATAGCGTATCTAGCGCTAGACCAGGGAGACTGATTTTGCTGAGGTGTAGCACCACACCTATCGTCAGCTCCCAACTTTACCGCACAGATCAGATTACCCAATCTGTGCTATTCATGCGAGTTGGCGAGGACCGGTATTGAACCAGGAACTTTTTGATTCATAGGCGGGTGCTCTACTGACTGAATTAAGCTATTCTGCATTAATACCGGAAAGAATAGTGAAAGGGTTGGTCTCCAACCCGCTATGACGAACTACCATTGATTGTCCGAAAAATGGAAGCTTTTACTAACCCTCAGTCATCGGAAGTGAGAAAAGCTCGAAGACGGCTTTAACTGGGTTTATATTTGTTGTCGTTTTTGATTGGTGGAATCGGTAATAAATACTTAGTTGCCTACTAGTTTTGTTGTGTACAACTATCGTAGATTGAGAGTATTACGTTAATTTCCTGACTCTATGCTTACCAGACCTAAAAGGTAATTTACTTCTTACCACTATCAAGGTCGCAACAAGGGATTGTTGCAAGTTTTCCGGTAATTTTCACCTTTAGTTGGCTAAATTCATAGCAAATAAGGCAATTAGAGTAACCTCCTTTGACTTTCACTTTGAAACAAGCCGGTAGCTATTTTGAAAGTCTCAGTGCGAAATAAACAAATCTTAGAAACTTTTTCGAAAACAATACAACTGCATGCTTTAACACAAAAATATCATAAAATTTGTTCTTAATAACAATTAAGTTCATTTCAGATAATTTTATTCTAGGAATCTAGCCAACTGACTTTTACTTTGAACCAAGCCGGTAGCCATTTTGAATGTGTCCGTGCGAAATATACAAATCTTAGAAACTTTTCAAAAACAATACAACTGCATGCTTTAACACAAAAGTATCATAAAATGTGTTCTTAATAACAATTAAGTTCATTTCAGATAATGCGCACGCACAATTTTACGCTAGGAATTTAGCCAACTAAAGGTGAAAATTACCGTTTAAGTGAGATGAGTCTAAATTACGTTTAAGTGAGGTGAGTCTAGTTTTTTTTTACCTATTTGCCTCTGTTGGGCGTTGATGTTCCTACCTCAATTGGTAATTGCTTTTTCGCCAAATGATGAAGGAACCAAGAGCTGTAAAGTCGCTGGTTTAGTGTATTCTCCTAGGCACTTTCTCTATTGGCTGTACAAATTCTTACTGGTAACAGGAGTGGGGGACAAAGTTTCGGTATCGGACATGTGTGCCAAAAACGAGAGGTCCCTTAATGAATAATTGTGATATTGTAAAAAGTACCCCGTACCTATTACTTAAGCATGACATTTATTTAGACGTAGATATGTCATTTTTACACCTTGATAATAAATTAGAATATTTATATAAATCATTTCAATTTTTAAAAAAATGCAAGTCATGTCCATTTTTTTCTATTAACTTTGGTTAAGAGAGACGATGAAGTAGTGTCAAAGTTTTTTTTCCTTGAACTACATAGTCTGGGCGGGTTCATATGGAGTATAAGCTGTTGCCCATGCAGCAAATCCCCCCTCCATACTACCACTGTGATCCAAAGGAAAGGTAAGGTACCAATGCGGTTTGGCAACGGTAGTGTCGTAAGACTTGATGGGTGGCACTGGATTTCAGCATCACACCACCTTAGGGACTCCGGCTCCTGATTTGTTTTCGGGGTTTACTCCCCTAGCCTTTCGTTGAAAGGCAGCAGAGGTTTTGCGTCGGACTTTTCCTTGACTTTGATGGGTTGCCGACCAAGGCTAAGTGTTACATCAGTAAGTAATTACTGATAAGAACTAAATAAAGGGTTATGCCCCTTTTGTTGTTGTTGTGATGTCCCCCGAGCGAGGGTAACGCTCGCTAGGGGGAGTCTAATAAAAGTTGTTAAACGCTCAACACGTGTTGCTTCGCTCCCTGCTTTTCACATCTAGCATTCCAGAGATTACTGCTACGCTCGTGTATGATACATGGTGTCAGAAGTGGATATTCTTTATTTTAAAAAGAAAAAGTACAACCTAACTTTTAAAAGGAACCCTAAAAAAAAATTTAAAAAATAAATGTTCAGACTACAACCCCCAGGAAACTTCGACTTCACAGACGTCGGAACTTGGACGACATCGCGACAAAATTTTCAACGTTTCAGAACAGCTTCGAAGCTAAGCGAAGAATCGGCTGAAACCCAAGTAAGCACTTTAATATATTGTATGGGAACTGAAGCCGAACTGATTTACAAATCTCTGTCCTTTAAGAAAAATGAAGATGAGAAAAATTTCGACGTGATTCTCGGCAAATTTGATGCTTATTTCATGCCAAAAAAAAAAAAAAAAAAAATTATATACGAGCGCGCAAAATTCTACCGGAGAATGCAAAAAGATGGAAAACCAATGGAAACATTCATCTGAGGATTGTATGAATTAGCAGAAAACTGTGATTTCCCCCACAAAAATGAACAGATAAGAGACTGCTTTGTCATTGGACTTAGAAGTAAGGACTTATCTCAAAAATTGCAACTATGAGAAGACCTGAGTCTAGAAAAGGCTATCGAGACAGCTCGTAGCTTTGAACAGGTGCAAAACCAAATGGAGGAAAGGGAGGAGACGTCGGTTGATGTAGTAAGGGAAAATAAGAGGAAAACCACAAAACAGCCAGAATGGAAAAATCATCCATGAAAACCAGGAAATACACCAAGATGCAAAAAGTGCAACCGATAACACAAGTTTGACAACTGCCCGGCAAAAGGAAAAAATTGCCGAAAGTGCGATAAATTTAACCACTTTGCAATATGTTGCATGACGAGGACACAAAAACGAAAATGCCTAAAAGACTTTGTGTGAGAAAAAAAAAAAAAAAAAAAAAAAAGGATGGTGTTACATCAGTAAGTAATTACTGATAAGAACTAAATAAAGGGTTATGCCCCTTTTGTTGTTGTTGTGATGTCCCCCGAGCGAGGGTAACGCTCGCTAGGGGGAGTCTAATAAAAGTTGTAAAACGCTCAACACGTGTTGCTTTGCTCCCTGCTTTTCCCATCTAGCATTCCAGAGATTACTGCTACGCTCGTGTATAATACACTAAGAAGCCCCTTTTAATTCATTTGGGAGTTAACTTTAACTTTTAACTAAAAAAGTCATTTTATAATTTAATAAAGATATACAGAGGAAGCACGTGGTGTAATGGTTAAAGTCTTGGAAATGGACTCATCGACCCGAGTTCAAATTGGTAATTGCATTTCACTTAGCGTCCAGCTATGGGTAAATAGTAGGGCAGACTGGGCTCTTTAGCCATGGTTAGGCAACCGGTCTAGGAGAAGGAAAACTCTAAATTCAAACCTGATAAACTCGCTCGCATTCAGCTCGTGCGGAGGGGTTGGTATATATATAAATAAAGATATACAGCTTTCAACTGTGGTATATGGAAATCTAATAGATTGCAATGGAGTTGTTGGGTTGTTTTCCCTCGTCTGGAAGAGTTATCTTCCCTCTGGGTTCCCGTTTTTACCACCAGGTTTTTGTATTTAAGCGCCTGTTGCAACTCTCCTTCTTTTTCTTCTCCGGGAACTCACACACATGGGTTAGACGTTTATGTCTACACCTTCTCGTGTGGGGGCTTCGGCCCCCATTACAGCCACTAGTAAGTGACTTTAGTCGACGAACTCTCCATAGCTGTCCATTACTTCTATATGTACATTTAGGTATCTCTTGTATACCTCCTTATTGTATCTCTATTCATGAATGTGTCCTTTTTTATATCTTCTTTGTATTTCTGTTATATATATCATTTCCATGTCCCTGTATTAAAGTCCATGTTATGTTTAACACTCGTGTCGGAGTTGTTTTGTTCAACCAATTATAACATTATTATAACCTTGAACCTTACAGAGTTATCAGTATAATAATTAGAGTAATTCTATTCATTTATGTTTTTGTCAAAAAAAAATTACAATGGTTAAATTACAAAAATACTAATAGTACCATGTACTAGCTTAGTTACTCATTTTAGGAATGACACCCCCACCATCTAAAGCGGTACCGGATACTTTTTATGATATCACATTTTTTCCTAAAGGCGACTCCCTCCTTTTTTTTCGGTATACATGTCCGGTACCTAAACTTTGAACCCCCTTCCCTGCTGGTAACTGAATATTACTTTTTGTACAAGAGCCAGATTAGTGAGATAGAAAAAAGTACAGAAATGTACTTAGTCATTATATTCAGTAATGACTTCCTTGTTTAACAAAGAACTAGCCCGTTAATGATGATGTTTGATTTGATTTTTTTGTTTTGTTTTTGTAAACACTCTTTGCTGTTTGAACCAATCAAAATCTTTGGAGGTATAAAGCCTTTGTTGCTGAAAAAAGTTGATTCATCGTGAAAATAATCTGAAAGTTGGCAATTTCTATGCGCATTGAATATCTACTGGTTATTAAGACAACAAGGATTGCCCGTATTTTTCCTTCAACTGACTTGTGACTATTGGTCGAGATGATATATTGTAATAGATGTTACATCCTCGTCCGTGATAAACGGGAAAAGAAAAGTGAGATAAGAATATGTTTAGAGATTTTCTTTTTCCGGGAGTTATTCACTGAGTGAGTTGTAACAATTCGCTATTCTCCCGGGGGGGGGGAGGAATATTGTTTGGGTAGTGGGCGCAGTCTGCCTCCACCGACGAAAACGATATATAAGATCGTCTGTTGCTCTGCACGGTGCAAAACTACGAGATTCTTGATTACCGAAATTTGCATGAGAACCTTAGGAACTGATATAACACGTGCTGGATTTTTCGAACTGGTTGTAGTTGATAAACTCGTGTTCGACAGAGCTAGCAGAAGGCGGTTGCTAACAACCCCCCCCCCCCCAAAAAAAACAAACCATATTACCTTTAGGCACCCCTTTTTGATTTCGATTAAGAAAGGACATGTTTTTCATTTACACTGTCAATATCTGGTTGTTCGTTAGGGTCAGGGTGTTAGTTTTATAATTTTAAAAAATATCTAAAAATCGTCTGTTAAAACAACCGGATATTGACGGTGTAAATGAAAAACATGTCCTTTCTTAATCGAGATCAAAAAGGGGTGCCTAAAGATCATATGGTCCAATAAAAATTACTTTGGTGGGGATTAAAAAATATACGAAAAAAAACCCAAAAAAAACCAACTAACTCTCATGGGGCCTTGACCAGAAAAAACCCTTTGTGCATGTCCTACAAAAGGACTGACTCCCTACCCCCCCCCAAATAATACCTCGGTCATTCGAACTGAGGCCGCAACTGAGTGCAGTCGTTTTCCTAGCCAAGGGACATGTTCCCTTGGTTACGACCGACTATACCCCGTTCAATAAAGCCTAAGTCGTAAAACTACCTCTTGCCTTTGTCTCTTTCCTCTTTCGTGCCTTTTCGTTCCGAAGTTCCATTTCCGCATACCAGCCCACAAGAACAAAGAACCAGCTTTCATTGGGGACAAGATACCAGTACCAACGAACATAACTTAACCCCATACTTTTTAGGGGCAGGTGTTTGCTAACGAAGTAGATTTTGTTATCCATTAGTTTGTAATACTTTTTTGGGCCCACGAGGGGTCAGTTTTAAGTGTTACGAAATTAACCGACTTGCGGCTGATTGGTCGAAAGTCGAGCGGTTTCTGCAACTATTTTTTGGTGGATCTGAATACAGACCTTTTGGTTAGTAGACGAGAGAGCTTGATTCAACCTCCTTTTGATTGCCGGTCGAAGTAAAGAGCAGACGTCTCCTTCTTAGGTCTGAGCATAGAGCTTTTTTTCCTTAAAAATTAGTGAAAAAGATCACTAATTAGTACTAAGCCCAATCTAGTAGTGACCACCCTAAGTAGAGTTTAACAGGTTTGAATTAGGAGTTTTCCTTCTCCTAGACTGGTTGCCTAACCAAGATTAAAGAGCCCAGTCTGTCCTACTATTTACCTGTAGTTGGATTCATACCTTTCCTAATGGTATCAGCGCTATGTGAACTGTAGCTTTGTCCATGATTTGAACTCGGGTCAACGAGTCCATTTCCTACGACTCTACCCGTTACATCACGTCTTCCAACTAAAGTCTTTACTTTAGAACAGACTAGCAGTGGCTACCCGGCGAAGCCCGGGTAGAGGAGAAAAAAACTGGTTTAATGATCGTTTGCAGGTCTATTACTACTGAATAGAGAGTTCGATCCTCAGGAGGATAACCGATAAAAATCACCACGTAAAAAAGATCTTAATCTAATCCGGCCTGGTTGGAGGTTAGGGATTTTTTTTCGTCAGATTTGAGGGAATGAAATCACATAATGATATAGTAAGAAATCTTAATTCAATGATTAACTATATTTTTTAAATAAAATATAAATGACGCGATTTGCTAAATTTCAAATTAATATTTCAAAGCCAAAAAATAAATAAATAAATAAATAAAGTAATCAAATTAATATAAAACGATAAATAATCTAAGATAGATAATATAAATCAAATCTTCATTATTTTTGCTCAAAAACCAAGCCCTGGTGATATTTAGTGTGTATATATATTTACTTTGTCGTTAATTGTTTTATTTTCGAAGTTTCCTCCGGGTATACATACACACAACTGCCCTTTTTACTAGAGATAAAGCTCTATTTAATCTATCCAAAAATGTCAGTTTAAAAATGTGCAATTTTGCGCAACATATTTTCCGAGATTTTTATATATTGAAAAAATTACTCACAATTCTTTTTCTAAAGGGACATAAGTTATCCCCCCCTTTTTTTCAAAATATCAGGATTTTTAGTCTGGGGCTTGAAACAATTTTTTTAGTGTGCGTATCCTTTTTTTTCTCTTGTTTTGGCTAAATCGTGTAACTTTTTTAGGAAATTTTCGCACATCTAGGCTTCCATAGCTTTGCTAAAATATAGATTTATTCTTCTTGAAAAATTATTTTGAAAAAGGGAAATAAGTTGACCGTGAGTTACCTCCCTTATTGCGCATACTTATATATACATATATGATGATGATGATAATGATGATGAAGGAAAGTGACAAGACAGAAATATTTCTTTGTAGTTGCTTTTCATTTAGATGAATGGTTCTCAACCTTTTTTTTTTACCTATTGACCCCCTTTTAATCCTATTTTACTCTTGTTCAAAAATCCCATTGTATTTTTATAGTTAAATACATTTTACTTGCCTGGGTCCCCAAAAATGTTATATGATCCCCGGGGGTACATATGGACTCCGGTTGAGAACCACTGATTTAGATCATCGTCAGATTTATTTTTATGAAGAAAAGTTGTTTTTTTCCCGAGAACTTTTTAAAGACTTAAAAAAAAACCCAGTTCATATGCCACAAAAAGCGACGAAAAATGAGTCAGTAATATAGCATATACATTCATTAAAAATAGGAATTATTTTGTAGTGTATCCAAGTGTCTTATACAGTGACCATTTTATAATCTTTGTGCACCGTGATCAGCCCTAGATGCACGGAAGATTCTTCGAAGTGCAGTCAAGTAGTAGTTTCAATTATTACCCAAACGTAAAAAAAAAAAAATTGAAAATAAAAATAAAACAAGAGAAAATAGTTTTGTGGTTGCCTTTATTGCTAAATACAATTTTACAAGACTCATACGCAGCCTTATAGCACCCCCCCCAAAAAAAAACGACGTTTATCAGCCCAAAATAAATCGAGCAAATAAAGCTGAGTCTTTTAAGAATGTTCAGTTAGAATAGAGTGCATTAGGTTCAAAAATATTTTTCACGGGGAGGTGGTGCTTTATTTCAATCAAAAACTCAGATTATCAAATTGATCAATTTTAAATAGAAAAATAAATAAAACAAAGATAAATAAATCGATAAAATTAAAAAAAAAAAAACAACAAAAAACTAAATCATTCGTGAATAAGTCAAAATGACAAATTGTGACCATGTCACACAGATTCAGCTGAATGGTATATATTTAGCCTTGGGCAATTATAATGTGTAAGGGAGATAGATACGTTTAAGCGACATAAAAAAAAGTGTCTATCTTACAGCTTTTTGGAGAGAAAAAAAACAGAAGAAAACGGCGTTTATCAGCCCAAAATAAATTGAGCGAATAAAGCCGAGTCTTTTAAAAATGTTCAATTAGAATAGAAAGTGCATTGGGTTCAAAAATATTTTTCACCGGGAGGTGGTGCTTCATTTCAATTAAAACTACTTTAATACCAATACTTCAGATTATCAAATCGATCAATTTTAAATGGAAAAATGAATAAAATAAGCAAACAAATAAATCAATAAATCGATAAAGAATAAAAAAAACCAAGTAATAAAACCTTCGTTAATAAGTCTGTCAAATTGTGACCATTTGTTCCGATATTTCTGTCGTTTATCTATGTATTAATATGCCTGTACTTATCATTCGTGTGTGTCACACAGAAACAGATGAATGACATTTATCCGTAAAAAAAATATCAATGCTTTCCGACTGTAATGAGATGAAGAAAAAAAACCAAAAATTTAACTTGCGTGTAGATAATAGTTGAAAGTAACTACAATTTTTGAAAGGCGACCTGTGGGTTTCTGATTGGTCAGCACAAGGCAAGTAAGAGAATAAGTGATGAATTGTGAGTTTGGGCTGAGATTTTGGAGAACAGACGCAAGCTGAGTGTCTGTTCTCCCAGGCATTTTACTTGGGATAAAAATAAATAGGCTCAAAAGACAAGAATGTCTTGTTATTAAAAACTAACTGTACAAAAATACATATCCCAAAAGATTCCAAAGTAGTCTTCCAGACTTGAAGAATAGCCAAGAATGCCAACCCAACAACCGATCAAGAAATACCAGAAACTCTGATCCTGCCATGAGAAATAAAACAGGATAATGAGAAGATAAGTATATTACTATCTATATATTAATACGTGTTCCTAAATCTTCCGTCCGTTATCATCCTGCAACACCTTCTGGTTAAAAATGAGACCGTCCATTGTGCAAGATGCAATGCAAAAATATAAATCCAGATTATCTGGTGTCGCTTGATTTCAGATTTCTTATAGGTCCCATTTTATTTCACCCAATTTTAAAATGAAACCTTCCAAATGGTCTTTCGTCGCTCAAATGCCCAACGTAAAATTAAAATGAATTGAAAATTTGTTTTATTTTTTAATATTAAAATTGTGAATTACGGAATATATTTTCGTAATTTTTACCTTATGTCGTCCCGGCATCATGCCTTAATTTACGCTATGTTCTAGCGAGCCGGCGTCGGGCGAATTTCCGGCCCAAATTAGATATTTTTCGTGTCATGTTTTTGTCACTTTTTGTCGGGAAATTAATGTAGATATTTTAAACGCCTCCCCATAGATTTTTTTTTTATCTGCAAATCAATGTAAATATTTTACAACCTCCCCTTTTAAAAAAGAGTGAGAGTTAAATCAATATTATGCTTTTTACATATTGAACTATTTTGCAATAGCTCTTAAGTAAACATATTTACTGGCAGCCTACCATTCCAGTTGGGACTATGCACAAACAAAAGCTCATACGTGGACACTGAAAAATTGCGTAAATCCTATATAAGGGACTACGTGCTGTAAAGCGACATTTAAACATCCTGATTTCAAATCTTGCAATTTTTTCTTCAACAATCTTGAACTGTTATTGATCTTTTGTTCCGCTTATAATATCATTTTTTTTTTAAATCGTTGGATTTAATCTCTCTATGCTTTCGTCTATTCGTTCGCTTGACTTCTCTCTTTGTCTTTCTATCTTCTGTACCGAAATGAAAGCAGAAATCTCCATTCTTCCTGCTTCGTTGATCCGCCACTATTCCACACATTTAGTAATAATTCACCCCCCCCCCACACACACACACACTGTAGTTATCCAAATTAACTAAGGATACCTCCGCTCTAGCAAATAATGAGATTTTTTTTATTGTTCAGGTTGGCAGCAGATCAGTGTTGATTTTGAACACTTACGAAAATATTCAGTTCGTTTTTGGTTGGTTGGTTGGTTGGTTGGTTGGTTGGATTTTCGGCATGTCAACCCTTGGGTTATTTTATGCTCGAGATGTATTGTTTTGTTATTTTTGGAACACAGGATCAAAATGATGTGTTAAATCTTAGCGTCACTGCTCTCATGTCGGAATGGATTGATGTGTCATATAGAAATAATCGTCGTATTCTTATCTAATTTTCTGTGCTACGAGGAGAGGCTCGAATCTGGTTGCTAAGCCGATGCTAACAATTCCTCCATGTTTGGAGTCTAGAAATCAAATTGGGTTGCTGGAGGACATCTTGTGCCTATATATATATATATATATATATATATATATATATATATATATATATATATATATATATATATATATATTATTAGAAATAACTCTAGGTGATTTATTTGTTATGAGATTTTTATTTCCCCCAAGCCAAAACTGCCCTTAGCGAGATCCCACCTCTCACTCAGTCAACGCATTGTTCCAAACTCTCCTAACATTCCCACATCTCACTCTTACTCGCTCCCGTTTCGCCATGTGACACTTCTCGACCAACAGAAAAATGCCGCGTGACGTTGTGCTTATTCATCCTTAGTGTGTGTGTGTGTGTGTGTGTGTGTGTGATAAGGTTTTATGTTGACCACATGGTGTCGTTTCTAATCCTTTTTATTTTTACTTTTATATATATATTTTTTTTACTGTAGCTCTTTAGCAAGAAAACTTGATCTATGCTGGTCAACAAATGTTTTCGAAAATTGTAAAAACTGTTTCTTGTCATAATGATGTATTTCCAACATCCCCCTTGTTGCTTTCTTTTCTATTCCCTCGTTCTTTTTTCTTTGCTTCCTTCTTCACTCACTGATGCCTGTTTATAGAATGACCCGTCTCTCCGATTCGGGTAAGCGGGTGTCTTTTATCTCCACCTACTTACCCACAATGCATTGCATTCTCCTATAATTAGGCACTTTCCTACCCCTTCTGGGTTCTTCATTGTTACAGGACGCCTAGACAACACGCCCAGTTTCAGTACGTTAGTAAATACTTTTGACCACATATGGTTTACTTTAGTAGACAGAAGGTACTTATGAATGGTTGAAAGACTATGGAAGATGAACCTCGTTCTGATCGATCAGTCACTTCATAAACTGCGACAATAAAAGATTGACGTTTAACAGTGAGAATAATTGGTGATCGATTAAAATTGATCAATCGACTTTCCATTAGAATTACAGATCTAAAAGAAAAAAAAATCACTCATTGTTTTCTAACATTTATCCAACCCCATGAGTAGGATGTGACACAAGGTCAATTTCTTAAGCGGAGTTTAACAGATTTGAATTAATGATTTTCCTAAATAGTGACTGCTTAACCAAAGTTAAAGAGCCCAGCCTGACCTACTATTTACTCATAGCTAGAGAAGTTGAAAGTGATGACTCTTGGTAAGCCTCCTGTCACCCCTTTTGGTTGGAGTGGTTCGGTGGGGAGGAGGATTACTGTTATTTGCTGGGAGAACCGATTGTCGGGTAGTGGTCTTACCGACGACGCTTGTGGGAGAATAGAAGACCAGAAGAATTTTTTTTATTACTCGAATCAAGATTTTCAGCGAGTAATGGTGGAACTGTTAGGATCTTGTTCCCTCGCTTCCACTGAAGTATGTCCCTGACTTACAAGTCAAGGACTCTCCTCAGATCGACTGTTACATAGTGAACAGGAATTAGCCTATTCATTTTTGTAATGTAATGTAAAAGATTTAAATCTAACGGATGCATGGAAAAATCTCAGTACAGATAAGTTTGACTGACAAGCTTTCGCCCCCCACCCCGGGTTGACCTGTGACGTGTTTGCCGATTCGTTGGTCGAATGACGTGACTGGCCAATCTATAGGTTTGTGCGCGAGTCAGCCTCCGGGTTCGGACGCGTGATTTGCGTCTGCTGATTTCTTGCCTACGCGCTGAATTAGTGTCTGGTAATAAAGATGTACACACCAAAAATTCAGTAGTAAAATGGATCTGTGAGACTAGCTTGCTGACAATTACACCCGACCGGACGCCTAATGTCAATTTTTTTACAGTCTATGTTGCTTCAAAGATATGTAAAATATTATATGTTCAATTCTGATAATGTTACATTCTACAAATATGATAAATTCTAACATGTTGGATTTTTTTATACAGTCCATATTGCTTAACAAAATATTAGATTCTAATAATCTTATTATAATAGAGATTGTGTATTTTTTCTGTCTGTAACCGAAACTATATTACTACTCAAAACATTTATAAAGAATTATGAAAAGAAATTTAATGCCACACATGATAAATGTCAAAAAAATCAGTTGGCTTGATTTCTATCTTTTTGATAAACTGCTACGTTTTTTGTTTTTTCTTTTTTTTAAAAAAAAAAGGTTAATATTAATTTCTTCTATACAACTAATTTTAAACTCACTAGAGGAGAGTTATCATTTTTTGGTTCCGATTTTTCCTTTTGTCTTTTTAGTTGGATTATAATTTTTTTAAATTAAAAAAAATTTTTTTTTTTACTGTAAACCATATTTAAGATTTTTTCATATTATTTTTCTATTTCTTTTTCTATTTTTTGGTAATAAATTAAAAAGTACAAAAAATCTTGATATTTTTTTGACACCTTGTATATATATAGGTTTTTGTCCTTTCCCATAGTGTACCAAACAACAATATATAAGGAAAAATCAAACACAAATAATTCACTTGTTTTGAAACTTGCATAGGGAAGAAACTGTCTGTTACCAAGTGCTGTTGATTTTATGTCTTCACTACCCTAACATATATATAATTTTAATTTTTCGGTCTGTTGTCCTCATCTTTACTTTGGTATATAAATAATATTATTTTTTTATATATAGTAAAGTAAGTAAGTAAAGTTGACGAAGTGGCCTAATGTCGGTATCAGCCAGACAGTCGCATTTCCCTTAGTTATTGACGTCACATTCTCCATGATTTGATGTTATTTAAACCTCAATTATTAATAAAATTGATTTACATCATTAATACTATTGACCACATCTACATACTAATAACATGCAATTTTATTTATATATAAAACAAAGTAGCGGTTTACAGTGTGAACGGGAAGGCTAATTCGCATATTGATATTAAAAAAAATGATTTTTATATGTGCTAAGTATTATTGATTTCTAATTGTTTGGTTTTATCTTAATGAATATGAGCAAAAATCTCGGGGATAAATCTTTGAAGAAATCCATTAACAAGAAGAAATAACTGTACTTTTGTTCTTTACTTCCTATTTTAACTAAATAGTTAAATTAGGAAAAATTAGCAATAAAAGACGGTTGTGATGCAAGAGTAAGTTTCACAGATGTTCTATTTTTCAATTTATACCCCCTCCTCTGTTTCAAATCTTTTTATCTGCATTCTTATTTAGTTTCATTAGCCTTACTAGTTTGATTTATTTTATTGCATTTAAACTTAAATACTTGGACCCAGAGTATGTATAATTCTAATGATATGTATATAATATGAATAATGTTAATTTCTAATGTGAAATTGTTTACAGTCTATATTATTGAGAATTCTGGGGTATGGGGGTTATCGTCCTTTGTCTGCGAGCCTGTGTTTCGAACCAACCAATCACGAGCCAGCATACTTTGGCGGCAAAGCCGAATAAGCAAACTCATGGCTCTTCTGATTCAGCTAGCACTGGGGACAGACCTAAAATAGGGTCGCTCCATCTCTTCCTCAACAAACCAGAATCGGAGTCGGACATCAAACAGAACGTCTATCATATCGAACTATCAGAAGCCGTAGCAAGGGCTCCGATAATACCCTATCTCAGGACTCAGATAAGTTTATTACAAAATCATATTTGTGCAGACGAACTAAAGTTTGCAACCTTATTGTTACATGTAATACACGTCTTTTATTCATATTTCTAGTTGTTTGGTTATTTCTTTAACTCTCAACCTGTCTGCCACACTCGTGGTTAACTCAATACTTCAAATCTTGGAGTACTGTCGTTTTTGTCTAATTTTCTTTATAATAAAGATTACAAAATTAACATGTTAATTTCTAATATGTATAATTCTAATAATATTAAGGGGCCGGTTTAGTTCAGTCGGTAGAGTGTTCGGCTAGGAATCACAAGGTTCTTGGTTCCATACCGGCCAACTCAGCGTACGAATAGCACAGGGATCTGTGCGGTAAAGTGAGGAGCTGATGGTAGGTGTGGCGCTCCACCTCAGATGCTCAAATAATCTCCTTGGTCTAGCGCTAGTGAAAAGGGGACAGACTCCGTCGCTGACTGGCTGATACCGACATTAGGCCGCCCCGACGACTTTACTTATTTACGTATATAATTCTAATGTTAAATTCTAATACGTTTTTTTCTTTTTCTTTTTTTTCTTTCTTTTTTTTTACACAGTCGATTACTTAATACAAAAACCTTGAATATTGATTCTTTAGAGCAAATTTCTTTATTTTGATTGTCTTTATCAAACCTTTCTATTTCAACTTACAGAAACAAAATCTAGATAAATAATTAGAACGCACGGGTACTAAAGCTTAAACCGGAGGCACCAAGTGGTCTATAAATGAAAGACGCGGATTTAATTAGAGTGGAGGGTGTTTTCTTTGCAGTAAAGGGTATGTGCAGGTTCCTCAACAGAGATCCACATTGTAATAAGTAATTGAGTTACCTTTTATTTAAACCTCCCCTTTCGGAGAACTCTTTAGTAAATAATCTACTTAAACTTACGATACGTGTAACAATTATTCTAAGCAGAATAAAGCTTTCTTAAATCTTCTGTTGTTATCTTTTCTCATTACATACATTTTATATCCTCCTCGGGTAGTACTCAGATTCGATATTGATACATTTTATATCCTGCTTGAGTGTTAACACCACAAACCGAGTGTTGCAGACCGCTCACTGGTTTAAGTATTGTTACGTCACAAGAAGGATGAAGCCTGTAGAGATAGTTTTATATTTTGTTGATGGTTTGTCGAAATTTTGGTTTGTCGACAAAATTTGACGCAAGTAACAAAAAATAAAAATAAACCAAGTGTAAAAGATATACAGAGGAAGAAGGGAATCAACACAAGTCTAAAAGACGAGACAAACTCTTACATATAAATTAACTATATTTATTCAAATTTTAAAACTACTCTACTGTATGCTGAGGGTTGCACAAATTTCCCCGTGCAATATCCTTATCTATGAAAAAACATTTACCTCCAAAAACATATAAAACCAAACAATACTAAAACATTTCCAATTACATACAAAAATTACTTGCCGGGAGGCTAAAGTTCGAAATGCCCTTTTGTTTTTAGTGGGCCCTTATTTTTGTCTGCTGATGACAGAGAACTCTGAGTTTGTTGCGTTCTCTCGTTTATCTTCTTCCTTCCTTCCTTCCTTCCTTCTATTTCCTTCTTTATCTTCCTTCTCTTTCCTCCAATGTTCTTTCTTCCTTTCTTCTTATCCTCATTCAACTTTCCTTTGTTACTTCTTCAAATATTCTTGGACGATCACGCCCAACGACCTTTTCTCACTATTCCTTGTTCCTGGTTTCAACCAGTCAAAAAGACCCGGTGGTCTCAAATAATGTAGATACGTTCACGTATCTCACAAAACTTGGATTCGTTCACGAACCCTAGTTCTTTAGTTGAGGGAAAGAGGAAGAAAGAGATGTTAGGACATTAGTCCATCGCTGTTCACAACAATTTCACCAAACATAGAGGAAGGTGGGCTTCAGCCCGAGAGAGACCTGTCTGCTTCAGCGGAGTTTGTCGTAATGAATGAGTGACGAAAAGGATTTCCGCCAGGAACCTTGTTCGTTCCTTAAAGTGATGTTATCTTCGACCAATGACAGGCCCACAAAAATTCGCTCTGCAAATTTTAAAAATAAAGGCACCATGGCCCCCCCAAAATACTTTTTTTTACAAAACATCCCCCATTTAGTGTGTGTGTGTGGGGGGGGGGGCTACCTGTTGCAGCCATCTCAGAAATTTCTCCCAAAATTTTTTTTCAACGGGTTGTAAATATGTGTAGGGTTTGTGTTCGACCATTTTATAGAGGAATATTAGTTGGTAATATTTAGTTTCATTGGTAGAATGAATATAAGAACAATACGTACAATAACTCAACATATTTTATTGTCGGAGTAAAACTAAATAAAAAAAGAATACGTAAAGAAATGAAATACAAAAAAAAAAAACAAAAAAACAAACCCTGAAAGATGTTATATATGTCGGAAAGTCCTTTATCGTATATATGTTTGAAGTTTTTAAAAGATATATAAGTTTGTGAGAGACTTGCATATTTGAGAAAAGTTTCTTGGTTGTTGGCTATGAGCAATTATTAAACACTAGCAGGGCCTGTTAATATACCACAGTTATGTTGATCTAAGGCGCGAATGTAGAGTTAACATGAATTAATAAAGTGGTCGATGGCCTAAAGTCGATATCAGCCAGACAGCGAGGGAGTCTATCCCCCTTTCACAAGCGCTAGACCAAGGAGATTGCTTTTAGCGTGTGATGTGGAGCGCCACACCTATAAGCCACGCACTTTACCGCACACATCAGATTACCCAATGTGAGCTACCCATGCGGTGAGTTGGCGGGGACCGGTATCTAATCAAGAATATTTCGATTCCTAGGTGAACGTATGCTTTACCGACTGTGCTAAACTGGCTGACACGAAAAGGGTTGATATTTCGTAAAACAAACAAACCAAGCCAAAAATACCAAACAACGATAAGCCCATCAAATGATAGAGAAAGTAAGGAAACCTGAATTTACAAGAACAGCGTCACGTATCCAATGAATACAATGGGACAGATAAGCTGAAACCGCGAACCGGATCTACCCCACTAGCTGATCTCGGCTTTAGAGTGCGAAATCCTTAATTGAAAAGGAGAAATTGTTTTGTAAATTCAAATTACTCAGAACAAGTGACTCGCCCTGTTAGCGGGGCTTAGAATATACAAACTGTGTTCGTTGCAGAAGTGTACAGGAGTGTCTTGGGTATAACACTAAACTCCATCTGGTGGGGAAGCTCCAGTTCTGGACATCTAGGGAGTATGGAGTACTCTTTCATTATCATTACCCCCAGGTCTACTCTGATCCAAATTGGTTGACCTGTTAAGGTCCCATCTATGACTCCAATAGCCTTGCCTTGTGTCCCAAACACCTCGTGTCGCATAGCACACGATAGCATTTTTAAAAGCTGTATTCGTTGCAGAAGTGAATAGGGGTGCCCTGGGTACGACACTAAACTCCAAATGGTGGTCCCTTTGCTACTCATACACTGAGTTGGCGACGGCCGATATCGAACCAGGAACCTTGTTAAAGAAATTAGCTGCAAACTATTGTGCTGTCTGCAACAAAATATCAATTTACATAAATATAAACGAATCTAAGTCCAATTAACTAAGTCCTTGATAAATGGTTATGGCAACTTATCGTATTTACAACGGCTCTTCTCTATCTCTGCTGAATTAGTGGGAGAAACAAGTTGTCCAATTCCTCGAGATGCAAGTTCAAAAAGAGGAAGATTCTAATCTTTGATTTCTGGGGCCAAAAATTGCAGGCCTGTGTTTGGTTGGTTTGAAAAGGTGTATGTCGACCAAGAGACAACCCACCTACCCTAGATATATATATATTTTTATACAGTATAATTTAAAATAGAACGCATATATTCATGAAAAATAAAACTACACAACATTGAATGTTTTAATTTACTCAAGATTAAACGATCAAGTAATATAACTGCAGTAATAATGGAGATTATTACGTTTGATATGTTTACTTCAGTTATAACCAAATAGTTCAATATGTAAAGTATTTTCTCTCTCTGTCTTCTCTGTCTCTCTCTCTCTCCTCTCTCTCTCAGCGTTATCACTTCCATGCGTTAACCCCTCTCTCTATTTCCCTTACTCTTTCTTATATTTTTTCTGTGTATTATGTCTCTTTTCTCTCCTTTTTTTCTTTATATTGTAAAATGGAAGGGGTCATTATTTGGCTGAGGTGACGACATAATTTGGCGGATAAGCAACACCAGATAATCAGGATTTGGACGATTTGGGTCTCATTTTTAACCAGAAGGTGTTGCAAGATAACAGTCGTACAAATAAGGAACACAAGTATTTAATATATAGATATTTCATTCTAGGAGTAAAACTAAATAAAAAAGAGAATACGTAAAGAAATGAAATTGTGTGAAGATTTTAAAAGATATATAAGTTTGTGAGAGACTTGCGTATTTGAGAGAAGTTCCTTAGTTTCAGTATGTATGAAATTAAGCTTACGGCTTTGAGTGTCAATGTGTAGTATTGTATTCAATGTGTAACGGGTTCGCTGGAGACATACGGCCCTAGCCAAAGGCATGAACTTCTAAGCTATTGTACGATTGGTTGGTTGGGTTTTACGGCATGAAAACCATTGTTGGTTTATTTTATGCCGAAAAAGTTTTGTGCTATTCATTTTGATGGGTACACAATTTAAAAAAAAACACATTTTTAAAACTCGTTTTTTTTTTCTATTTAACCCATACATGGGACACTAAAAAGGTACTACCACTCAGTCAGAGTGGACCTGGGAGTAATAGTGATGAAGGGGTACTCCACACACTCCAGACCTCCAGAATTGGAACTTCATCATCAGAGTTTAACGTAATACCCAGGACACTTAGACCCTCAACCACCGCCTTCTAGCATAAATATGATAAAATGGTTGGGGATTGCTTATAAGTGCAATAGGGTTGGGACTATCATATAGGTGCCAGAGCTTGATGAGACCAGCCGATTGATCGGAGGGGGCCTCTCCGACCGCCAGTCTAGCTTAAGTAAGGACCAAAGTAGTGTTGCATGTTATGGACTGCTCAGCCACAAGAGTTCCATCCTTAAAATATCACGGCTCGACACATACGACTAACAGGTGGCCACATTGGGGAGGGTTCTTACCCATCTGCAGAGGCGAAGTCGGTGTATTTTAAAGCCCCAACATGACAGGCTGCCTATTGTACGAGTAAAGAGTGATTTCTTTCCTCTAAAAAGAAGAGAGTTCCACTGGCAAATGCGATAATCGTGTTTTAAATTGTTTTTTATTTTATTTTATTTTGTTATATCCTTTTTATTTTATTTTTTTTAATTTGTTTTTTTTTCCAAGTTTTATTTCCGACAAGACCTTGAAAGTTTTATCAGAGTATCTAACTACTCACAACGAACACATAGTGTAATCAGATCAAAATCGGCATCATCCTTCAGGCAATTCGTCTATTTGTCTGAATTCTAAAAGAAAGTTCCCGAATTCGACAAGAAACACCTGAAGGTGGTGAGAGCCAGTATGTTATCCAATATGCCACGTTCTCCTGAAGAAGACCGGAGGGCACATCGGTCTAAACGTTGTATATATAACAAAGATAGGGACAACAGTTCGAAATATCCGAATACTACTGTAGGGATATCTTCCATTTGCCTCAAAGAGTTATCTGCCCCGTTTGTTGTCGCTTGTTCCCACCAGGGGACGTATGATATTTAAGCGGCTGATTCGAATTTCTCTTTCTCTTTCCTCGCTACGAGACCACATGGGTTAGACACGGTCTACTCCCCTCTCGGTGGGGCTCCGGCCCCCCTCCTTGTAAGTCATTTCTATCTATGGACGCTCCAGTCCTTTTATATATGTAGGTTTATCTACTCTTGTATTTGTATCTTATGTATCTATGTACTCTTCTATTATGTATCCTTTGTATTCATGTGCTGTTATCTAGTAAATGTATTGTCCCTCAACCCTTGTCGGAGTTGTATGTTCTTCAAATATTCACTTGAATCTTACACTACCAAAAGATCCTTCAGGTTGTTGCAATTTTATTTTCTGTCAGTATATTTGGATGGGTTTCTTTGTTTAATGGCATATCAACCTTTGTGGGTTATCTAATACCAAAGCCATCCTTGTAGAAGAACAGTAGTGGTACTATTTAACCAATATCTATGGGGATGAGGGGTACATATCTTTCCGAAAGTAAACTAACAGCGCGACTGGAGTTTGAACTCGCTTACTACGATGTCGTAGTCCAGCACGTTAACCACTACGCCACGGAACTCTCCCCCCCTCCATCGTCTTTCAGTAGAGTATTAAAAAGATTTTCCACCAAGAAATACTTATTTCTTTAATCATTTAGCATAATCCACTCAAAACTAACAGGTTTAGCTCAGTCGGTAGAGTGTCCGCCTAGGTAATCGCAAGGTTCCTGGTTCGATACAGGTCTCCCCCAACTTGGGGGTAATGGAAATGAAAGGGGTACTCCAGACACCTCAGAGCCAAGAACAAGAGCCTTGCTGTTGTATACTCTCTTTCCTTACTTTCTTCTAGCGTCTCTTCTAGCGTCTGGACTTCATCTTGGGACTTCGTGTCTGGTCTTCCATTGGGGATTTCTCTTTATCAGAAGCCCTGTGTCATTGGTAGTTTTTAGACAATAACACAAGACTTCGATTTAACTTAGATCATATTTTATTCTGAAATCCCCACCAGACTACCTGCGCAGATTGCATCGGCACCGTGCATAACACGACTTACCACCGTCGTGGCTTTGGCCGATCTCTCTAAAACTCTCTCAATCTAAACCGGAAGAGGGTCTTCTCCACCGATTCTCACGGTATCCACCGGAAGTATCAGGATGAGGTCAAGCCTTGTCATTCAATCCTTCAAGGCCGTGGGCTGCAACTTATAACAGCCATTTTGGTTTCTACACTACTGTACATAAATATTAGGAATCTAATAATTATGTAACATTACCACCAGATGCAATTTTGTGTCATACCAAGGAGACCCTCTCCAGGGATACAGTCAGCTTATTCAATAAATATACCCTGAGGAATGTGAAAGCTTCAAAAACAAAAATAAATGAAGGTTTGTTTCCTTCAACGACTCCAATAATCTCCGTGGCCTAGTGAACTGCGACATTGTAGTACGCGAGTTCGAACCTCAGTCACACTATTACGTTTACTTTCAAAATAATAATCCTAGCTATGGGTTAAATTGTACCACTACTATTCTTATACAGGGATTGCTTTGGCATAAAAAAAAACAACCGCGAAGGTTGATATGCCAAACCTTTAACGACCCCAAGCGGCGTTTCTTTGAACTAACAATGTCGTTTCCATTACGAAAAACCTGTTGAGACCTACACATGGGCACACTAGTGTGTGCCGACCAGCATTAACCTGCATCAATCAGCTCTATGTGGATTCTGGATGCCGAGAGAGAGAGAGAGAGAGAGAGAGAGAGAGAGAGACCTGATAGCACGTGATGATGATGATGGTGATGATGATGATGAATGATGTATTATCTCGAGATAGATGCTGGACTGCGACATTGTAGTAAGCGAGTTCGAAATCAAGTCCCACTAGT
>CM042138.1:33528631-33583631 GCA_023376005.1 Doryteuthis pealeii
ACAGAAGGAATCAATAAGCCTTGTATTTAAACATTACAGTAATAAGAGAAGTCAATATATTGTGTTCAAAGTTCATCAAAATATGCCTTTTTTAAAGTTCAGTATTGTAGAGGAGGAAAGAGTTGAGTTCAGTCCAATAGAGGAAGAAAGAGTAAAGAGTATAACATCTAATCAGCAGTGGAAATTTTAGAGAGGGTAAAATAAGTTGTACCTTAGCAGCAAGCAAATAGTTTTACGTCAAACGACGTGGAGTATTCAGACATAAGTTTGTCTTTCTCAACTTCTCTTCGAAAACCTTCATTTAAATAGGTTTTACCTATTTGGGTCTTTTTGAAAACTTCTTTTTAGGCGCGAAGACCCCTGATTGGTCCAAAATTATCATTTTTATTATTTCTATTTTTACTTTCTACCTGCGCTGATCCTATGCGCAGATTGCTTACTTTCGTCATTTTATTTCTGCTTTCAATGCATTAACTTCCGGCTCGATTCTTATCATATCCCTAAAAGTCAAATAGGTCTGTTTAACGATTATTCGTATAAGATACTTGAGACCATATAACTGAGCAAATTATTTGCAGTTATATGGTAACAACAATTACTTAAAAAAAACTCTGATTGTTTACTATGGATTATTATTAGTTACTTGAAACCATATAAGTAAAAGTAAAGCTGGTGGAGGAGTGACCTATTGTCAGTATCAGCCAGGCAGCTAGCACTAGACTAGGGAGATTGTTTTTGCTGAGGTGGAGTGACACACCTACCGTAGGCTCCCTCACTTTACCGCACAGATCAGACTACACAATCTGTGTTACTCATACGAGTTAGCGGATACCGATATCGAACCCGAAGCCTTGCGATTCCTAGACGGGTGCTCTACCGACTGAGCTAAACCGGTCCCTTAAAAAAAATAAACGAAATAAAACCAAACCAAACCAAAATGTACTAGGTGTAAAGTAAGTAAAGTCGTCGGGGCGGCCTAGTGTCGGTAGACAGCGAGGGAGTCTATCCCTTTTTCACTAGCGCTAGACCAAGGAGATTATTTTAGCATCTGAGGTGAAGCGCCACACCTACCATCAGTTCCTCACTCTACCGCACAGATCCCTGTGCTACTCATTCGCTGAGTTGTTGAGGGCCGGTATCGAACCAAGAACCTTGTGATTCCTAGCCGAACACTCTACCGACTGAGCTAAACCGGCCCTTGTCTTATTTTATTAAAATTCTACCCTTTATCAAAATTCAACCCCTTTTTAAAATTCAACCCCTTTTTAAAATTCAACCCTTTATAGCTAAACCTTGGGTGCTCTTCCAATATGTGATCTGCCGAAGGTTTATGATCTACTATTTATGGCATGTGATCTACTAGGAAAAAAGAAGACAGGGTTTGGGTTAGGGTTAGTTTTTAGGGTTAGTTTAATGGGAAAATAATGGGTAGTTAACGGGTAGGTCACATATTGGAATGTAAACAACTCGGTAGATCCCATATTGGATTAGAAACCATTCGGTAGATCACATATTGGAAGAACACCAAAACTTATATATTAAGGTTTTTAGGTAACTGTTATCGTTGTAGGAAATATAATCAGTTCAAATCCTGGACGAGGCCAATTTTGTTTCACTTCGCGCTGATGCCCTTGAGAAAGCCATGAATACATCTGCACCCCCCAAAAAAAAACACTATTAAAAGTACTAAAGAAGACTGGGTTATTTAGCCTTGGTTAGGCATTTGGGTTTTCTTCAACGCCCAGGCAAATTCTCTGTCGATCAAACTGTTTAAATTTCTTAAAAAGGACTGTACCGTAGATCTAGGGATAGCTAACCGGTTTGAAAGAATGCTGTAACTAATTTTCGACTTGTGGAAGCTGATAATTCTCTGTGTTAAGTTAACGCTAAGTTCCTTTGTCTTCTCCATCGTGTTGGTTAACGTATGAATAACAATGATGACACTGTGCACCAAATGATATTCTTGGTTGGAAAATATTCAACTGAACAAATAGTCTAGAAGGTCCCATCGATGAAATAATATCAAGGGGCCGTCAACCAGGCGAGTCGCTCCCTTCACCCTCAGCACTTATCGTGTTGACAGTCAACTGGCGGGTGGAATGATATTCCAGCGCTCCCCTTAACTTATCGTATGAGCATTCAACAACGAGACGCGTTTTTCCAGCGCTCACCTTTACCTTGTCAACAAGCGAGTGGAATGATATTCCAGCGCTCACCTTTACCTTGTCAACCAGCGAGTGGAATGATATTCCAGCGCTCACCTTTACCTTGTCAACCAGCGAGTGGAATGATATTCCAGCGCTCACCTTTACCTTGTCAACCAGCGAGTGGAATGATATTCCAGCGCTCACCTTTACCTTGTCAAGCAGCGAGTGGAATATTCCAGCGCTCACCTTTACTTGTCAAGCAGCGAGTGGAATGATATTCCAGCGCCCACCTTTACCTTGTCAAGCAGCGAGTGGAATGATATTCCAGCGCTCACCTTTACTTGTCAAGCAGCGAGTGGAATGATATTCCAGCGCTCACCTTTACTTTGTCAAGCAGCGAGTGGAATGATATTCCAGCACTCACCTTTACCTTGTCAACCAGCGAGTGGAATGATATTCCAGCGCTCACCTTTACCTTGTCAACCAGCGAGTGGAATGATATTCCAGCGCTCACCTTTACCTTGTCAACCAGCGAGTGGAATGATACTCCAGCGCTCACCTTTACCTTGTCAAGCAGCGAGTGGAATGATACTCCAGCGCTCACCTTTACCTTGTCAAGCAGCGAGTGGAATGATATTCCAGCGCCCACCTTTACCTTGTCAACCAGCGAGTGGAATGATATTCCAGCGCTCACCTTTACCTTGTCAACCAGCGAGTGGAATGATACTCCAGTGCTCACCTTTACCTTGTCAACCTCAGCAAGATAAGTCTGACTAGCAAATGCCACAAATTTGCATTCCCTTTTTGTACCTTTTGAATATATGTTTCTGTAATTTCAATTGTTGTTCTCGTCTTCTTTCACCCGAAATTATTTGCTTACCACCGGAAAATATTAAGAGTCCTGATTATCTCTTAATAATTATGCAAATTATTTATACTTACACGAACCAATGAATTTAAAACGATAATTTCTACTGTACGAACAATTTTGTCCTTTCCTATTTTGCATAATTCGCCTGTCAAATTTGATGTATCAAACCTATTGTTCTGAAAATTGAGTTTTATATTCCTTGTTTGTGCTTATTAACATATTTAAAAAATGGAATAATAAGGACATTAGATTCTGAGGAGTAGGTGAAAATTGATGAGTGTACGAATAATTTCGTCGTTGACATTACATTGAAATTTTAAGCTACTTCTGCTGTCACGATGTCTAGCTGTTCAGATTAAAATGCTAATCTGTGATATTTTCCGACCTCAACCCCCCACCCCCCGGGCCGAGTCGAAATTGACATCAGGTCATTTGATGGTGGGGATACCACGCACAAATCGACACTCGTGCGTAGTCGTTACCCCCTCCCCCCCAAAAAAAATGTCTGGCTCCATCGGCATTCGCCTTCAGGGGCGCCTCAGACGCTGAGCAATTAACTCAGCCGTCACCCTTTTTTAAGCGTGTGGGTAGGTGCTGCCTAGGAGGAAGGTCCCCTGGAACCAAGCAAATGATTCTTACCTCACTTACCCGCCCCCGAGAGGTGGGCAAACAAATTTCTTTACATAAACCCCCCCTCCCCTCGAATAAATAGTCGTTCTCAGAGTTTCTCAAGTTTATTAGATTAATAAAAACTAGCAAGGCCCGTGGATATACCACAGTATAATAATCTAATTATTACAATGTTTGATATGTTTACTTAAGAGCTACTGCTAAATAGTTCAATATGTAAAAAGTATAATAATCTTGATTTAACTCCCTCGCACGCTTTTTCTTTCTTTCTTTCTTTTTTTCCATCTTTTCATTATGTTCGATTGAAACAGATTAGCGTTATCGCTTCTGTGCGCTCACCCCCCTCTCTCTCTCTTTCCCTTGTTCTCTTTCTTTATTTCTTTGAATTCAAACCAGATATACTCTACTTAAAATTGGCCTTGTGTCACATCCTGTCCATTTGGTAAATAGATACTTTCTATATCTCTGGGTTTTTTAAAGATAAGGCTTGATAATTAGTATTATTAGGAGTATTCGGACTATTGTCCTCATCTTTATCTGTACAACGTTTCGACTAATGCGCCCTGTAGTCTTCTTCAGGTATTTCTTGTCGGACTCGGGAGAAAATAAGGTTCCAGAGTTCGACAAGAATATCCGAAGAAGGTCGGAGGGCACATCGGATGAAACGTTGTACACATAACAATAAAGATGAAGACAATAGTCCGAATAATCCTAATAATACAAGATACTTTCTGTATGGCTTAATTTCCTGGTTATGCCATTGTTGTGAGGTTTTAAGGGGTCAAATAAGAACAAAACGACGGGTAACAAATGTAGAAAAATGTATTAACAGAAAGTAGACAAATACAATAGAGATAAGTGGAAAATACATCCGACAATAGATTATTGGCTTGCTCACATTGGCTTACTGCATTGCCACAATTATCCCTGTTACTTATAGTAATCTGTCGGCGCATTCAATTAGTCTTATAGGGTGTATCACCTATAACAACCATCATAATTGTTTTTGTTTTTTTAATGTTGTTTCTTTTGTTTTCAACCGATTGTTCTGCCACCACTATTCACATCCCTATTTTCTATTACAATTACCCCCCCATCCACACCTACATTAACACATGGTCATACCGCATACATGCATCACACACACACATACTTACTTATTCACATACATGCTATGACTCCTTTTCACCGACACCATTCTTCTAACTCATTTTCTTTAGCCGACTTATTTCTTCAACTTATTTCGGTGACTGACTTATTTCTCCGATTAACTGCGACCTGAGTTAATGGGTAAGATACGTGACTATACACATGCACAAATCACCTTTCTACGTGACTAGATCACGTGAATACTTGGTCCTTCGCCGCGCTTTCAGAACAATTGCCAGTTTTTTTCAAACAGAAAAGACGCATTCCCGATCTCTGCAGAACACAACACTTTTTTTTACCCACTCCTCTTCGTACGGTCTGTTGAGAACTTTTCCCCTTTGTATCATTTTGTAAACTTGTTCGTTTGTGTTCATCAATATATATATTTATCGTTCTTGTTCATTCCATCGTCTTTAGTTTTCTCTTTTTGTTGCCTTATTTAACCGTTTACTATTTTCTTAGACCGTCTTGGTTAAGCTATCTGTCAAGCTACGCAGTCGAGCAATACAGAATACCGATTCTCTAACCCACACTTGTTCTCAATTGTGAGTTTGGTGTAAGTAGGTAATTTCCTCAAATTATCAACAAGTGAAAATGAATGATTTTAAAAGGTTTAATTTCTGTGTCCATTAATTTATAGATATTTTGTATAAACAAAAAATCATACACACAGTACACTTATAAAGCGATGTCAAAATACGGTTATCTCCCATGACACGCAACACCCAACTTTGGCCCTTACTTACTGGTCAAGTCAAGCCCTAGCACCTATATGATTATCCCGACCCTTATGGCAAGCCCTCAACCCTCTTTATTATATATATTTTAGAAGGTAATGACTGAGGGTCTTAGTGTCCCGAATATGACGTTAAACTCTATTATCTGATGGTGAAGTTCTGGGACTCTAGGGAATGTGGAATGCCCCTTCATCATCATTACTCCCAAGTCCACTCTGACCCAGAGTGGTAATACATGTTAGGGTCCCATCTATGGGTCAAATAGAAAAAAACAATGATGATGATGATTTGCCACAAAGCTAAACATTTTTTTCTGTTTGGATATTCAGTTTTATTAAAATAAATCTTTTTTATTTTTATTTTTATTTTTAGACATGGATTTTAATTTTAATACTAGTAAAAAAATTCAAACATTGCCATTAAAATAAATAACTTATGTATTTATAGAGCAAAATTATCTGAAAACCTATGATTGAATATAAAAGAAAAATTGTTTTGTGCAAAAATATTACTAGAGATAAAATGGCTGATTTTTCAAATTTAGCATCAAAAATAAATAAAAATCACCTCAAAAAATTTTTCAATATATCCATAGAAGTAGTTTAAAATTATTTTAAAAAAACTTCAATTTTAAACTAAGAATATGTTTCTTTAAAAAAAAAGATGTGTGAAAGAAGATATTTTTTCATTTTTGAATTTAGAAAACTAAAATTATACAAAATGAATAAAAAATAATCAAAATATTTGAGTTTGAAAAGAAAAAAAATGAAGAATTAATAAAAACACTTCTTTGGCATAAAATGACCCAACAAGGGGTGACATTTCGTAAAATCCAGCCAACCAATAAAACAAATATTGAAACGTTGTAAAAAAAAGTCCCAATAAGTTTCCTACTAAATTATTAAGTATTAGGGTGTATCAAAGGTATTTTTAAAAAATATATAACGAAATATTTTAATATATAACATCCTATTTAATATAACATTTAAAAATTTTAAAAATTCTTAAATATTAAAAAATTAAAAAATTAATAGCATCCTATTTAATATTTTAATATATAACGAAATATTCCCTCATTTAGTAATTGATGTTTTCAAATATTGAAACGCTGTAAAAAAAGTCCCAAGTTTCCTACGAAAGTATTAGGGTGTATCAAATGTATTTAAAAAAATATATAACGAAATATTTTAATATATAACATCCTATTTAATATAACAATTAAAAATTTAAAAAATTTCTTAAATGTTAAAAATTTAATATAACATCCTATTTAATATTTTAATATATAACGAAATATCCCCTCGTTTAGTAATTGATGTTTTCAAATATTGAAACGTTGTAAAAAAAAGTCCCAAGTTTCCTACTAAAGTATTAGGGTGTATCAAATGTATTTTTTTAATTAACAGTATGTTTTTAAGTTTATGTAATGCTCTATGCATATCTTTTGATGATCTTAGATCTTAAAAAAAAATGTTGGAGTACTGAAGATCGCTTTTTCTCCTTGATTATTTAACCGAACACTTCACCATCCTTAAAATACTTTAGCCAGTTTTGAATAGTATAGTCAGATACTGTGAGACTTGCTTGTTAACCATTACACCATGTTGTAACGCCCTTTATTTACCCAACCTGATCACCACGAGTAAGATGGCCAATCCACTAACAATAACAAACAATAAAAATTGAAATGCATGAGAACTTAAGTTGTCTTAAGTTTTGAGATAAGGCTTGATAATTTGTATTATTTGGATTTTTCGGATAGTTGTCCTCATCTTGTCTGTTATATACACAATTGAAAAAAAGGGTTCGAAGTTCCGTGAAGGCTCCCGAGTTCAAAGAAAAGGTTCACGAGTTCGACAAGTAAAACCTGAAGAAGGCCGGGTGGCACATCGATCGAAACGTTGTGTATATATAACAATAAAGATGAGGACAATAGTCCGAAAAATCCAAATAATAGCATGAGAACTTATATTGTAATAGTAAATATAATGGACTCGTCAACACGAGTTCAAATCCTGGACGTGGTAAATGCATTTCACTTAGCGCTGTTACCCTTGGGAAAGGTATGAATTCTACTCTCCCTTCAGCTATGGGTAAATAGTAGGGCAGACTGGGCTCTTTAACCTTGGTTAGGCAACCGGTCTAGGAAAAGGAAAACTCTGAATTCAAACTTGTTAAACTCTGCTTAAGAAATTGACCTTGTATCACATCCTGCACGTGCGGAGGGGTTGGTAAATATATATATTGTAATAGTAAATAAATTCTGCGGAGTGGAATATTGTCGCTATCAGTGGAACAGCGAGGAAGTCTATTCTCTTTTCGCTAACGCTATACTAAGGAGATTTTTTTCTGCTGATGTGAGGCGCCACACCTATTGTCAGCTTTCTGATAGTTTACCACACAGATCAGATTATTCAAGCTGTGTAACTCCTGTGCTGAGTTGGCTAGGACCGGTATGAACCCGGAACAGTTTCGATTCCAAGGCGGATCTAAACCGGTCTCAGTAATTATGTCCAATAAATTGAAAGTTCCTTGGTAGAAGAAAGTCGATTTGCGGAGTCCATATTGAAATCCTTGAGATAAATCGAATTTCACAAGAATATGAAGAGAGAATTACTCACTTGCTTCCAGACAAGAATTTGCATATATATATATATATATATATATATATATATATATGTGTGTGTGTGTGTGTGTGTGTGTGTGTGTGTGTGTGTGTGTGTGTGTGCGTGCGGGGGGGGGGTCTTCCTTTGGGCGTGGCGGCATCCTTCATGACTCGATTTGGCACGAGCCAATCCTTCGTCTGACCGTTATATTGCATTGGCGCGGAGGAGAAGTGCGTCTCTCCCTGTGTCTGCCTTTTATGTCTTTCTCGTTTCCAGCGGCAACGAGACATTCTGGAATCAAATCCATATTTTTCGCCGCAATATCGCCCACCTCCCCATCCTTTTAACTCCCACATTTCCTTCAGATTAAAGTCGGCGGGATCCTAACCGGAAGCTATGATGATAGATTATTAAAGACAACGATTTCAGAAAAAGGGATTGAGACGTTTTTTTTTTTATAAATAGGTTTTTTTTTATAAAAAGAAACATAAAAATAAATGTCTTTGCTTACTGTTTAACAGTTAAGTTATAAAAATAATTTAATCTATCTATCTATCTATCTATTCATATATATTAGGGATACCCAAAGATTCGG
Organism: Doryteuthis pealeii; assembly: GCA_023376005.1. Taxonomy (NCBI): domain Eukaryota; kingdom Metazoa; phylum Mollusca; class Cephalopoda; order Myopsida; family Loliginidae; genus Doryteuthis; species Doryteuthis pealeii. Next base: position 33,537,367 of record CM042138.1, read on the forward strand.
CTGCTTTTCGTTTTAAAAACTAATTGAAATTAATTAAATCGATTATTTAAGGTCAAATTTTTGTCTAAGTCAAAAGTAGTAACATAATAAGCATCAGTAAAAAAAAAAAAAAAAAAAAAAAAAAAAAAAAAGAAAGAAAAATAATATTAAAGTAATTTATTTTTAATACATTTAAAACGATTTTTTCGAACAATTTCGATCGTGTATGCCCGTAAACGCTGCTTAAAGATGGCTTAAAATCCGTGTTTACAAAATAAATTTAACATTCTCAATTGAAAAAAATTACCAAAAATCAAGGAATTATTCGATTTTAATGAAATTTTCATTACTGATTTGTCAATGTATGAATTTTATAATACATCAGTTATTTTATTTCAAAACTTTAATTAGGTATTTCTGCTATGATAAATTAATATATAAAATTCGTTTAAAATATAAGCAGTATGATTTTAAGTTTAAAATGTCATTATTAGATTCTAAAAAAATACTTTTTTAATAACTACTTTACATATTTTTTGGTCGAAAACTGTACTGGAAATTTTGTCATAATATTATTATTTGAAAACTTTTTTCTTTGCTTTTTTAATTGGTATGTACTATATTATTTAAAAAAAAAAAGATTTTTTAAAGAAATTAATTTTTAAGAGATTTTCAATCTTTTGTGTGCTTAAATGATTTGATTTTTTAATGCTTAAAAATCTTTTTTGGGTGAAAAAAATCGAATTTTTCACGGATATTTAAATATATGAATTTTAGAATTCAGGTGAACTAAAAATTTGTCTGATTCACGGTATATTAATATTTTTAAAAGAATTTGTAATTTTTATTGTTGAATAGTAATGTGTGATTCTTAGAATATACGTAAGAGCAAAACTGACATATTTGTTTTTTACCTTGGAACTACAGACGAGACACGTTCCCGTCTACTATATTGTTTTTGATTTTGTTTTTTGTTTTTTTTAAGCGTAAAAAATCATCTTGAACTAATTCAACCTATTTTACAATAAAAGTAACTAACTCTTCATTATTCTATCAGTTTTTCTCTTAGAAAAAATATTCAAATTTTCATTCATTTCATTTAGTTTTCGATTTTATAATTTACCCAAACCCATAATTGGCAAAAAGTTACTTTTACTGTGAAATTTTAATAATAAATTTTAATAATAATTTTAATAATAAAGTAAATGTTACTAGTAAATTTTACAAGTAATTAAAATTTTCATACATTTCATTTCTTTTTCGATTTAGAATTTGAACGGGCGCAAATTCGACCGGCATATTTTATTTTAAAGTCAATTTCACTGTGAAATATTTATAGTAAAAGTACTTATTGTCTTTGCTTCAGTTACACAAATATATATATATATATATATATATATATATATATATATATATATATATATATATATATATATTCCGGAGTTATTATGAAACTACCACAAAAAAATCTTTCAAAAATCGTTGAAAACCAATAATCGGTTATTGAATGTGCACAAGAAAACAATTGTCGAATACAGCCATCCATACATTTTAAATGTATAATTGTCAAAGAGAGATACTATTTAAAGTTATAGTCCCCGTTTCCACATAAAATAACCCTTTCGCATGTAAAACGAACTATTTTTTTTTTTTTTATTAACGGTGAGTAATTTTATCCAATCGGATAATTTGATCTTTGAATTAACTGTTTTTCTTTGTAACAACCCTGTATGATCGTTAATTCTTTTTTTTAACGAGATTTTTGATAAATAAAGTTCGGAAATATTTATTTCTGTTTTATTTAAGATGGCCTAAACTGATCACGTAAACTTTTTTTTTTTTTGGTTATCCCTAGTGTTCGCTAAGTAGAAATATCAAGTTGCTGAGAGACAGAGAGTAAAAGAACAGTGATGTAAAGAAGATTGAGAGAGAGAGAGAGAGAGAGAGAGAGAGAGAGAGAGAGAGAGAGAGAGAGAGAGAGAGAGAGAGAGAGAGAGAGAGAGAGAGAGGGGGGGGAACTGGATGATGTAGAGAAGACTGAAATCTAAACATCGTCCCCTGTGTCCACTGACTTTGACTAACTTTTTAGTTTTTATTTATATCATCTACTCAACTCTCCGAAAATGAAGAAAATACGTTGAATCGTGATTGGCTCTTTGATCTCTGTCATGTGACCTGCTCTCTACTTCAGTCATGTCAAACTGAGTAGCCCCCCTAGGGTCGCATAGATTACAGATGTATGTCATGCGGGCCTCATGGATTACATTTTTTCATTTCATTTTGGACGATTCGGACGGTCTTATTTTTAACCAGAGGGTGTTGCAACATGATAACAGACGGAAGATTAAGGAACACCAGTATTAATTAACAATATATGTATTGGATTTTCTGGATATATATATTTACCAACCCCTCCGCACGAGCAGGATACGACACATGGTCAATTTCTTTAGCGGAGTTCAACAGGTTTGAATTCAGAGTTTTCCTTCTCCTAGACTGGTTACCTAGCCACGGTTAAAGAGTCCAGTCTGCCCTGCTATTTACCCATAGCAGTAGGATTCATACCTTTTATTAGCGCTAAGTGAAATGCAATTACCATGTCCAGGATTTGCATGACTTTAACCATTACACCACGCGCTTCCTATTTTCTGGATATAAGGCGTGTGATAGATGCCTACTCCTAAATATAGACTCGTTGACTATCACGTGACCTGAGAAAGATTCCCATTGCCCAATCACTGGCAGTGCTGCTGCTGATGTTGGTGTATTTATAGCGGTCTGATTCTTAACCTTGGCTCATTGCTATTCGGACCATCTTGGACGTCGGACTTACAAAGAATACTATAACACCGGATTCTTATTAGCTTGCTTACTTATTTACTACATCTGGAACTAAGGATGGCGCCAGATACTTAACATGGAAATCTTTTTTTGAATCAAACACGAGAAAATTTTGAGGAATTGTTAATAACTCTTCAACTTTATCGATATCGTATCTGTTGTATAGGATTACTTACCTACCCCTTGGGGCCTGTGTCCAGTGGCTTCGGCACTGGACCGGTTAAGTAATGTTAACAGCGTTGATCCCTGGGGGCTATCCTTCCCAAGCAATACTTGCCTTCTTGATTTAAAAGAGCAGGGCTGGGTTTATTACCCAGTGCCAGAGACATCCCCCTCTTGAGAGGGAATGCCGACGGGATCAACGCATTTTTTTGCACCTACCACCCCACATTAAAAAGACCTTGTGTCACACCTGCATACGTGGGATGCGAGATAAACACCAACTTATCTCCCATCTAGATCGTAAAAGAATGGTCGTGTCTGACTTATAAATTAGCTGTCAGACAGACAAGACGGAGAGTTAATATATATATGAATTCCTGATTGAATAAATATACTATTACCAAGCATTTGACTTTGCCTCTTATTCGCTACTATTACATATCTCCTACTTCTCTTTGTGTTTGAGTAATTGGCCGCCTTTACTCACGAGACAAACATATCTTGGTGCCGTTATAGTATGTGGCCTACCTTTTTGATTCTGTTATAGTATGTGGCCTACCCGGTTTGAATGTGTCCTACCCCAGTAAGAGTATATTTATAGATATAAGTAGTAGGCAATTTATTGAAACTAATTATTTTCCCCATATATTCAATTTCAAGAAATGCAATTCAGTCATAAGCTGTATATAGTAATTAAGAATAATTAAAAAATAATTTATCAAAATTTACATGAATCAGAGATCAATTTAATTCTAGGATTAGGATTAGCAGTTATTATTATAACCTTATAATATGCTTTTTATGGTAGGCCACATGCTATAAGAGAGACATTATTTCGTAGGCCACATTCAAAAGGTAGGCCACATACTATAATGGTACCCATTTCATTTAGCTTAGTCAACTATGACTGCTTTATTCCCTTAGCGTGACATACACCAAATCCGAATCTAGATCAGCAGATGGGTAAGACCACTTCCTGCAATGGGGGCCACCTGTTGGCAGTGGGTGTCGACCCGTGATGCTTAACGATGCAACCCTATGACTGAGCAGTTCATGACACGCAAGACTCCATTTTGGCCCTTATTTAGACTAGACGAGTGGTCGGTGAGGGCCCCCACTAATCAATTGGCTGGTCACGTCAAACCCTAACAACTATACAATTGTTCCAATCCTATTGCCCTTATGGCAAACCCCTAACTCTTTTTATTATATACGTGCTAGTGGTTAGGAATCTTAGAGTCCTGGGTGTGACGTTAAACTGCATATAATGGTGAAGTTATAGCTCTGGGGAGTGCGGAGTACCCCTTTATCAACATTACGCCCAGATCCACCCTAACCCAAAACTAGGACAATTAACGACAAAGTAAATATATATATGTACACATTCACTATCACCAGATCTTGCTTTTTGAGCAAATGAAGATTTGATTTATATCCGTGAAGTTAATTAACCAATAATTAAAAAACAAAGCGGTGCTGTTACTGTTTTATCTAGGAGATATTATTTTTTTCTTTTTTTTATTTGACGCCCCACCAGGCCAGATCAACGCAAGGTCTTTTTTACGTAGGGATTTTTATGGGGCATCCAGCGAGGATCCAACTCTCGATTCAGTAATAATGGATCTGCGAGACTAAATTTAAAGATAATCCCCCCTCTACCCAGGCAACGCCGGGTAGCTGCTTCTAGTTGGTATATAGAAGAATAGTCAATATTATTGAACTCGGAAGCGCTCTCATAGATGGGATGGTTAAATTGAATCGACAGTTGGAGATTTATTTAAAAGTCGATCAAACGGCTGCAACTAGACACGGATCTTAGGAAACCGGACAACTTAAATAAAAACACAACATCCGAGTCCTATTGGCTGTTGAAGAATTGGCGACCATTTTTTTTTTTTTGCAGCGTGACTCATAAATGACCAACAGAAAAAGAGAATACGATCATCTAATTTGGAAGTGTGTCTATTCTCTATCGACGGTCAAACGTTTTAATAGTTACCAAATTTGGTGTAGCACTTTTTGTGTCGTGAGTAAAGGCGGTCAATTACTCACACACACAGAGAAGTAGGAGATATGTAATAATAGTGAATAAGAGGGAAAGTCAAATACTTGGTAATAGTATATTTATTTGATCAGGAATTCATATACATACATTAGCTGTCCGTCTGACAGCTAATTTATAAGACAGTCGCAACTATTATTTTGCAGTCAAATAGGGGGGGGGTAGGTAATCCTATGCAACACACATTTAATGGTTGGTTGGTTGGATTTTACGACATACCACGTCTTGTTGGGTTATTCTAAGCTGAAGATTTTTAATTTTATTCATTCTTGTTGGTATTCAAATATCTTGAACAAAACAACTCCGACACGAGTGTTACATACACAAAGGACTTTAATACAAGCACATGGAAATGATACATATAACAGAAATACAAAGAAGATATAAAAAAAGGACACATTCATGAATGAAGGAGGTATACAAGAGATACCTAAAGGTACATATAGGAAGTAATGGATAGTTATGGAGAGTCCATAGGGCAATGTCACTTACTAGCGTTGCGTTGGGGGCAGAAGCCCCCACACGAGAAGGGGTGTAGACATAAAAGTCTAACCCATGTGCTGAGGTGCCGCAGAAGAAAAAGAGGCTGAGGGTTCCAAAACAGGCGCTTAAATAAAATAAAAACCCTGGTGGTCAAAAACGGGAACCCAGAGGGAAGATAACTCTTTCAGGCAAAGAGAAGACAACCCGATAATCTTTTTTAAACTCATTAAAAAATGTTTTTTTAAAACTCATTTTTCCTATTTAACCCATAGATGGCACCCTAACAGATACTATTACCCCGGTTTAGTGTGATGGGGGTACTCTACACTCCCCAAAGCTCCAGAATTGAAACTTCACCATTAGATGCAGTTTAACGTCACACCCAGGACACCACATTTATTGGACCCAGATGTACATTTTAACCATATGTTTTCTTTCGTTTCTCACGAGGAATGGAAGGCCCTCGACGAGATGGGAGGGGGGTAATGTCTCTAACAATAAACAATTATCAGAAGGAATCCATATTGCTGCAAGACGTAACTTATTTTACAGAATTTGGTTTGGTTTCTTTGTTTAATGGCATTTCAACATTCGTTGGTTATTTAATGCCAAATCAATCATTATAGAAGAATGGTAATTGTACTATTTAACTCATAACTGGCGAGGGGGGGGGTAAGGAGTTTCATACCTCTCACAAGGGTATTAGTCCAAAAGTGAACGTAACAAGTCGACTAGAGTTCGAACTCGCATAATACAATGTTTCAGTCTACCATTCACTAATCCACGGGGTCTCTCTCTCTCTCTCTCTCTACACACACACACACACACACACACATATATACATATATATATATATATATATATATATATATATATATATATATATATATAATGTCTTCACATATCCCGGAACAAACGCTAGGCCGACACCGGTTACTCGCTCTTCATATACAACCAACAATTCTCCCATTTTTTTTCGTAAGTCATCCACTATCACCACACAGCATTTCACCTCATGTCCTGCTGAAGGTTGCAAAAACGGAAACATTATAAAGTCGACTTCACCATCAAGAATAAACTCATCTTTTGAAATACTTCTTGTTTTTCTAATATATATATATATATATATATATATATATATATATATAAAGTGGCGACTCTCGAGGTCGGGCTTGTCGGGTTTAGTATATCAAATAACAAAAATCTTTTGTAATGCGTCGTTTTAATTCTTGACTTCAGCTGGACCCAACATTATTTTTTGTATCTCCGTGTCTCAAAATAATTACCAAAATACATTTCGTTGATATTGTTTATAATAAAGAAGAAAAAAAAAAAGAGAGAATGAAATGAAATTAACATGGCTAGTCGGACTCGGGAGACCAGGACCCTAATAATTTGGAGACATACCAAGGCAATAATGTGTAATATAGTGAGTGGGTAACCCATTGGTCTTTATGGAGTTAAACTACCCCGAATTAACTTATAAAGTTTCGTAAGTGGAAAATGATAACAGAACTCACACGGGTTATGAAAAATCTAAAAGTACAATTTCACACGTGTTAGGAAAAATCTAAAGAGCGAAGAACAATGGAAGTGACTCAAAAAGATTATTTGTGGCCGAATGTGATCCGGTCAGTACAGGTTACGAAAAGTTATTGACAGACATATTTGGACAGTGTTGGCAGAAGTCTTTGAATAGTGATAAGATATGAGCATTGAACATTTTGTTTTGGAAAAACCCTATTGTGTTAATATAGCATTCAATTCTAAGGCTAACAACAACAAGAAAGGAATTAATACTTCCTTTGATTCAAACAATTTATTGGCCAGCACATGAAACAACAAATAACAATATAAAGTCCTTCCTGTATATAAAGCTGAGTTTAAGGGACTTACCGGCGCGTTGGTGTAGATATCTGGTATCTTAGGGTGATTTCTTCGAGCCCTTCAAATCGCTGCCTCGTGGAACCGCTGGTGGAATCTATCTGCCGGGATTTGGATATTGCGCCTAAACTTCTGGGCTCATCACGTGGTTGGTATATCCAATCACAGAGAGCCTCTCCCTCACTCACTCTATATACAGGAATCACCATTTTACTGACCCAACAACCCAGTTATGAGGGTTGCACCAGACGAACCCCTGAGGGTGGCAGTAAAAGATGTATTTCTTACTTTAATGTTATAGACATTCTTTTAAAAGCTCTAATGACTTGTTTGTCTGAATTTTGGGGATGAGGCAGGATAATTTCTATTGTTTGGATTTTTCGGACTATTGTCCTCATCTTTGTTGTTATCTACACAACGTTTCGGCCAATGTGCCCTCCGGCGTTCTTCAGGTGTTTCTTGTTGAACTCTGAAACCTTATCCAACTAGACTCATGGTGCAACTGATATAAGGGTTGAGTTAATACTGTTCTAAGTTACTATCATCTGTAGGTTGCAGGTTCAATCCTGGCCAAGGAAGATAATGTAGAATAATTGACATAGCTTAACACTTGTACCTCATGGTTAAAGGAATGAAAACAGTCTAACCCCGTGGATTGAATAAAGGGGTTCGGTTCGAAGTTCCTCGAAGGCTTCCGATTACGACATGAAGATTTTAACAAGAAACACCTGAAAAAGGCCGGAGGGCACGTCGACCGAAACGTTGTGTATATAACAATAAAAATGAAGACAATAGTCCGAAAACATTGTTTTAAAATGATAGTTCATTCTGATGAGGCTTCTAAAACCAACAGAAGCGAAATATTAATTGAATGTAATTGTCTTCGTTATTCACTTTTCCATTACTTTTCAACAATAACCAAAGCCACCAATATTACGGGAATTAAATGCACAAAAACTACAAAACAAATGAAAATGTAATAACCAACATCATACATCGACACATCAAACCTGTTGACCAACTAAAAAAATAAAACTGATTATCTACTACACTAAACTTAAAACCTCAAACCCACTCGTCAAAAATAACCGAAACTAACCTAAAAATTCCCCAAATCAAACCAATGCAGTGTATAAAGTCGTCGGGGCGGCCTAATGTCGGTATCAGCCAATCAGCGAGGGAGTCTATCCACTTTTCAATAGCACTAGACCAAGGAGATTATTTTAGTGTCTGAAGTGGAACGCCACACCTACCATCAGCTCCTCACAGATCCCTATGCTACTCATAAGCTGAGTTGGCGAAGGCCAGTATCGAACCAGAAACCTTGGGATTCCTATCCGAACTCTCTACCGACTGAGCTAAACTGGCCCTGAAACTAGACGACTAGTAAAACTTCATATATATATATATATATATATATTGGTTAGAGGCTAGTGGTTAGAGTCGTGGAAAATGGACTCGTCGATTCGAGTTCAATTCCTGAATACGAAGCTGTTGGCATTTCACATAGCGCTAATACCCTTGGGAAAGGTATGAATCCATATATTCTCCCTCCAGCTATGGGTTAAATAGTAGGGCAGACTGAGCTCTTCAGCCTTGGGTAGGTAACCAGTCTAGGAGAGGGATAACTCTGAATTCAAAATTCCTGAGGTAGGTCGTTGATTGGGTTTGTGGCAACCTTTGATGCACCAATTCTTTCCTATCGACTGTGCCAAAAAGTGTGGATGGTCCAACACAAGCCTTCACCACTATAAACAAATCCCTGTGTGGGAGTTCATTGTGTGTATGAACCCTCATACGTAGAAAATCGACGGGAGAGTCAATATATATATATATATATATATATATATATATATATAATCAGTGGTGACTCTTGGTCATCAATGTTTGTCGAGCTCATTATAATCTTTAACAAATGAAACTATTGGTATAACTTAAATGCTAAATAAAGATGCGGATTCGTTTTTTTCTTTCTGTTTTTTTTTTTAATAACGTGGGCGTTTTGAACGTCGCTTGTCCTGATCGATCTCCGGTGTTCATAGATTCGTTTGTCTAGGTTTCGTGATGGGTTGGGTAAATACCTCCATTTAAAATATCAACTTTAAAAAAATTGGTTTGAAATAATTTAATTTTTTTAAAAAGCTACTTCTTCTTTGTCTTTTACAATGATAGAAAATGTATTCGTTTAGTTCATTCTTTTTTTTTTACTCAATTAAAATCTAACAATAAAAAGATAAGAATTAGATATTTACAATTGTTCGTGTTACAATTTCTTTTTTTTTTTGTTTACATTTATGAGTGTTTTTTTCTTTCTAAAACTCTTTTGTACATATCACAAATTTAAATTCAGTTCTTAATTCATTGTTGTAGTTAAAGTGACAACATATATCAGTATAATTTATTTCCTTTTTTGATCCCTAAAAGTAACAAAGAAGCTAATAAGTAAACATTACCTTATTTGCAGGTGAACTATTTTGCGTATTGATTTAATGTTTATTTCGTGAATAGTTTCTTTAAAAAAAAATGTTATACTGATTAGAAATGAATATATTTTATTCTAATATGAAAGTATTAGTGAAAAAAAAGTTGAGTTATCGTTAAATATGTTTTCGTTCAATTTGTTATTTAAGTCACTGCAAAAAAAAATCAATGGATAAAACATATATAAATCTCCTATTTAGAAAGACTGTTTTATTTTCTTTCCAACCATCTAGACATTTTTTTTAGATTGGACCAGAAATAAGCGAGAAATTGCAAGTTGAACCGATTAGAGTTCGAATTTATCAATGTCCACTAAAAACAGCAAAACTGCTGGGAAATCGGCAGCAGGTAGACTAACATTAATATCAGCAGGAGCCACTTCTATGCGACAATTTCCGCAAATCAATTGCATTTTGTTTAATTAATTATATCACTTGATCAGTAAAAATCAATAACTAAATTTTGTATGTTTCTTAATTATGACATATTAAGGTGCATGACTTCGAATCTGAATAACATCTCTTTTCTGATTTATAAGTCGATATGTACATACCAAGATATTCCTTTATATATATATATATATATATATATATATATATATATAAATTAAGGTTGCGTCAGTAACCAAGACCCATTGACACCATACCTTAACTTAGATATAAATGCTCTATCAGTGATATTGAGCACTGTTTACTTATAAATATAGCACACATATTGTGTGTGTGTGTGTGTGTGTGTGTGCATTTCTATATATATTGGATAGTTCATACACTAGGTACCACCAATTTGACCCTGTGCAATTTACCCCCCTACATTTAACACATTGAAACTTGCAGAAAAAATAATATTTTGTTAAAAAGATTTTTTCCATTCGAAAGAAAAAACATTAAACAAACTCCTGATGATTTTTTAAATTTTTTATCAGCTTACGAAAATAATGAAAATTATGATTGAAAAACAATGTTTTCATTTTTGCACTGTTAAATCAACTGAAATTTAACGTAGCTAAAAACAAGTTACGATAAGAGGACTTTTTTAAAATTCTGTGAAAAATCAATTAATAATCTGATTTTCCCGAAAATTTCCATAAATGTTTACCATTGGATGTAAATACATCTGAAATAGTTTTTTCTAAAATATATTAGGGGAAATATTTTTTACGAGGTCTATTCCCCCCCCCATTTTATTTTATGAGATAAAAAAAAATGACGTGTCAAAAAAATTCTTTTTTTTTTCTATAAAGATAAGAGTCTGAATAACTATATCAATGAAATTGTATGAATGTACAAGGTCTAGTTTTTTGAGGAAAAATTAATGAAATCGGAAATAAAAAGTGCAAAAAAATGTCATAATATTAATATTTGAAAACTTTTTTTTGCTTTTATAATTGGTATGTACTATATTCTATTAAATTGTCAACAAAAAAAAAATTTTTTAAAGAAATTAATTTTAAGAGATTTTCAATCTTTTGTGTGATTAAATATTTTTATTTTCTGCGTGAAATAAATTAAATTTTTTTTTCCTGCGTCAAAAAATCGAATTTTTCACGGATATTTAAAAATATGAATTTTATAATTCAGGTGCACTAAACATTGGTCCGATACGAGCTCGATTAATATTTTTAAAAGAATTTGTAATTTTTTTTGAATAGTAATGTGTGATCCTTAGAATGTACGGAAGAGCATTGCTGACATTTGTTTTACAAAGAGACGAGACACTTCTAAGTAACCGAAGTTTGTTCCTGTTAGGCTGACAGTGTTAGCGTGAAAAAAATTATTTATTTAACTTTTTCAATAATTAAAATAAAAAGTAAGTATAATAGATTATTTTATCAGTTTTTCTCTTAGAAAAAATATTCAAATTTTCATTCCATACTTTTACGGGTTAAACGAAAAAGGGAAATAATTAGTAACTTTTCTGTCTATATTACGGTCTGAAAATTACCCTTTCGCATGTAATACGGGCAGGTTTTTTATTTTAAGATAACGATGTAATTTTTCCCAATCGGATAATTTGATCTTTGAATTAACTATTTTTCTTTGTAACAACCCTGTACGATCTTTTTTTTACGAGATTTTTGATAAACAAAGTTCGGAAATATCTATTTCCGTTTTATTCAAGATGGCATAAACGGTCTGGTGGTACCTATCATACACATATAATCAAAATTTTCTTATCAATTTGTAACTGATTCATTGTTGAATTTAAATTTAAAACAATATTAACTTTAGATATTTTCTAGATATTCTCAGCAGATAACAAATAGATACATTTCGCTACATTTTAAAACCTAATTTAATGTCCTTCCGGATCTGACTTGGACGAGTCTGTGTAAGTAATCGTTCATTATGGTGAATTTTTAAATTTCTATTTTTATTCTTTAATGCTTCAATAAATCCAGTTTATTTTTATCTATCATCACGATGTAACGCCCAAAGTAAATTCATAGTATTTTAATTATTTTCCTGGTATGATATTTATGAATTCGACACTAAGATTTTAATAAGTAACACATTCCTGTGGTAATCGTTAACAGAACGAAGCAGATGATTAAATTGAAAAGTGGAAATTAACCGAACTGCTGACAGTTTCGGAAAATGATGTTTTTGGAAAATGATAGCTGAAAAATGGATATTGATAATATAATCTTATCTGTCGAATTTAGAAAAGGATTATTAAAATGTGGATTAAAGAATAAGGTTGAAGATGTAGTGTTTAAGGTAAGGAGAGGTAATAAAAACATTTTTTTTTTCATTTTTAATTTTCAAACTATTACCATCCGATTTTAATGAAATTTTCACTACTTTTTCATTGATGACTTTATTTTATAATGGATAGTTTTTTTTTTTGTTTTTTTTTTAAACTTGAAAATTTTTTTTTTTATTATCAATAACCGAAAAAATTTATTTGAAAATTTCAAAGTTATTTTCTTAAAACTCAGAAAATAATTTATGTAGCATGTTTTTCTTTTCGTAGTTTTAAAAACAATATTTTTCTTTGAATTAATGAAAAACAAAAAAGAAAGTATTTTCTCTAATTTAGTTGGCCTCTGTTTATTCATTTAAGAATTTAAATAGTGATTTTAAACGTCTAGAGGCATCTATGTTAAAGTCGATATTTTCACCAGAGATAAAGCTTTATTTATCTAATAATGTAATTTAGAAAATGCGCAATTTTGAGCAACATATTTTCCGAGATTTTAATATATTAAAAAAATTATTACTAACGATAATTATTTTTCTCAACAGAAGACTAAAGAGACATAAGTTATTCCCCTGTTTTCCAAATGTTCAGATTTTTACTCTGGGGCCTGATTCAATGCACGTATCCTTGTTGTGTTGTTATTTTTTCTTACATGTTTTGGCTACGCCTTGTAACTATTTTTGTAGGAAATTTTTACACATGTAGGCTTACATAACTTTGCCGAAATCGTAAATTAATATTTATTGATATATTTAGAAAATTAACCTTAAAAACGTTGAGTTATCCCCCCCCCTTGTCCATACCTAGTCGTGATTCTCAACCTCTGGTATTTGTGGTCCATTTTGGGTGTAAAAAAAATATTACTGGCGCACATAAGCACAAATAGAAATTCCATTTAACAGGAAATACATTCAGGAAGTAGTAGAAAATATAAAACCTGACTAATAACTGCACTGCTCCTCCTGGTGTCGATCTATTAACTTGACAAGTTGAGCTTCCAATTTTTAGTTCAGCTACAGGAGTAAATTTCCTTTGATTTCAATCTGAAATAAACTACGTTTCTTTGAGAGTAGATCATTTGCTGCTGAAAAAAATCCCACCAATTTTAGGCCCATTCAAAAGAAAATAATCTTAGTGTCCACTTATGGGTCTAAGATCTTAGAGCACCGAGGAAAGAAGTATGGGGTAGGTTTTTGTGGGGTTAGGCTCTTGGTTATTTGGTGCGTGTTGCTGCTGGTTTCTTTTCTTAAACCATTATATATGATTCTTCTTCTAGTTAGTTTCAAGTGACGTCCGTAATAATCAGTATAATCTGTTAATAATGGAGATTTGGTCTCAATGTGTCTGTAACCAAAACTACGTCACTGCTTATGTCACATTACCCAAAATAAATACATGCCCAGTATTATATATTTATATATAGTTTGATTTATTTTATATATTTAGAGTTATCTAACACTGAGAGTTTTACAAGAAAATTATTTACAAAAAAGAAATAGACATTTTTTCAGTATCAAAAGGTTAACTAAAAAGTTTACAAATAAATAAATACCAAGATTTTGAGTAAAATTTATGTGTAAAATATTCAAAATAATCATTTAATTAATTAATGCACGCAATATTTGAGGGGGACAGAACTAAGTTTCCATTTCAGATTGTTTTATTTTATTTTTTTTACTAAATTTGATCATTTTAATTATGATACAAACCCTCTGACATTGAATTTTTAAATCACTCACACTTCAGACTATATCTTTTAAAAATCAATTTTTACACTGCCCGGACAGTGTTTTTTTTTTTGTTTTTTTTTGCTAGTAATCATAATAATGGTACGTTGCCGTGGGGGAGAACGTCTTTTTCAGTGGAGAGAACGGTGTATCGTGTTTCGATCTTAAAGTGAAGTGAACTTTTGACGAATTGTGTAAGAACTACTGGAAGTGTTGCCGAAATAGCTTCTAGATGTTAGTTTCAAGTGACGACCGCAATAATCAGTTTCTTTAACTGAAAAAAGGATTCTGCCGGCAACACTTCCAGTAGTTCTTACACAAGCCGTCAAAAGTTCACTTCACTTTAAGATCGAAACACGACACACCGTTCTCTCCACTAAAAAAGACGTTCTCAGCGAGAGCACTCGCCTCGGCATTTATTTCTCTGTGGCCGAACCACTTCAGCTCACAGAGGTGACAGCAATTCCACCACTCACGATCAGGAGGTTACGAGTTCAATCTAGAGTCACTCGCGCAGGCCGGACACACTTGGGGGCAGGGAATTCTTAACTCCACGGTCCTCACCTCCGCCACTCGCCCCGTGCTCTCTGTTACACTTCCTTCTGTTGGTCGTCGACCTAAAAGGAATTAAGGAAGGAAAAAGAAGAGACACAGACAAAAGATAATTTCAAGGTTCAAAGCTATTTCTTGGAGATGAAATTTTCTCCTGAGCCAGCCAATAACGTGTGTTCCCAGTAAAGATCTGCGTTGGAATGACCGAGGTTTCTCATTGGCGCCAGTCAGGTGCTTTTTCTCTGCGCATGCCCAGCTAGAGTGTTCTTCCTGTATGAGGGCTCCTGGGAGATTATTTTTTATTTTATTTTTATACCCACATATAAAAATGTTCACAGATTATTATTATACTTTTTACACATTGAAGTTCTGTATGTAAAAAGTATAATAATCCTGATTTAACTCTACAGAGCTATTGTAAAATAGTTCAATAATTGGAAATGCAATAGCTCTTAAGTAAACATACCAAACGTTGTAGTAATCTAATTATCATACTGTGGTATATCCACAGGTCTCGTTAGTCTAAGTAAATAGCATTGTTATGTCGTTCAAATTACTCAACGTTCCTGAGGATGTTTCAAAATTTAATGTCGATTAAGCTAAGGGGAGATAATCTGAACTAAAAATTTTATTTTCTTCCCGTGTAAAAGAGAATTGCCAATAAAATCATTTTATGTAAATTATTACATAAACCAGATTTAAAGCTGAACATATCAAAGCGCGAATTCTTCACCTAAGAGAGACACTACCTCAGTTTAAAGGGATTGATATCCAACCAGATCATTGGCTGGATCTATTTGCTTCAATGACACACCCTAAATCTATCTATTAAGTACATCACTTTATCTAATAAAGTTTATTGACGTGTAATCGTATTACTGTCATGTTATCCCAAATTTCTCCCGAATATCAGAGCCATTAATTGAGTTGAGTCGTAAATATGCCAGATTTAAGTAGACCACTAAGTGTCAACAATCTTTTGATGGTGTGTCCTTAAGCAAACATACACTGACCTAAATAAACTTACACTAACACTACAAACATCGACTTTCCTTATAAATATTTATTCATGTAGTTGAATACATAAAATCTGACACAAGGCCTAAAATCGGAGGAGGAAATGCTGGTCTTCTCTATCCTAACTTTTAACTTAACTAGTACCATTCGTGGCCTGATTCATACTACACTAATCCATTCACTATAAAGACAATTCCCACTACAATCACCAAAACTAACCAATCTCTCCATGACAAAACTTAAACCTAAATTTTTTTCTCTTTCTTTTCTTTTCACTTTTTCTTTTGTTTCTTTGTCTTTTTTCTTTTTTTCTCTTTCTTTGTCTTTTTTTCTTTTTCTTTCTTTTTTTCTTTTTTCTTTCACTTTCTCTTTCTTTTCTTTTTCTCTTTTTCTTTCTTTTCTCTCTTTCTTTTTCTCTTTTTCTTTTCTTTTTTTTTTTATCTCTCTTTCTTTTTTTATCTCTCTTTCTTTTTTTTATCTCTCTCTTTCTTTCTTTGTCTTTTTCTTTCTTTTTTCTCTCTTTCTTTGTCTTTTTTCTTTTGCTTTCTCTCTTTCTCTCTCTTTTCTAAAAGAACTTTTTTGTCTGTGTTGAACCCAAGATGATTTAGTTTGGTTTCTTTGTTTAATGGCATATCAACCTTTGTAGGTTATTAAATGCCAAAGCCATCCTTGTAGAAGAACAGCAATAGTACTATTTGACACATAGCTGGAATTCAAACTCACTATTATGTCACAGTCCAGCATGTTAGCCACTACGCCATTGGATTACCCCACAAACCTAAGAAGGTAAATAATATACACAAATATGGAAAATCCTGATTGTTTACTATACAACAAGGAAGTATACGCAATTGTGTAAATAAAAAATAACATCCCAAATAAGCACAATTCACCAGAGTAACCTTTAAAATCTTTCACCCAGAACAAGAAAATCCAGTTGACTTAAAATAGAAAATGATTATCTAATATTTAAGAATAGATCATAATTCTAGGAAAATACTTATGTAAACCTTTTATTAGAATCAATACCAATCAGGTGAACATACAAAGAGTGGGGGGGGCACTTAGTGTACCTGTTATCATAGAACAAAATGGAACTGGTGACTCGAGTTCAAATCTTGGATGAAGCTGTTTGGGTAATAAAGGACTATTTGCTCGTAAATTCCTACCATAAAATAAACTGAACCCTCATTTTATGTCCGTGTTTTTGCAATAAATGTTTTATTTTTCTTACAATACTAAATATATTTTCATTATTTATTTTAATATTCACTTCAATGTGTATATTCTAAAAGTTTTTATTTTGTGATAATGTTTAGTTTTAAAGTGGGGGCTTGTTTTACAATTTAGGCAGTAAAAAGTTGAAGTGTAAAAAGCAGGAGTTTAATTTACAATGTAAGTATTATAAACTAAATATAAATAGGTATTTATTCAACCCATTTACCACTGGTAGGATGTGACATAAGGTCACAATTATGGTGCATCAAGCGAGGATCAAACTTGTTATTCAGTAATGTAAAAAGTATAATAATCTTCATTTAACTTTCTCTCACTTTCTTTCTTTCTTTTCATCTTTCTTTCTTATATTTTTTCTGTGTGACATGTCCTTTTTCTTTTTAATAAAAACAGAATGGTCCATTATTTAGCTGAAGTCACGACACTCACTAGAAATAAGATTTCAACAGATAAGCAACACCAGATAATCAGGACGTACACTTTTGCATTTCATCTTGGCCGATTTGGACAGTCTCATTTTTAACCAGAGGGTTTTACAAGCTGATAACGGACATACTTTTAAGGAACATGAGTATTAATATATAAATGTTTACAAAGTTTAAAGTTTTACTTGATAATTTAGTCCAAATTTAATTATATATATTTTATATAAATATATTATATTTACATCATATTTTATATACATATATAAGTATTTATATTACATTATATAAGCATTTATATTTACATCATATTTATATATATATACATATATATAATTTTATATTCTTATATATACATTATATATAAGCTTTATATAATATTATATACATTATATATTTATATTTACATCATATTTTATATATTATTATATATAAGCATTTATATTTACATCATATTTTATATTATATATACATTATATATAAGCATTTATATTTACATCATATTTATATTATATATACATATATAAGCATATTTTATATATATATACATTATATATAAGCATTTATATTTATCATTTTATATATATATATATATTTTATATTTGCCTCATATTTATATACATTATATATAAGCATTTATATTTACATCATATTTTATATATATATACATTATATATAAGCATTTATATTTACATCATATTTATTTATATATACATTTTATATATATATTATATATATTTTACATCATATTTATATTATATATACATTATATATAAGTTTATATGGAAACATTATATTTATTTTATATAAGCATTTATATTTATAAAAGATAATTTATTCCAAATTTAATTAATATATTTTACTTAAAAGAAATTAAAAATCTTTACTAACCTTTTAATTCAACCCATTCACCACTGGACTTGCTAAAGGGATGGATGGCAGGAGAGTCTAGGGAATCCATGATGTGGCATGCCATGATGATGATAATAATAATGGGGCACCCAGTAAGAATTGAACTCAGTAGTAAAAATGGTCTACTAACAAAGCAGCCCTTTTAATTCTGACTTGTAGTTGAAAGTAAATTATACAAAACAACAAAGTACAAAAGAAACTTTATTTTTTTATTTTTTAAATTAAAACATAATACAAAAAATCATTACATAGTTGTTAACCTTTTGGACTAGTAAGTATAAAGAGGGGGGGGGGGTTCTGACCAGCCAGAATACTCATTTTACCATGGGGAGCCATGCACAAAAGGAAAACCCCAGCATGGCCATTGCAAAGAATGTTTGGCTCCCTCTCAGGGGTGCATCAGGTGCAAAGCAATTCACTCAGCTGCCTTTTAGAGAAAGGGGTAGGCACTGCCTTAAGAGAAGACCCCTTAATTCACTTACCCCAAAAGGTCAAGGGGTCAAAAGGTCAAATAGTTTAAAATTTCTTAAAATCTGTTTAACAAATTTGTCATGTAAAAAAAAAAAAAAAAAAAAAAAATGTTGATATAGAATTCTTGAAGGAAATGGAATGTTAAAATAGCATTTTAAATTCATAAAGGTCCCTTGACAATATCTTAACCCTTTATCTACGAGAGCACCCCAAACCACTTGACAATCAAAATGCTGGACCGCTTGAGAATGCTCTTAGAAAATAGTTTAGACTGAATGCCCATGAAGCTGGAATTCCTAAATGATCATTTGTTTACATCCGGGACATTGTAAGCATCTAATGGCAGTCAACTTTGCTTTTTAGTGGTTTGGGATACGGCTATTACGGATGGCAGTGGTAGATAAAGGGTTAAATACATTCAAATTTGTCTGTATTTATAAGATGAGGCTTGATATGAATAATTTTGATATTTCAGACTGTTGTTCTCATCGTTATTGTGTATAAACACAATGTTCAGGCCACTGTAATTTGGGCTCTATTTAGGTGTTTGTTTAATTACCTTTAAAAATAGTCATCTTTCAGCTCCAAAACCAACTCAGGGTAATCGTCTGAATTATTCATATTTACATTCAAATTTAAGTTAATTCTCTACTATCTCATTAGATATAACATTTTTTTTTAAAATTGTTTATTTCTATTTTTGATTTCTTGCAAAGTAATATATATATATATATATATATATATATATGAAAAAGTGGAATGAAAACATCACACAATGCTGTTAAAGAGAAAACAATTTATAATATAATCATAGCTGATATTGATCAATATTTCGATTTTACAAAAATCATCATCAGAGCTCATTTACTCCGTGGTGTTTGGGTCGGAGATAAATGTCAAATCAGTTCAAAAACAAAAAACTTAATTTTGCAAAAAAGAACGAAAGTTGTTACATTATTCACCAATGTGGGCATTCAGCCATATTTTTGTCGGTCATGCCGATGTGTATACCTTTTTTTGTCCGTCAACTCTTTATATGTAGCAGAGAAAATGAGCTCTGATGATGATTTTTGTAAAATCGAAATATTGATCAATATCAGCTATGATTATATTATAAATTGTTTTCTCTTTAACAGCATTGTGTGATGTTTTCATTCCACCTTTTCATACTCATACTGTCGGATTCATTTCCTTTCTTTTAACTTATATATGGTGTTTCCAAAAAATTAATATGATTTCATAATCTAATAACTTGACCAATCCACATTCGAATGATCTCAAATTTTAACAGCATGTGTAAAAACAATTCAAAATTATATATTTAATATTTCATATATTTTTCTTTGTAGCGTGTGACTACAGAGATTGAACTCCTAACCTTCTGATTAGGAGTGGTGACTTGTGGTAAGATTCCCATCATCCCTGGAGGGGTTCAGTCGCTGAGAGGCATAAATGCTGAGGTGGTTTCTCTCTCTCAAGGAAGAATGACTGTTTTCAGCAGAGAGAGCAGGCTGTCCATACCTGTCTGACAACACCACCTCTAATGAGTGAAGACATGTAGACTCAAAGGATTTCTGTTTTTTTAAATTCCTTATATTCTTTTCAGGTAGAGAAATGCTATTCATTGGGAAAGAAAAGGTGTTTAAACATTAAATATAGAAATAAAGATTTTTTTTAAATTTTTTTATAGTGTGTTAGAAGCATTAATTAAAATGTAATAAGATTTTTTGAAGGCAAAATAATGCAAATTTATGTTGAAAACATATTTATTTAATTTTTTTTTTTTTCCTTTTTTCACTCTTAATATTTTCGGGCAAGGCCCATCTTCAGAGAGTTGAAAAGTTTCCATCTGTGTTTGTTAAACTCAACTGTGGTATAAATCTGTTGAATCTTCTAATGGAAATTTAAAAGTTCGGCAAAGATCGTAAAAATTAAATATAGAATTTTAAGTTTTTTTCTAGACATGCTGTTAAAATTTGAGATCATCTGAACGATAATTGATTAAGTTATCAGTTTACGAAATATCAATTTTTCTGAAACAGTCTGTACATCTGAAATAATATCAAATATTTCTGAAACCCGCTATATAAATAAATATTTACAATTCTGTGTGTTTTTTAAGTGGTTTCAGATTAGCATTGTCTGAATTTAATATCAAATGATGATAAAAGTTGACAACTTTTTCATAATTTGAAATGGATATTCTCTCATTGTATCCATGGATCATGGAGAGCATTTCAGGTTGAAGATAACCTGGACTGAATCGATAAATATTTTTTGTTAAACTTTTATAATGACGAGTGTCTGTATTGGCAAACATCACACCTAGGAAGAAAAAAAAAAGATGAAAGAGAAATTATACATTTGGTAAAAAGCAGGTGTAAAAAATTTTTTTTTTAAACTAAAGAAATGATAAAATTACTTTAGTATAATAATAATAATAATAATAATAATAATAATAATAATAACAATTTTCTTTGAATTAATAACAATAATAATAATAATAATAATAATAATAAATTAATAAATAATAATAATAATAATAATAATAATTATAATAATTTCTTTGAATTAATAACAATAATAATAATAATATAATAATAATTTTCTTTAATAATAATAATAATAATTTTCTTTGAATTAATAATAATAATAATATTTTCTTTGAATTAATAATAATAATAATAATTCTTTGAATTAATAATAATATAATAATAATAATAATAATAATAATAATTTTCTTTGAATTAATAATAATAATAATTTTCTTTGAATTAATAATAATAATAATTTTCTTTGAATAATAATAATAATAATAATTTTTCTTTGAATTAATAATAATAATAATAATAATTTCTTTAATTAATAATAATAATAATAATAATTTTCTTTGAATAATAATAATAATAATAATAATAATAATAATAATTTTCTTTGAATAATAATTAATAATAATAATAATTTTCTTTGAATAATAATAATAATAATAATAATAATAATTTATGATAATTTTCATTATTTTTTATTGAAACAGATTAGTGTTATCGCTTCCATGTGCCCAGTCCCTCTCTATATATTTCCCCTAAACTCTTTCTTGTATTTTATATAAGAAGATTTGAGTGAAATTATACATTCAGGTAAAAAAGCTGGGAATGTTTTTTAAAACTAAAGAAATGATAAAATTCCTTTATTAAATTATGATTACAATATTTTGTACTAGCAGGATCCGTGGATAAACCACAATATGATAATTGAATTATTACATTTGATATGTTAACTTAAGAGCAATGAAGGGATACTCTACAGAACTCCAGAACTGGAGCCTCACCATTAGATGCAGTCTAGTATCATATCCACAACACCTTCTGCAGGGGATAGTGTATTTTAATCCCTATAGACAGAGCAGTTTGATAGATTTTGCTCTGAGGAAAGAGAACAGAACAAAAGTCTCTGTCTTTCATATAAGACCTGAAGAAAGTCGGAGAATGTAGTGGTCAAAATGTCATATAAACAAAAACAAAAAAAAAAACCCAGAATGAGTTAACTATTTCTTTGAATTTTTGAGATGAGGCTTTGTCCTAATTTTTATTGTGATCTACACAATGTTTCAACGATGTTCTCTCCGACCTTCTTCAGGTATTTCTTGTCGAATTCGGGAACCAATTGGACACAGGGCACAATGGATATTGGTGTCGAGTTTATACAGTTTTAAGTGACAGTTATCTCTGGGCTGCAGGTTCAATTCTGGCCAAGGGCGATAGTAACATAGAATGATTAACACAGCTTAACATTTGTACTCTGTCATGGTTAACGAAATGAAACAGTCTCCTCCTAGGATTGAATAAAGGGTTTGATTCAAATTTCCATGAAAGTTTGACGAGAAGGTTCCTGAGTCTGACAAGAAATACCTGAAGAGGCCATATCAGCTGAAAGGTTGTGTAGATAACAATAAAGATGAGACAATAGGCCGAATAATCCAAATAATACAGAATGAGTTTAAGTATTCAAATGAGCAAAAATATGTGCCATCAGCACAAATATATATATCTATTAAATTAGAAAGTCTAATGAAATTAAAATAAGAATGTATATAAAAAGATTAAACTTATTTTATTTAAGTCGATTTCTATATGAGATTATACATAGGATTGATTTAATACGTCTGAGAATAAAAAATAATATTAGAGATCAATAACAACCAGGTAATTATTTATTAAAATTGCTTTTGTTAAATCCAGTATGCAGATTATCCACACCATATATTATGTAAACCTTTATTTCTTATTTTAGACACATTAATTACCTGGGCTGTTTTGAAGCAAAGCTAACTTAGACCTTCACAGAGACAACATTGATAAATAAGATGCTAATTAAGATTAAATAATGATTAGTTAATAATCATTGAGAATATAGTGGGAATAACTAAGGGAATTGTAACATGGGTGGTGATATAGTTTTGGTTACAGACAGACATACAGATAATCTCATTATAATAAGATAATTGTTTAAAAGAAAAGTGTTTCTTTATCTAAAAAAACAAGGACCATATGACCTTAAGGCACCTCTTTTGCGATTTCGATTCGTGGGGACATTTTTTCCATTTACACGTCAAAATCCAGTTAATTGTTTAGAGACGATTTTTAGAGTTTTTTTTTTTAATTATAAAACTAACCCCTAACCCTAATCCCTAACAAACAACCAGATTTTTTACGGTGTAAATAAGAAAAGTGTCCCACGAGTCAAGATCACGGAAGGGGTGCCTTAAGGTCATATGGTCCAAAAACAAGATAAAACAAACAAAAAACAACAAAAAGTCACTTACCTGGTACAACAAGTACGTTTTCAAACACATCTCGAATGCTGTTTTTAATTGTATGATATCCAAAATTGTCATCATCATATGGGGAAGTTGGTGAAGGTTCCATTGAATACCTTACATCTAAGTGAACTCTTTCATCTTGAATGACCTTCTTACTAAAATCAATTACCTGAACAGACAAAAAGGAAAAAAAAATCGAGAAGAATCCTCAATTTATTGGCAAAATAAAATCAAAGAGGAAAAACAAAAAGGCTGTCTTCATTGAATAATGCATTAAAATAATCAAAATAATAGAACGTAAAATAGACTGAGAGAAAATCAAAGAGTAATGGCCTGAAGGAGAATTCTAATTTTGAACTTGGGACAATGTACGTACAATGGGTCGGAGTACTGTTAATAGTACACCTTGAATTTTTGGAACCTGCCCATATATTGATTTGTGTAGGTGATATTTACCATAATCCAATTTTAAGACAGGTACATTTAATAGGTAAGTAAATTGAAACATATTTAGAGTGTTACAATCTTATTTATCATCAACATATATATATATATATATAAAATAATAAAATTCGAAGGCAATACAATGCGTAAAAATAAGACAAAAAGATGTTTTATATTTCCTTTCATATTGTGAGTGCATGAAATGTTGAGAATCACAATATGAAAGGAAAAGGAAATTTTTTTTTTTTTTTAAATTGATATATATATATATATATATATATATATATATATATAGTGATGGGATGATTGAGAATGAAAAGAAGATAATAGAAAATATTAAAAAAATTAATTACGATTAATTTAACAATATTGACATACTTATTAACTCCTTTACATGACATTATTTCTTTAAACCATGACACCATTTCTTAAACATAATACCTCTTAGATTACGATCAGTCTAGAACTATTAATAAATATTTAAGGAAAAAAAACAAAAATAATAACAGCAAAAGAATGAAGAAAAATAGTTAAATAAAATATATAATTGAAGCAAAACATTATGCCTTTTGTAATTCAAATATTTGATTATGATATTTAATCTATTTGAAGTTTAAGAGGAGAATGGTTTGTTTTATTGTTTTGAATTTTGCATCAATCCTAATATGTAATTATTATATGATATTTTAATATATAATTAATATAATATTTAATCTATTTAAGTTTAAAAGAAAAAGAAAAAAAATACTCATAAAAGATATTTTCTTAAAAAAAAAATAATAAAAAATTATTTATTTTTCTATCAATACTAATACATAATTTAAGATAATCTTTTATTTACTTATTTACTATAAAAAAAAAAAAATAATTTAAATTAGAGAACAAAGGGGATAAAAAGAAAAAAAAAAAGAAGAGAAATAACACAAAAAAAAAGAAAGAAAGAGAGGAGAAAGAATAAGAAAGGAAAGGTGAAAGCGAAACAAAAGCTAAGTATGTAAAAAAATTTCTATTACCGGTTTTTATTTATTTGTTCATTTGTTTTCAAAAAAAAAATTTTGACATCACACGGTTGCAACATATTGCAACATCTTACAAGGCTGACATCCGTCAGCCTTGTTCTCAACAAACTTTTAAAAAAAGAAAAAAAAAAAGAGAAATAAGAAATTACAGTTATTCGCCATTCATAAAGGAGAGAAGAAGAAAGAGAGGAAAAAAAGGAGAGGAAAAGGAAATAAGAAGAGAAATTATAACCACACAAATAAAAAAAACATAAGCACGTCATTTCTGAAAATACACTGATGATAAAGCTTTGCTTTGAAATCGATTAGACATATAAACATCTTTTTGTCTTTATTTTTTACGCAATTGCCTTCGAATTTTATTATTTTATAACATACTTAACAATGCTTCAAGCAAATTACCAATTATTTTATATATATATATATATAATATATATATATATATATATTATATAGTGTGTGTGTGCATATGAAAAACAAGAGGATGATTCTATTATAGTTTGAAATATTTCTCTGCATACCTTGTTTTTACATATATATTTATTTTTGGGAGAATATGTGCTTAATTGAAGTCGTACCTAATTTTGAAAATTAATTGATTAATAATTAATTAATTAGGTGGGAATGCCTATTTAAATGTAAGGCTAAACAAATCGAGAAAAATCAATCTCTGTATGTACATTTTGGCCTCATCAGCAGAGCTATAGATAGGAAGACCGCCCTGTTCCCGCCTAATTAATTAATTATTAATCAATTAATTTTCAAAATTAGGTACGACTTCAATTAAGCACATATTCTCCCAAAAATTGTCAGCAAAAAGCCATATCCAAACACATCGTGTTTACATACTTATCATATATATTTATATACTGTCAGATTTATTTCCATTTTTCCTGATTATATGATGACAGTTTAAGTTTTTCTTACTTTGAGAGTTAAATATTCTTCTGTATATAATTAATTTATTGGTTATTATACATTGAGCTCTCTTAGGGCCTCTCTGACCGGCTGTCTAGCCTAAGTATCATTTTATGGAAAAAAAAAAAAAAAAAAAAAAAATTGATATCATTTTATGAAATGATGTCAATTTTTTGGGGGTGGGTGGGAGTGGGGGGCACCCTGTATATTTACCCAACTGCAACTTTTGTCTCTTATTATTTTCAAAATAAAGAAGATATTTATTCATCTGAATGGCTATAATATTTCTCTATGCATCTGTGACTTCCTTTGAGAATTATTAATTATATTTCACACATCATTTACAATGGGCAATAATTAAAAGCTAATTAGAATCTGAAATGTTAATTAAAATTCTTCATTCATTTCTAAATAGAAACATCAATATCAGCATAGGAAACCCAACAGGTTCCCCTTTTTGTTTAATACATCTTAATATTGTTAGGAGAAAAAAAAAACCTCTAAAAGATCTTATTATAATGGAGATTGTGTGCTTTTCTGTCTGTAACCGGAACTATATTACTACTCATATCACTATTCCCTTAGTTATTGGCATCACATTTTCCATGATTGTATTTTTATTTAAACCTCAATTATTAATAAAATTGATTTACATTATTAATACTGCTAACCATGTCTACATCCTGACAACATGCAATTATATTTATATATACAACAAAATAGCGGTTTACTGTGTCAACAGGAAGGCTAATTTGCATATTGATATTAAAAATGTGATTTTATTAAATATGTGCTTAGTATTATTGATTTCTAACTGCTTGGTTTTATTCTAATGAATATAAGCAAAAATCTCTTCAATGAATCTTAAATGAAATCCATTAACAAGAAAGAATAACTGTCATTTTATTCTTTACTTCCTCTTTTAACTAAATACTTAAATTAGAAAAAATAACAATGAAAGACGAGAGTGATGGAAGAGTAAGTTTCAGTTGTTCTATTTTTTTATTATACTCCCTCTGTTTCAAATCTTTTTATCAGTATTCTTATTTAGTTTCATTAGCCTTTCTAATTTAATATAATATTTTATTACATTAAACTTAAATACTTGCACCCGGAGGGTGCATATATCTGCTAGTACTAATAATAGATACTCACTTAAAGGCAGCCTTTGGGGATTATTAAGTAACATATCAAGTAACATTATTTATAGAATTTATCTTATAATTGCAAATAAACAAAAACAGAAAAGGTACTCTATGATTTGTATTTGAATAGTCATCTAATATTTATCTCCCCTTGAGAAATTATAACGACTGAGGAAAGCATAAATAGTGACACCATAGTATTGTTATCATTAAGTTGCTAATTGGATTAGAAATTGCTCTAATGACCCAGCAATATATATATATATATATATATATTTTTTTTTTTTGGAGGATATGCTTAATTGAAGTCATACCTAATTTTTGAAAATTAATTAGTTAATAATTAATGAATTTAGGTGGGCATATATGTTCAAATGTGAGGCTAAACATTGAACATATATGCCTGCCTAAATTCATTAATTATTAACTAATCAATTTTCAAAAATTAGGTATGACTTCAATTAAGTACATATCCTCCAAAAATTGTCGGCTAAAAGCCATATCAAATAAACACAATGTTTATTTACGTACTTTCATATATATATATATATATATATATATATATATATATATATATACACACACACAAGGTGTCAAAAGTATCGAATTTTTGGTACTTTTTGACACACCTTGTATTCTGAAAAAAAAACCAAAACATTCCATTCATTAATTTTTTTTAGAATACAAGGTGTATCAAAAAGTACCAAGTTTAAAGCTGTATTTACCAAGATAGAAATGAAGGATAAATGGAACTTCATTTTTTGAAGTTCTGAAGAATACAAGGTGTGTCAAAAAAGTAATTAAAAAAATCAATACTTTTTGACACACCTTGTATTTAAAAAAAATTTTTTAAGCTCTGACGTTGTAAAAAAAAAACTACCCGCACTATAATTTGTAATTACATAGTACAAATTTCTGCCTGGAAAAAAAAAATGCATACAAAAAGAAAAGACCAAAACATATGCACCACCTGAAAATAATCAGCCGGCTCCACCGTAATGCCCCCCCCCACCCCGAAAGAGTTGTCTAAGTTAAATATACTCAAGTGCTCAATACACTAAGTAGAGCCAATAGATAATAGTAAGCCAAATGAGACAGAGACTATCTACCTAGGCTTCTCTTAAAAGATCATCAGAATAATTCTGACTTATTCTAATGATCTGTTAGGAACAACCTAGGTAGATAGTCTCTGACTCATTAGGCTTACTTATATATTATTATATATATTATATATATATGGGAGTAAATATGGAAATAAATCCGTCAATATTAAGAAATTTGAAAAAACAAGTGTTCCAAAAATAAGATGAATTTATTTATCGACGCTTAAACGTTTCGGTTTCATTAAACCTTCATCAGGATGTATTAAGGGGTGAAGAAATTGATTGATGTTTTATAGATGACAGGAGATAAAAAAATCTTTACAAAATTTTTTTTGTTGTTGTTGTTGTTTGTTGTAACTGTATTTGTTCAGCGTTATATTTTTGAAATATAATATAGATCTATATTAAGTACAATATTATGATATATATGTATTACATATAATACTATAAACCACTTTCCTCCTATCAAACAAATCATCCAAGATGAACAAGACATGATGGACACTGGTGGAGAAACAAGGATGAACTCATGAATCACATTGTCCTACATGGATACACTAGTATGGGCTGACCAGCACAAAACCTCTAACAATCAGATCTATGCAGATTCTGGATGCTGCATGGATGACTGATAGGGATGGTTGGAGAGAGTGAGTCATAGATATCCATGCTGTCAGTGTGAGCTGATGATGTTAATGATTTAAAGTGCATTGATAAACAACTAGCAAGACCTTTGGATATACAACAGTATGATAATTCAATTATTACATTTCATATGTTTACTTAAGAGCTATTGCATGTGGTTCAATATGGAAAAAGAGTTATTTCCAATAACTCCAATATAAACAAAGAGGAACCACTCTTGACTGATAAATTATTTATTTATTTTCCTATTAAACTAACCCTAAACCCTAACCCTAACCCTGTCTTCTTTTTTCCTAGTAGATCAATAAGTAAATAAATAATCAGTCAAGTGTGGTTCCCCTTTGTTTATGTTGGAGTTATAGGAAATAACTGGAAAAAGTATAATAATATTGTTATAATATATTAATAATTTGAAAGCAATTACAATGCACATAAAAAATAAAAACAAAAAGATGTTATTTTTTTGTCGTATCGATTTCAAAGTATAACATACTATGTACTATATACTATGAGGAATGTGTATTTTAATTAATTATGTATTCAGTGTTTAGCTCTAATCTATTGTTTATACTAGGACCTAATTTGACTATAAATAAACTTTCTCTAATTCTGAGATTACCAATGTTTCGTATTACTGTCTCTATCTTAACTGGAAAAACTATTGTCTTTATTTTTGCATTTGATTAAATGTTTATGGAATGAGGATGCACGTGTGTGGATATGTTCTTTGATTCTAATGTGGAGGGGTCTAATTGTACTTCCTATATAGAAATTAAGGCATTTGGAGCAAGTTAAACGGTAAACTGTATAGGTTTTGTGACATATGTTAGGGTCTTTTATTGGGCAGTTGGCTAGTGTGCATGTTGTAATATCATTCTTATGTTTTTTTGTTAGATGCTGGCGTAGTGAGGGTCCAGAGTGTGCTAGTTGGATATCTAGTCCCTCTTTATGAAGATAAAGTTATACTTTGAAATCGATAAGACAAAAAAATAACATCTTTTTGTTCTTATTTTTTATGTGCATTGTAATTGCTTTCAAATTATTAATATATTATAACATACTTAACAATGTTTCAAGCAAATTACCAATTACTTTTATAATAATATTGATTTAACTCTTTTTTTTTCTTTTTTTCCTTTTTCCATTATGTTTGATTGAATTAGCATCATCGCTTCCGCAAACTCACCTCCTCTTTCTATCTTTCTCCTACTCTTTCTTTCTTTCTTTCTTTCTTATTACATTGTTTTCTGTGTAGCATGTGCTTTTTCTTCCCTTTCTTTCTTTCTTTCTTTCTAACAAAAATGGAATGGTCCATTATTCAGCTGAGGTGACAACACTTATGAGAAATAAGAATTCATGAGATAATTAGGATTTATATTTTTGCATTTCATCTTAGATGATTTGGAAGGTCTCATTTTTAACCAGAGGGTCTTGCAAAATGAAAAGAATCAAACAATTAAGGAACATGAGCATTATTATATAGATTTTCACATTCAAATAGACTGAGAATAAATTGGTTTTCATTATTGTTTTTTTTTTTCTTTCTTTTTCTTTTATTACCTCTGCCACTGATTCAGAAGGATGAATACGATAATTGACAACAGCTTGGGCCGATGCAGGGACAATATTGTCCTGGAAATTAAACAAAAAAAAAACATTGTTATAACATAGCTGATCAAAGAAAAAACAAAAACAATCCGTCTATCACGTTGTAGAGTTACTCCATGTTTTGAATTGATATTTTTATAAATACAATTGTAAATGGTTTTAAATTTTAACAAAATAACATTCATTCTAAACCAAAGCTATGGAAGTTATTTAAAATCTGCTCTTAATAGAAATAATTATTTTTAAAAATCAATTTACTGTATTGAGCGATTTAAGGCGGATATTATGTTACACGCTATCATGAACAAACATTAAAAGATATGTCTTATTATCATTCAAAAAGAAAAAGAAAAAAAAGAAAAAAGAAACCCAGCTGTGCCTGAAGAACACACACACACAAATATATTAACAAATTACTTAATGCTTACCTAATAATAATATATATATATATATATATATATATATAAAAAAGGGTAGGCCAAACATGGAATGATACTAAGACATTGTTGGACAGACACACATAAGCGCACATATTTTTATAAATACAATTGTAAATGGTTTTAAATTTTAACAAAATAACATTCATTCTAAACCAAAGCTATGGAAGTTATTTAAAATCTGCTCTTAATAGAAATAATTATTTATAAAAAATCAATTTACTATATTGAGCGATTTAAGGCGGATATTATGTTACTCTCTATCATGACCCTATTGCCCTTATGGCAAGCCCCAACCCCTTTTTATCATGTGGGTGCTAGAAGGCGGTGGCTGCAGGTCTACATGTCCTGGGAATGACGTTAAACTCTAGCTGGTTGGATTTTATGGCATGTTAACCCTTGTTGGGTTATTTTATGCCAAAGATATTTTGTTTTATTCATTCTTGATGGGTATTCAAATTTGTTTTTGTTTTTTTATTTAAACTCAATTTTTTTTAACAAATTTTTTAAAACTCATTTTTTTCTATTTCACCCATAGATGGGACATTAACAGGTACTACCACTCCCGGTCAGAGTGAACCTGAGAGTAATGGTGATTGGGGTACTCCACACTCCCCAAAGCTCTAGAATTGGAACTTCATCATTAGACACAGTTTAATGTCATACCCAAGACAATAAAAACCCAAGCCAACACCTTCTAGCTGATATATGATAAAAAGGGTTGGGGCTTGCCATAAGGGCAATAGGGTCAGGACAATCACATAGGTGCTATATGGCTAGATAAGGATTGCGGACAAAGTTCAACAAGTTTATACCAGAATGAGTCCTAAGCATTAATCAGACGAAGACAATTCCCTGCACTCCCACAGGGAATAACAGAGATATGACATGTGGGTGAGGACAAGAGCGTGTCTTCTCAGTGCAATATTTGACATTCTAAAAACACAGTGAAAAAACAATGAAGGAGCCTATCCCCTTTTCACTAGCGCTAGAACAGGAAGACTGTTTTTTTTCTGAGGTGGGGCGCCACACCTACTGTCAGCTCCTCACTTATCTACATAGATCGGATTACCCAATCTGTGCTACTCATGCACCGAGTTGGCGGGGACCAGTATTGCATACCAAAGTAGCACCCCAAAACTCTTAATTCTGAAATCCAAGGCAATTTATTAAATATATTAAATATAGCAGAAAATACGCCCTGTGTGAAATAATTTTATATTCTCTTATCAATAATCAGACTTTACCTCAATTATAGGTAAATAGCAGGACAGCTAGTGCTTTTTAATTCTGTATGGCTGTCCACTCAAAACTATTTGGACAATTCCATGTCAAATCATCCAGAAAAAATCCATAATATATATATATATATATATATATATATATATATGGGCCTGTTAAGCTCAGTCAGTGGAACATCTGCCAAGGAATTGAAAGTTCTGGGTTCGATACTAGTCTCTGCCAACTTTTTTGAATCCATTGAAAAATATGTAAAAGATAATTTTAACTATTTGAACCTATAAGCATTTTTAGAATTTGGAGCTGAATGCTATTTTACTATACACCATAAGCCCAATATGTCAAACTCTATTTTAACATGCACTATAAGTCTGATATTTCAGTATTCAGATATTAGTAATAAAAGGATTAATAAGCCTTTCTGTTAATGAAATTATTGTGGTACCTTGAAACAAAGACGTCTGTGCCGTGGATTGAAATTTAAAAGTCTTTTGTGTTTCCTGATTTGTAATCTTTTCTTTTAGCTCAGGTACAGGGTACATGAGCATAGAAGGCCTAAAAGCTCACCGAGTTATAAAAAAATCTCTAAATTAAAAAAATAAATAAATATAAAGGTAAAAATGTGCTTCCGACAAAATTTTTCAGAAAGAAATCAGGGATTTTATATATTTTTTCTTATACTAGAAAAAAATGCACCCTCTGGGCACAAGTATTTAAGTTTTAATATAATCAAATTATTATTATTGAATTAGAAAGGCTAATGAAATTAAATAAGAACACAAAAAAATGCACCCTCTGGGCACAAGTATTTAAGTTTTAATATAATCAAATTATTATTATTGAATTAGAAAAGCTAATGAAATTAAATAAGAACACAAAAAAATGCACCCTCTGGGCACAAGTATTTAAGTTTTAATATAATCAAATTATTATTATTGAATTAGAAAGGCTAATGAAATTAAATAAGAACACAAAAAATGCACCCTCTGGGCACAAGTATTTAAGTTTTAATATAATCAAATTATTATTATTGAATTAGAAAGGCTAATGAAATTAAATAAGAACACAAAAAAATGAACACAAAAAAATGCACCCTCTGGGCACAAGTATTTAAGTTTTAATATAATCAAATTATCATTATTAAATTAGAAAGGCTAATGAAATGGGCTATTTTGAGGCAAATCTATCTCAGCTAGACCTTTATAGAGACACTGTTAATAAATAAGATGCAAATTAAGATTAAATAATGATTATCTAATAACCATAGAGAATATAACATAAATAACTAAGGGAATTGTGATGTTGGTGGTGACAGTTTCAGTTAAAGACAGATAGACACATAAACTCCATTATAAGATTTTTTACTTGATTCTATTTTAGGCTAGAAAATTCTTCATCTTTTCAGTTTTGGTTAATCTTTATGGAAAATATTGATGATGGTAAGCTGGTTAGTTAATTGCATTTTACGGCATGTCAACCCTTGTTGGGTTATTTTATGCCAAAGATGTTTTTGTTTTATTCATTTTTGATGAGTACTCAATTTTTTTTCTATTTAACCCATAGATGGGACCCTTACAGGTACTACCACTCCGGGTCAGAGTGAATCTGGGAGTAATGGTGATGAAGGGGTACACCATATTCACCAGAGCTCCAAAATTGGAACTTCACCCTCAGATAGAGTTTAACGTCATACCCAAGACCCTCAGCCATTGCCTTCTAGCACATATGATAAAAAGGGTTGTGGCTTGCCATAAGGGCAATAGGGTTGGGGCTTGATGAGACCAGCTGAGTGATTGTGGGGTGGCCTCTCTTACTGCCCAAGTAAGGGCCAAATTGGAGTGTTGCATGTTATGGACTGCTCAACCACCAGGGTTCCATCCTTTTACCTGGGAATAATGGCAATGAAGGAGTACTCACATTCCCCAGAGCTCCAGAATTGAAACTTCAGATGATGGTAAGTGAAAAAATTGAAATGAATTATAATACAAAACAAATTCAATTACAACAATTCCTGTTTTTCCTAAATCAATTTTTAAAAATTTACCTTGATTCCAGCATCAAATCGAGTTACTGCACCAACCGTTCTTACAAGTGCGTTTGTTCTGGGCGTTCGGGAAAGAAACCTACAGAAATAAAGAATATATAAAAGACAGGATTAGGAAGAGACATGAAAAATGGAAGGGACTGAAGAAGAAGAAGAAGAAGAAGAAGAAGAAGAACAACAACAACAACAACAACAACACCACCAAGCAATAGAAAAGTCTTTTGTGTCCCCTGATTTGTAATCTTTTCTTTTAGCTCATTTTATATATATATATATATATATATTTGGAGAATATGTGCTTAATTGAAAAAACAGCTAAAATCTTGTATTTATTAACATAGCTAAAAATAAACCATTCTTATTAAGTCTACAAAATAAATTCAGTATTACTTTTAATGATTTGGAAATCATAAAAATTCAAAAACTGAATATAATTAAAAGATTGATTAAAACATTTTTTTTTTATGGGTACAAAATTTTAGAATTGTAATCATAAGCAAAATAACAAAACCTCATCAGAGGATTACCACAAGGATGCAAAGCTGGAATTCTGAACACGCACATGTGCATTCAGTATTTCAGCTCTGCATTCTTGAGGTAATATACATAACATCATTCAAACCAGAGGTCTGCAAACAGAAGGAATTTGTCTACCATCTAAAACTCAGCTGCAGTTCCAATGAGGCTACATGATCCAGGATAATCAATAATTTTTTTTTACCCTCTCCTCATTATGAAATTCTTGCGTTCTCTATCAAAGTTCTTTTTCTTGTGGTAATCCTCTGATGAGACTCGGGTGAAAACAAAATGTTTTGTTAAGGGAGAATTTGCTTATGATTGCAATTCTAAGATTGATAAAATTAAAAAATTAAAAATTTGCTTACCAAGATACAAGAGGCTGAAATAGCCAAAGATTACTTAATAACATCTTGAAAGGTAGAGTCAGCTGAAAAGATTTTAAAAAAGAAAAAAAAAAGAAGAAAGATAACGGATGCTTTTCCAAAGAAGAAAAAAATCATTAAAATACATAAAAATAAAAAGTTATCAGCAAAACAGACAAGGAGTCTATCTTCTTTTCACTAGTGCTAACCAGATTGTTTTTACTGAGGTGGAACGCCACACCCAACATCAGCTCCCCACTTATATATATAGACTTATATATATATATATATAAAGTTGGTGGAATGGCCTATTGTGGGAAACAGCCAGACAGTAAGGGAGTCTATCTACTTTTCACTAGTGCTAGACCTTGGAGATTATTTTTGCTGAGGTGGAATGCCACACCCAACATCAACACCCCACTTTACCACACAGATCAGATTACTCAATCTGTGCTACTCATGCGTTGAGTTGGCAAGGACCAGTATTGTTATGACCTGTTTAAGGGTCAATAAATAATAACTCAACATGGGTATAAAATGTAGGGAACAGATTGTATTCAGCAATATATATCAACGTACAATGGAAGGGTTTCCTTGTTTCAGCTTACACGAAGAACTGTATCTGGTACTACTCGTTTGAGTAGCTTTACTCTGTTACATATGTACCCTTTGGGTAAGTCCGTGTTTGTGTCATAGGTGAGTCACCTACAACAAGTATCAAACCAGAAATTGCAGGATTCCTAGGTGGATACTCTACCAACTGAGCTAAACTGACCCCCCCTTTTTAAAATGCATAATCAAACAAAAATTATGAATCTGAAATTCACTTTCATTTCTACAATGCTTAATACTCTTACTTTACAATATGAAACCAGCTAAAAAGTTGTTACTGACTAAATTTTGCTTAGTTTAATACAAGGCCAGATTGCTTAGAATACACCGACTGCACCTCTGCAGAGGGGTAAGACCCCTCCAATGGGTCCACCCGTTGGCCGAGGGTGGCAACTCGTGATGCTTAAGGAAGGGACCCAAGTGGTTGAGCAGTCCATGACATGCAATATTACCCTTTGGCCCTTACTTAGGCTAGACAGGTGGTTGGAGAAGCCCCCTATGATCAATTGGCTGATCATGTCAAGCCCTAGCATCTATATGATTGTCCCAACTCTATTACCCTTATGGCAAGCCCCAATCCTTTTTATCATATGTGCCAGAAGGCACATATATAATAAAAAGAATTTATATCTCATGATATTAAAAGAAAAGTTGATGATGTGTTATGTGTACAATCAGATGAATAAAAACAGGATTATGTCACTGGAATTGGTTAATGATTCTATTTTCCAGATTTGGTTATTGTTGATTTTTTCATTTTCAAAGCTGAAATCCACCCTGATTATTTAAAAATCTTTTGATGTTTTTGTTTTTTTTACCTCTGGTGCCAAATGTTCAAAAGTCGCCCTTTCAACTCCACTTCCAAATTTACTGGGATGTGGAGTTCTTTCAATTCTGGAAAAAAAAAAAAAGAAAAAGAAAAAAAAAAAATTACAAATTTTTAAGTCACTGATTTTATTTAACTGAAAAAAAAAAAAAAAAAAAAAAAAAAAATAAAATTTTTAAGTCACTGATTTTATTTAACTGAAAAAAAAAAAAAAAATTACAAATTTTTAAGTCACTGATTTTATATAACTGAAAAAAAAAAAAAAATCTTCATAGATATATTCTGTTTTTGTGATGTCATTCATCCTGTGTCGGTTGAGCTGGCACCATTGGTAGAGCATCTACTTGGAACCACATGGTTCCAGGTTCGATACCATCCCTTGCCAACTCTGTGCACAGAGTAGCACAGCTTGGATCTGTACAGTAAAGTGGAGAGCTGATGGTAGGTCTATTGCTCCACCTGAGACACAAAAAACAATCTCTCTGATCTAGTACTATTGAAAAGGAGATAGACTCCCTCGTTGTCCAGCTGATACTGATAATAGGCCACTCCATCAACTTTACTTTCTTTTACTTACATTATACATTATTGTAGACAAGAAGATTCGTTACCTCCAAGAACGAAGCATGTCTGTATATGTTGGCCTGCGCAAGGTGTGGGGGTGTATGTACTGATGGACTACAGAGATTGAATTCGCAACCTCCTCGCTGAGAGGAGTGGCTCTAGTCAGACTACTGTTACCCCTGTTGAATATGCAAATTTTGCACGGGTCAGCCAGCGCTGAGTGTGATTAACCCAGATGTAAGATCTTGGGAAGGGCAGTCATTTATTATTTAAGGCCGACCTTCCCAGACCACGGACAGTTGTGTTTTGATCATCCTAACATGAACAGAGACATGCGTTGGACAAGAAACAAGTGAACTCGTGGATTGAGTGAAGACTACTGTAATATTGTTGCAGGCAGAAAGACTTTGTCAGTGGTTGCTTTCAGTTATCACTTCACACTCAGTCGGTAGAGCGTTTGGCTAGAAACCACAAGGTTCCTAGTTTGATACCGGTCCTCGCCAACTCAGCATCACAGGGAAGATCACCACAAGGTTCCTAGTTCGATACTGCCCTCACCAACTCAGCATATGAATAGCACAAGAATCTGTACAGTAAAGTAAGGAGCTGATGGTAGGTGTGGCGCTCCACCTCAGAAGCAAATACAATCTCCTTGGTCTAGCGCTAGTGAAAAGGGGATATACTCCCTCGCTGCTTGGCTGATACCGACTTTAGGCCACCCCGACGACTTTACTTTTTTTTTTACATGACACTAGGTTACTAACTTGATTATGCAGAGAGAAGATTGTATA
Organism: Doryteuthis pealeii; assembly: GCA_023376005.1. Lineage (NCBI taxonomy): Eukaryota > Metazoa > Mollusca > Cephalopoda > Myopsida > Loliginidae > Doryteuthis > Doryteuthis pealeii. The sequence goes on from CM042138.1 coordinate 33,575,394, forward strand.
GCATCAAATAATGTAATACTCGTGTTCCTTAATTGTATGACCGTTATCATCGTGCAAATTTTATAGCATCAAATAACATTAGCATGCATATTCTGTTTCTCTTCTCTGTTTCTGTGATGGCATTCACACCCTCCATCCAATGAATTCACCAGTGGTGAATTCATGGAGGGTGTAACAAGGGAATAGGAAATTCACAACCGGTCCCCAAACCCAGCATGTATATCCCGGTCAGAGGAAAAGAATATTGTCTTTTATCACATAAAACAAAAAGTATGGATGGATACTGCAATTTTAAAAACTCAGCGTATGAGTAGCAACAAGGATCTGTGTGGTAAAGTAAGAGCTGATGGTAGGTGTGGTACTTCACCTCAGATGCAAAAACAATCTCTTTGGTCTAGCACTAGTGAAAGGGGGATAGACTCCCTCGGTGATTGGCTGATACCGACTCTGGGCCACCCCGATGATTTTACTTACTTTTTATATAATAAGAAAAATCTCAACTTCACATATGATAGAGTTCAATGGGAAAAAGGTTTCAAAGAATGGGGATTACTCCAACATGATTTTGGATCCAACACATCTCAACTTCTTTTTAACTCCGAAGCATGACTTGATGAGGATAATGGTTGAATGACCCTCATACATCCCTGTACAAATGATAGCAAATGCCCCAGTAATTTGCGTGGCTACATAAGTTTTATTTGTTGTTACTCGCAGATTAATTATCTATTAAAAGGTTTCATTCCAGAAATAGCAGAGGGCAGTAATATCAAATGAGAGAGAGAGAGAGAGAGAGAGAGAGGGAGTGAGAGAGTGAGAAAAAAAGAAAGAGAGAGAGTAAGAGAGTGAGAAAAAAAAGAAAGAAAGAGAGACAGACAGAGTAAGAGATAGTGAGAAAGTAAGACAGAGAGAAAGAGAGAGAGAGAAAGAGAGAGAGAGAAAGAGAGAAAGAGAGAGAAAGAAAGAGAGAGAGAGAGAAAGAGAAAGAAAGAGAAAGAGAAAGAGAAAGAAAGAGAAAGAGAAAGAAAGAGAGAGAGAGAAAGAGAAAGAAAAATAGAGTTCACTACAACAAGTTGTAACAAGCATTCATAAAAAAAATATAACAAAGCCCCATGGTTCTCAACCTGGGGGCTGCATGGCCCCTGGAGACCACATAACATTTTTTTTAACTCAATCCTTATATCCATTGCATCATGTGTCCAATTGAAAAAAATCCAAACTGCTAGAGAAGTAAGGATAAATACATAAGTGATGTTCTCCTGTGGACTCCTACATATCAGAGCTCAACCCGATCATGATATCTCTCTATACATAGACACATATATTTCACTTCTAAAGTTTAATAAAGAGACGTTCTTATTGTTGTATACTCTCTTTCCTTTACTTTCTTACTTCTATTATTCTTCTTCCAGCGTCTCTTCTAGCTTCTGGACTTCGTGTCTGGTCTTCCATTGGGGATTTCTCTTTATCAGAAGCCCTGTGTCATTGGTAGTTTTTAGATAATAACACAAGACTTCGATTTAACTTAGATGATATTTTATTCTGAAATCCCCACCAGACTACCTGCGCAGATTGAGTCGGCACCATGCATAACACGACTTAGCACCGTCGTGGCTTTGGCCGATCTAACTAAATATCTCTCTAATCTAAACCGGAAGAGGGTCTTCTCCACCGATTCTCACGGTATTCACCGGAAGGATCAGGATGAGGTCAAGCCTTGTCATTCAATCCTTCAAGGCCGTGGGCTGCAACTTATAACAGCCATTTTGGTTTCTATACTACTGTACACAAGTATTAGGAATCTAATAATTATGTAACAATAGCCCTATGGTTCTCAACTGAGAGCTGCATGGCTCCGGAGACCACATAACATTTTTTTTCAGTCCTGGCAAGCAAAAAAAAAAAAAAAAAAAAAAAAAAGAAGAAATGGTGAGAACCACTGGCATAAAGCAAAACTTGTATCCATGCAAATAACTTAGTCTTTCACAGAACATAGCTATAATAAGTAGTTCAATCTATATATTAATACTCGGGTTCCTTAAAAGTATAACCATTCTCATCTTGCAACACCCTCTGGAATGAGACCGTCCAAATCATCAGATGAAAGGAAAAAAATGTAAATCCTGATTATCTGCCGTTGCTTATCCACCAAATTCTTATTTCTTATGAATGTTGTCACCTCCGCTAAATAATAGACTATTCCATTTTTATTATAAAGAAAGGGAAGAAAAGAGGATATGTGACATAGAAAAAATATGATAAAAAAGAGGGTAGAGTAAAAATACAGAAAGGGTGTGAGAGCACAAAAGCAATAATGCTGATATGTTTCAATTGAACATAATGAAAAGAAGAAAAGAAAAAAAGAGTGAGAGTTAAATCAAATTTATTATACTTTTTACATATTGAACTATTTTGCAATAGCTCTTAAGTAAACATATCAACTGTTGTAATAATTAAATTATCATACTATGGTATATCCACAGGTCTGCTAGTGTTGCTGAATTCTTATTTTTTATGAGTGTCATCACCTCAACTAAATAATTCAGTTTTTATTATAAAGAAAGAAAGGGAAGAAATAATACATGCTACACAGGAGAAACATATAGAGAGGAGCTGATAATGCTAATCTGTTTCAATCAAACATAATAGAAAGAAGGGGGAAAAAGTGTGAGAGTTTTTTTGTTTTTTTTTACATATTGAACTATTTAGCAGTAGCTCTTAAGTAAACATATCAAACATTGTAATAATTAAATCATCATACTGTGGTATATTCCACAGGTCCTGCTGGTTCTGTATGATTAGTTGTGTACATGATATGAACAAGTAAGGAACGCTAGTTTATGAATAATAACATATGAAAGTTAACATATTCTGCTTGGTCTTTGGCTTCATTAGTGACATGGATTTAGTGTTATATTCTCTTCTTGAATAAGTTTATTTAGACCAGAAGTGGATAATTTTTCATGTTTTTCCCAATAATTTTTCTAGGAAAATAAAATGCAAACACAATTCCAGGAACTTAACTTTTCATAATGTTTAAACTAAACAAGGAAGAATATAATTTAATTATCTATTAGTTTTCTCCCAGAAATAGCAGAGAAAAAGCATCCCTGTGCTACTCATATGGTGAGTTGGCGAAAACCAATTTCAAACCAGGAACCTTGTTCCTAGTCGGTTGCTCTACCCACTGAGCTAAAACGAACAAAGTAAGAAGTATGGGGCACCCAGTGAGAATCAAACTCACGAACAAAGTAAGAAGTATGGGGCACCCAGTGAGAATCAAACTCACGAACAAAGTAAAGTATGGGGCACCCAGTGAGAATCAAACTCACGAACAAAGTAAGAAGTATGGGGCACCCAGTGAGGCACCCAGTGAGAATCAAAACTCACGAACAAAGTAAGAAGTATGGGGCACCCAGTGAGAATCAAACTCACAAACAAAGTAAGAAAGTGAGAATCAAACTCATAAACAAAGTAAGATGGGGCACCCAGTGAGAATCAAACTCACGAACAAAGTAAAAAGTATGGGGCACCCAGTGAGAATCAAACTCACGAACAAAGTAAGAAGTATGGGGCACCCAGTGAGAATCAAACTCACAAACAAAGTAAGAAGTATGGGGTACCCAGTGAGAATCAAACTCACAAACAAAGTAAGAAGTATGGGCACCCAGTGAGAATCAAACTCACAAACAAAGTAAGAAGTATGGGGCACCCAGTGAGAATCAAAACTCACACAAAGTAAGAAAGTGAGAATCAAACTCACAAACAAAGTAAGAAGTATGGGGCACCCAAGTGAGAATCAAATCACAAACAAAGTAAGTATGGGGCACCCAGTGAGAATCAAACTCACAAACAAAGTAGTGAGAAGTAAGAAGTATGGGGCACCAGTGAGAATCAAACAAGTAAGAAGTATGGGGCACCCAGTGAGAATCAACTCACAAACAAAGTAAGAAGTATGGGGGCACCCAGTGAGAATCAAACTCACAAACAAAGTAAAGAAGTAACCCAGTGAGAAACTCACAACAAGTAAGAAGTATGGGGCACTCAGTGAGAATCAAACTCACAACAAAGTAAGAAGTATGGGGGCACCCAGTGAGAATCAAACTCACTCACAATGGTCTGTTAGCTTGGTCTACTAACCATGCAATTTGCCCAGTCTAAAGGAAGTGTTAATTCTTTATTTGATTTGGAAAAGGTTAATTTATCAGTTGAATATAAACCTAAACTTAAATTAATCAGAATTTTATAAACCAATTTAACTTTAATACTGACATTTACTGTAATAAATTATTTTTTTCTTTTTTTAAAGAAATCAATCAATATGTTAGGATAATCAATATAGCTGACAATGAAATTTATCAATAACAGGTTGAACCTGAAAATAACTGGACACACAAGAATGGAATTTAATTTAATTTTAAAATAAACAATTAAGGAATTCAATTATTTCTACCATAAAAGATTGCATTTTATTTTAAATTGGCATGATTCCTGTTACAAATAATGGGGGTTATTTCTGGTGGATTTGCACTTTAGTTTCAGTAAAGGGTTCAAGTAAAGATAAAGATTGGAAAAAAAAAAAAAAAAAAAATCAAACATGAGAGAAAGAAAATTGAAAAAAAGGAAAAAAAAGAAATTGAAAAAAAAAGAAAAAAGAGTTGGAAAAAAAGAAAAGAAAATTGAAAAAAAGAAAATTGAAAAAAAGAAAATTGAAAAAAAGAAAATTGAAAAAAAAACAAAAAAGAGAGTTAAAAAAAAATTGAAAAAAAAAAAAGAAAATTGAAAAAAAGAAAATTGAAAAAAGAAGAAAAAAAGAAATTCAAAAAATTTCTTTTTTCTTCAAAAAGAAAATTCAAAAAAGAAAAAAGAAAAATTCAAAAAAAGAAAATTCAAAAAAAAGAAATTGGAAAAAAAGAAAATTGGAAAAAAGAAAATTGGAAAAAAAAAGAAAATTGTAAAAAAAAGAAAATTGGGAAAAAAAAAAATTGGAAAAAAAGAAAATTGGGAAAAAAAGAGAGTTTAAAAAAAAAAAAAGAAAATTGAAAAAAAAGAAATTGAAAAAAAAGAAAATTGAAAAATAGAAAATTGAAAAAAAAAAAGAGAGTTAAAAAAAAAGAAAAGAAAATTGAAAAAAAAAAGAAAAACAAAAAAAATTGAAACAAGAGAAAGAAAAATTGTAAAACAGAAAAGAAAGGAAAGAAAATTGTAAAAGAAAGAAAACTGAGAATGAAGAATGAAATACAGAAAGAAATGATTATAATTAGCAGGGCCTGTGGATATACCACAGTATGATAATTAAATTATTACAACTCTTGATAGGTTTACTTAAGAGCTGTTGCAAAATACTTCAATATGTAAAAAGTATAATAATCTTTATTCAACTCTCTTTTTTTAATTTATTTCTTTTCATCTTTTCATTATGTTCAATTGAAACAGATTAGCATTATCACTTACACACACACACACCCTCTCTCTATTTTTCCCCTACTCTTTCTCTCTTTCTTATATTTTTTTCTGTATAGCATGTCCTTTTTATTCTTTTTCTTTCTTTATAAACGGAATGGTCCATTATTTAGCCATGGTGATGACACTCATAAGAAATACAAATTTGGTGGATAAGCAACACCAGATAATCATGATTTACATAATTAATGCTGGTGTGAAAAACTCACAAGGAATGAAATAATAATAATAAATGTTAGTTGTAAGTCTATACTTACTTGTGCACAGCTTCAGAAAGGATCCCAATCGGAGTTTCAAATGGTGGGAATGATGAATGGCCTGGTGTTCCTTTTACTGAAAGAACTACCACTGCTTGGCCTTTTTCAACAACTCCAATCCTAAAATATATCACAAAAGCAAACATCCTAGAAATTGAATTCATCACACATATTATTCATATAAAACTGGACATGAAATGATAGCAAATTGTCTGGTGTTCCGTTTACTGAAAGAACTACCACTCTTGGTCTTTTTCAACAATCTTAAAATATATCACAAAAGCAAACGTCCTAGAAATTGAATTCATCACACATATATTATTCATATAAAACTGGACACGAAACGATAGCAACTTTTCTTCAACCATAAAGAATTAATTCCATATATTGTTAATGTCGTTACCATTCATGGAATTGCCTTATATTGTAAGAAATATTTCATTAATGTGAATATTATATGAAGTTTTGATAACAGAATAAATCTCGGGGGAAAATGTTTTCCTTCTTGCACATTGCATATAAAATAGATTTTGTCATTGATTTTTTTTTGTTGTGAAAATATAATACAGAAGAGAGATATTATCATTTAGTTTGAAAATAAATTGTTGATTATTCCTAGGTGATTCTAAATTAGGACTCCTTTCTTGACCAACTGAGGATGTCTGTCTGGCCATAACAAAAAAACAAAAACCCAACAACAAAAAACTGAAAATACTGCTGCACTTTTTGCTGCATACAACAGTTTACACCGCTTCAGACTATGTAATAGGAAATATTTTTCAAATTATTGGGTTGGTGCAAAAATAATTGCAGTTATTTAGTTATTTGATGCACATTTTGGAATAAGTCATGTAATATACAGGATGGTCCGAAAGTCTTGTCACCCCTATATATTTCATTATAACTCTTAACGTCCTATACCACCTCATTCCACCCAACCAGAAGTCTCATTCGTTTTCCTAATCCACCTTTGTTTAAATGTAATATTAAACATATTTAGAAATCTTTGATTTAAGGGAAATTATAGGTAACTTTAGATACAAAGATCATTTTTAGCCATTTTTTTTATATATCTTTATAGGAATGCTCTGGACTTAGAAAATTCTCAAGAGGATGTTAAGAGTTTTAAATGGACATTCAGTGCTTGTCAGTCTGTCTGTAAGCAGAAATATGTCACTGCTTACATCATGATACCCCCAGGTATTGCATAGTCTATGAATGAGTACTTAATTTATAGTCAAAATAATTAATATACATAGAATGATAAATCATATTTATTAACAATGTTTCTATGAAAATCTGAGTTAGAATTGTCTCAAAACAGCCCATATTATTAGTACATTTAAAATCCTCAAAATAAATCTCTAAGAAATGAAGGTTTACATAATATATGGTGTGGCTAATTTGCATATGGGTTTTAACAAAGCTGGGTTTGATAAATAATTACTTAGTGTTATTGATCTCTAATATTATTGTCTTATTCTCCAATGTATTTAAATCAATTTTATATAGAAACCAATTAAGATAATTAAAATAAGTGTAATCTTTATATATGGGTTCTTACTTAATTTCATTAGTCTTTCTAATTTAATATACAATGTGACTATTAAGTCCGTGTGCACTTTAGAGAATTTATAAATTCAAAGTCCAGACTTTGTGGACATCTGATATTTCATTATATTAAAACTTAAATACTTATGCCTGGAGGGCAAATATTCTTGCTAGTTAATTTTAATAATATAATATACAGGATGATCCGAAAGTATTGTCACACCTTTATATTGTTTTAACTTTCATTATTTTTTGTTTCAATAATTTAATATATAATATCATTAATAATAATAATAATAATAATAATAATAATAATAATCTTATTATAATGGAGATTGTGTGTTTGTCTGTCTGAAGCCGAAACTAAATCACTACTCAAGTCACAATTCCCTTAGTTATTGACGTCACATTCACCATGAATTTATTTTTATTTAAACCTCAGTTATTGATAAAATTGCTATACCTTATTAATACTTTTGACTTTATCTACATTCTAATAACATGCAATTGTATTTATATATGCAACAAAATAGCGGGTTACAGTGTGAACAGGAAAGCTAATTTGCATATTGATATTAAAAGTTTAATTTTATTAAATATGCGCTTGGTATTATTGATTTCTAATTGTTTGTTTTTTTCCTAATGAATATGAGCAAAAAACTCGGGGATAAATCTTAAAAGAAATCCTTTAATATAAAGAAATAACAGTAATTTTATTCTTTACTTCCTAATTTAACTAAATAGTTAAATTAGGAAAATTCAGCAATAAAAGGAGGGAGTGATGAAAAATGATGGAAGACTTAGTTTCAAAGTTGTTCTATTCTTCGATTATACCCCCTCTGTTTCAAATCATTTTATTTGGATTTTTATTTAGTTTCAAAAGTATTTCAAATTTAACATATTTCATTACATTAAAATTCAAATACTTGCACCCGGAGGGTGCATATATTTGCTAGTAATAATAATC
>CM042138.1:33588631-33601131 GCA_023376005.1 Doryteuthis pealeii
GGTCGATTTTTTTTACATAGGGATCTAAATGGGGCATCCCATGAGGATTCAACTCATGATTCAGTAATAATGGATCTGCAGGACTAACTTAAGAAATCCCCCCCCTCTACCCAGGCGGCGCCGGGTAGCTGCTTCTAGTATTAAATAAAAGATTTTATATATTTCTGGTTAAAGTATGTTCAGCCATAATATACATTTTCACCCGCAGCAATACCTCTGCAGAGGTTTCCAACATGAGAATGACATTAAAAATAAAAATTTTAATAATAAAAATCACATATCTTTATGTAGCTGTTGCCTTACAGTTGTATTATTTGAATTTTTTCAGGCTATTGTTCTAATCTTTATTGTTATATACACAATGTTTCGGCCAATGTACCCTATGGCCTTCTTCAGGTGATTTTTGCCCAACTTGGGAACTTTCAATCCTTGCCAAGGGTGATAATAACATAGAATAATTAACACAGCTTAACACTTGTACCCAGTCATGGTTAATTGAATGAGAACAGTTTATCCCATTAGATTGAATAAATGGTTCAGTTTAAAGTTACATAAAGGCTCCCAGTTTGAAGAGAAGGATATAAGGGTTGAGTTAATACAGTTCTAAATGACAATCATCTGTAGATTGCAGGTTCAATCCTGGCCAAGGGTGATAACAACAGAATACTTAACATAGCTTAACATTTGTACCCAGTCATGGTTAATGGAATGAGAACATTCTACTCCAGTGGATTGAATAAATTGTTCAGTTTAAAGTTACACGAAGGCTCCCAGTTTGAAGAGAAGGATATAAGGGTTGAGTTAATACAGTTCTAAATGACAATCATCTGTAGATTGCAGGTTCAATCCTGGCCAAGGGTGATAACAACAGAATACTTAACATAGCTTAACATTTGTACCCAGTCATGGTTAATGGAATGAGAACATTCTACTCCAGTGGATTGAATAAATTGTTCAGTTTAAAGTTACACGAAGGCTCCCAGTTTGAAGAGAAGGATATAAGGGTTGAGTTAATACAGTTCTAAATGACAATCATCTGTAGATTGCAGGTTCAATCCTGGCCAAGGGTGATAACAACAGAATACTTAACATAGCTTAACACTTGTACCCAGTCATGGTTAATTGAATGAGAACAGTTTATCCCATTAGATTGAATAAATGGTTCAGTTTAAAGTTACATAAAGGCTCCCAGTTTGAAGAGAAGGATATAAGGGTTGAGTTAATACAGTTCTAAATGACAATCATCTGTAGATTGCAGGTTCAATCCTGGCCAAGGATGATAACAACAGAATACTTAACATAGCTTAACATTTGTACACAGTCATGGTTAATGGAATGAGAACAGTTTTACACCAGTGGATTGAATAAATTGTTCAGTTTAAAGTTACATGAAGGCTCCCAGTTTGAAGAGAAGGATATAAGGGTTGAGTTAATACAGTTCTAAATGACAATCATCTGTAGATTGCAGGTTCAATCCTGGCCAAGGGGTGATAACAACAGAATACTTAACATAGCTTAACATTTGTACCCAGTCATGGTTAATGGAATGAGAACATTCTACTCCAGTGGATTGAATAAATTGTTCAGTTTAAAGTTACACGAAGGCTCCCAGTTTGAAGAGAAGGATATAAGGGTTGAGTTAATACAGTTCTAAATGACAATCATCTGTAGATTGCAGGTTCAATCCTGGCCAAGGGTGATAACAACAGAATACTTAACATAGCTTAACATTTGTACCCAGTCATGGTTAATGGAATGAGAACATTCTACTCCAGTGGATTGAATAAATTGTTCAGTTTAAAGTTACACGAAGGCTCCCAGTTTGAAGAGAAGGATATAAGGGTTGAGTTAATACAGTTCTAAATGACAATCATCTGTAGATTGCAGGTTCAATCCTGGCCAAGGGTGATAACAACAGAATACTTAACATAGCTTAACACTTGTACCCAGTCATGGTTGATGGAATGAGAACAGTCTACTCCAGTGGATTGAATAAAGGGTTCAGTTTGAAGTTATGTAAAGGCTCCCAATTATGACATGAAGGTTGCTGAGTTCAGCATGAAACACCTAAGGAAGGCCAGAGGGCACATTGTCTGAAACATTGTGTATAAAACAATAAAGATGAGGACAATACAATAAGAGGAAAATATAAAAATTACTTGTTTCTATTAATTAGTAAAAAAACAAAAACAAAAAAATAATTTTGTTTGATACCATATCTACATTAAAAAATTTAATAAAATTAGAATAAGATTTTTTTTTTTTTTTTTCCCTTATGAAGATACAAATTTCATCTGAAGAAGGAGTCTGGAGTCTATAATGGTCGAAACGTTGTGTAAAGAACAAAATCAAGAAAGCTAAATTGTCTAAAGAATTCTTTGAACAGTAATTCAAATACCAATTTGTTAGATGAATGTAAAATTGTCAACTGATTAGAAACTTTTATGTAAATAAAATCAATACAATTACTAATCGGTCAATCATAATTAAAACAAATGAACAAAAAAAAAATCAAAATCAAAAAAGAAACCAACAATTTTTGTATTCATTCATTTGACACAAAGAATAATGAGTTGAACAAACAGAATATTTGCATAATAATTTAAATGATTTAATTATCTTAAAAGTTCTTATAATTATTAACCCTTTCACTATCATGTGTGACTGGGTCGGGGTGGGGGGTCAAAGTTTACGTACTTGGACATTAGGGTAGGTTCGATTTTTCACTTTTTAAAAATATCAAATTACATGAAACACTGAATGTTGTGTATTTGTCTATTAAGAACTGATACCAAAAATTACATCTTGAACTTTGTACCAATTTTTGAGGAAATGGCATCAAAGATCGTAGACAAAAAATGCACTGAAAAACCCTTCGTTTTGCAATAATGGGGAGAGGGGAATATTTTTAATTTTGACTTTAGTTATAATTTCGTTATTTAATTTCATTTTGATAAAATAAAATGATGACATTCCATGGTTTAAATACTGAAATTATCAGATTTTTTAATCAATGATCCAAATTACTGGACATGTATGCCAAACAGGGGTGGTGGGCTTAAAAAAAGAAAATGTGATATTGTAAAAAGTATCTGTTACCTCTAAAGGAGGCAGCTTCATTCCTGAAATGAGGTAACCAAGCGAGTACATGGTACTATTAGTATTTTTCTAATTTAATCATTGTAGTTCTTTTTGACAATAAATTAATAAAATTATTTTAATCAATTATTCTGATAACTCCATTGCTATCTATTAGATTCCCATATGCCACAATTGAATGAGTTGTATATCTTTATTAAATCATAAAATCACTTGATTAGTTAATTTAAAAGTTAAAGTTAATAGAAACAATGACATTGTAACATTTATTTAAAAAAAAAATGAAATAGTTTATTATAAATTATTTTAATTTATTATCTAGATATATAAATGAATTATTTATATTATAGTTACATCTAGATAATAAATGTTATGCTTAAGTAATAGGTACCGGGTACTTTTCACAATATCACAATTTTTCATTAAGGGCATCAGCATATCCAGTACCTAAACTTTGACCCACCATCTCCCCCACCCAGTGTGCCCAGAGTTGAATTCCTAGTCATATGCCATGTGCAAATATAGTCCCATTTTATACTGTGATATCTAAGATCACCTGAAGAAAACATCACTTTGCTATCTTATTTCCAGACTGAAACTACAAACCTAACCTAAAGGTATTTTGTGTGTGTGTGTGTAGTAATCAGCCAATCCCATTCAAGTAGGAAGCAAACAAGATGGGAATGTAAGGATTGGAGATGAGAAGAATTTTTGCCCATCTGTCTCTTCCAGACTGATTTATGAGATACCATACGGTTTTAACCGTTACAAATTCTAATTATAGAAAAAAAGGTAGGGAGAAAAAAAAAAAGAAGGGCAAGGCAAGTTGATTGATTTTACTCAGAAAATAGTCTTTTTTACATATATATATATATATATATATATTATATATATATATATCCATATATATACAATACCATTTATGACCATTATTTATAGTAGCATTGTAATTGTTGGCATTTTATATCTGTCTATCCTTATTAAGGATGGTAACGTACATAAGAATTAAATTTAACCAAAAAAAACAATCCTAAAAATATTTTATGGGAGTTATGCGGATTACAATCCTTTGTCCCTTGAGAGTTTGAACATATAAAACCCATTTCCTTGACAACCCAAATTAGCAGCCGGGTAGAGTACAAAATTTTATTTTTAAAAAGATGCCAAATTTCAACCTTTTTTTCCTTCATCTTCAGCAGACCATGTCGATGCAGGAAGGGCCGTTGCCTTAGCAACGGTAAAATCGTCTACAGTCGACCACACGTTAAAAATCACAAGCTATTCATTCTCTAGAAGACATACGCTGGCCAGAAATTTTTTTTTTTCATCTCTAGAGTTTCTGGTAAATGGAAAATTACCATATTTACCCCTTTTACGTTTTTTTTAGTTTTTTTTTTTACCTGAACTCATAAAATTCCCTTTGATATACAACTTCTGTGAATCCTATTATTTCTTTTGCTGGTTTTATGTTAAACAAACAGGACCTGTGGATATACCACAGTATGATAATTTAATTATTACAACGTTTGATATGTTTACTTAAGAACTATTGCTAAATAGTTCAATATGTAAGTAAAGTAAAGTCGCCGGGGCGGCCTAAAGTTGGTATCAGCCAGTCAGCAAGGGAGTCTATCCCCTTTTCAATAGCGCTAGACCAAGGAGATTGTTTTGGCGTCTGAGGTGGAGTGCCACACCTACCATCAGATCCTTACTTTACCGCACAGATCCCTGTGCTACTCATACGCTGAGTTGGCAAGGACCGGTATCGAACTAGGAACCTTTTGGTTTCTAGCCGAACGCTCTTAAGTACAATAATCTTGATCTAATTCTCTCTCACTCTTTTTTTTTTTCTTTCCTTCTTTTCATCTTTTCATTATGGTCGATTGTAACATATTAGTATTATTGCTTCTACACGCTTACCCCCTTTCTCTATCTTTCCCCTACTCCTTTTCTTTCTTATATTCTTTCTGCGTAGCATGTGCTTTTTCTTCCCTTTCTTTCTTTATAATAAAAACGGAATGGTCCATTATTTAGCCGAGATGGTGGCACTCATAAGAAATAAGAATTCAGTGGATAAGCAACACCAGATAATCAGGATTTAAGTTTTTGCATTTCATCTTGGACGATTTGGATGGTCTCATTTTTAACCAGAGGGTGTTGCAAGATGATAAGGGTTGTACAATTAAGGAACACGAGTATTAATATATAGATTGATATTTTTCGTTAAATTTTAAGAATTCACCCTTTAGTTTATTTTTTTATGTTGAATACATCAACATGTATTTTATTATTTTGATTTTTCGGACTGTTGACCTTATCTTCATTGTGATAGATAAAAACGTTTCAGCCTTTATACCCTTTGACCTTCTTCAGGTGTACCCTTGTCTGTCTGAGCATATCAATGATTCAACCTGGGAAATCATTTTGAATGGTTTGTTTACAATATCACAGTAAGGTTTCATCTAATAGTTAATACCCCACATCAGTTTCTAGATGTATTGAAAACGTATTATTTTCTCCAAGATTTCATAAACAAGTAAAACCAGCAAATTCTTTTGAAGATAACAACACATTTATATATTAATGAGTTAACTTTAAAAAAAATATAAATAAAATCAAAAACATATATTAAAAATTACCACCGACTTTTGTTAAGATTTACATTGCTAGATAAACACATTCCTATAGTGTTAATTACATTTATAGTTATTTCAACTTAAATTTTAGTTTCTTTTGTGGAGTGCAATTTTTCTTTATTTAAAATTGTAGGTTATGCTTTTATATATCAAGATAAAGATGAGGACAACAGTTTGAAAAATCTAAACTTATCAAAGCATATTTCAAAATTTAAACAAATATATTTTTTATTTGCGCTAAAACCTTTGTTTTTTTATAAACCTAACCGTTTTTTGTTTTTTTTTTTAAAACCTAACCGTTTTGGTTTTTTTTTATAAACCTAACCGTTTTGTTTTTTTTTTTAAACCTAACCGTTTTTGTTTTATAAACCTAACGTTTTTGTTTTAAACCTAACAATTTTTTATAAAACCTAAAACCTTATTAGTTTCTTATAAACCTAACCTTATTAGTTTCTTATAAACCTAACCTTATTAGTTTCTTATAAACCTAACCTTATTAGTTTCATTATAACCTTATTAGTTTCATATAACCTAATCTTATTAGTTTCTTATAACCTAACCATATTAGTTTCTTATAAACCTAACCTTATTAGTTTCTTATAAACCTAACCTTATTAGTTTCTTATAAACCTAATCCTATTAGTTTCTTATAAACCTAACCTTATTAGTTTCATATAAACTTAACCTTATTAGTTTCTTATAAACTTAACCTTATTAATTTCTTATAAATTTAACCTTATTATAAACTGAACTTTTTTAGTTTCTTATAAACCTAACCTTATCAGTTTGTTAAAAATGTAACTCAAACTAATGATTAATTAATATTTTCCAAAATAAATAAATACCTCAACCTTAAAAAAATGCAATAATAATTAGAATTGAAATAATGCAAAATAAGTCACTATAAATATCCCCTTCCCTCTCCATTGCAGACAACTTAAGGACACTTAAGCAAATCAATGAAAAAAAAATCAATAATTGAAACAAAAAAAATCAAACTCAAATTTTTATAAAAATAGAAAAATAGGATTTCATTTTCAAGTATCCATGTTTTGTTCATTCTTCAATTGAGAAAAAATATCTTTTATTATTGTGCTAAACTTCACATATGAACTTAGACTTAATAGCTCGTCATGAATGAAATTTAAACATCTTATAGAAGATCTTTTGAAAAGATAAATAAATAAAAGAAATGCCACCCCGCCTCCCACCATTAAAAATAATAAAAATAAAATAATATTCATAATTCAAATAATGCAAACTCAGCCACTATAAATATCCCTCCTCCTCCTCCTCCGTGTCGCAGACAACTTAAGGACACTTAAGTAAATCAATGATTAATCAATAATTGAAACATAAATTAAAACAAATTTCCATTAAAAAAAAAAGAAAAAAAAAGAAATTGAAAAATAATATGAAAAAAAACTCAAATACAAATTAGAGTAAAAAAAAAATGATAATAATTATTAAACCAAATTACCAAAAAATAGAAAAATAATATGAAAAAAAAAAAAACGAATACAAATTACAGAAAAAAAAATAATTCAACCAAATTTCCATTTAAAAAAGTTAAAGAAAATTAAAAATATTAAGAAAAAAACCTCAAATACAAATTAGAGTAAAAAAAAAATTTATTAAATCAAATTACCCAAAAATTAAAAAAATAAATAGAAAAATAATATGAAAAAAACTTAAATATGGTTTACAGAAAAAAGAAAAAAAAAAAAAAAATTATAACCCAACTAAAAAGACAAAAGGAAAAATTGGAAACCAAAAAATGATAACTCTCCTCTGGTGAGTTTAAAATTAGTTGTATAGAAGAAATTAATATTAACCTTTTTAAAAAAAAAAAAAAAAAGAAGAAACAAAAAAACGTAGCAGTTTATCAAAAAGATAGAAATCAAACCAACTGATTTTTTTTACATTTATCATGTGTGGCATAAAATTTCTTTTCATAATTCTTTATAAATGTTTTTTTGTCATCGAATGATACGACTAAGTAATGGATATATGATTGGGTTAGATCTTTAATTCAAGAAAAAAGAAAACCTCTGCACTCTGAAAAAGTCAAACTTTAAGATTTCCAAAGATCTATTCGTGCTTTATCCTGAGACGCCATCTACGTAACCTTCCTTATTATAAAATATTTACTTTTCTCTTGTTTGATCTACAACAACCTTTTCTCACTATATATATATATATACATACATACATATCTGTGTGTGTGCATGTATGTATGTATAGAAAAGGTTGTTGAAATCAGATTTGAGAAAAGCCAAGAGGGTAAAATAAATCTATATCTGAAAAATTTAATGTTTTCATTTTTATATATATATATATATACTAGCAGAAGTACCCAGTCCATGACCGGACTAAAATTTTTTTAAGAACACCAGGGAGTGAGTGGGTAAGGGAGAGAATAAGAGAAAAATAATTTAAAGAATTAAAAACATCACCAAGAATTTGTATATTACAATATTTATTTTTGGATTTTTTTTTTGTTTTTTGAATTTAAAATATTTTAAAAATGTAATCCTTAACTTATTTTTCTAAAAACTGTTTTGTACATATGACAAAAACTCAAATTCATTTCTTAATTGCTTATTGCGTTAAAGTGATAAAAATATTAATTTAATTTATTTTCTTTTTTACCCCTAAAAAGTAACAATTAAAAAGAGCTAAGTATTAAACTTGTGTCCTTATTTATTTAACTCTATCAGCAGAGGCTGTAGAATACACCGACAACACCTCTGCTGTTTAGTAATTTTCTGTACATTAGTGTATGTAATATTTTTTTGTTATTGTTTTCTAAGAAACTGTTATAATATATATTTTTAAATATTTTTGATATTTTAAAATATATATTTTAAAATCTTAATAACGTGTTTATTTAGTACGTAATTTACTTCACACAAAGCGCCTGTTTTCGTCAAATTTTTGGCAGAATTTAATGTTTAAAATGTGTCAAAAATTAATTATATATGTAATATTATTTTGCTTCTTTTTTTTTTGTACTGATGTTCATTTCGACTAAAACAAAAATTTGTAACGTAAATAATCAATTAAATTAATTTTAATTCGTTTTTAAAGTGAAAACTGAGCTAACCCGGCCCATACAAACATACATACAAGGTGTGTCAAAAAAGTACCAAGATTTTTTTCACTTTTTGACACACCTTGTATTCTGAAAAAAATAACAATCCATTCATTTTTTTTTTCAGAATACAAGGTGTGTCAAAAAAGTACCAAGTTTAAAGCTGTATTTACCAAGATAGAAATGAAGAATGAATGGATCGTTAATTTTTTCAAATACATGTGTCAAAAAGTACAAAAAATCTTGATACTTTTTTGACACACCTTGTATATCTAGGTTTTTGTCTTTTCCCATAGTGTACCAAAAAACAATATATAAGGAAAAATCAAACACAAATAATTCACTTGTTTTGAAACTTGCATAGGGAAGAAACTGTCTGTTACCAAGTGCTGCTGATTTCATGTCTTCGCTACCCTACATATATATATATATATATATATATATATATATATAGGGGCCAGTTTAGCTCAGTCAGTAGAGCACCCACCTAGGAATTGCAAGGTTCCTGGTTCGATACCAGTCCCCGCCAACTCAGAGCATTGGTTAATCTGAACTGTATGGTAAAGTAGGGAACAGTCAGTAGGTGTGACACTCCACCTCAGCAAAATCTATCTCCCGGGTCTAGCGCTAGTGAAAAGGGGATAGACTCCCTCACTGTCTTGCTGATACCGACATTAGGCCACTTCGTCAACTTTACTTACTTACTTTACTATATATAAAAAAATAATATTATTTATATACCAAAGTAAAGATGAGGACAAGAGTCGGAAAAATTAAAATTATACATATTATGTTGTAGAGAATAAAGTAATTTCCAATCCAATTGGAAAATGCTTTATTTTGTTGGTACTAGTTGCTGTCGTAGGAAATGGATGCAGTGACTCAAGTTCAAATCCTGGATGAGGATTTCCAAGCATTTCACATAGTGCTAATACTCTTGGGAAATGTATGAATCCATAGCAGGGCAGGTGGGCTCTCTAACCTTGGTTAGGCAACCAGTCTAGGAGACACTGAATCCAAACCTGTTAAACTCTGCTTAGAAATTGACCTCATGTCACATCCTGCTCATGTGGAGGGGTTGGTAAATACTGTTTTTTTTTAGCCTTTGTTAGATAACCAGTCTAAGGAAAAAGAAAACTCTGAGTTCAACCTAGCTTTGATCCATGCAAAAAATGACCTTGTGTCACATCCTGTCTGTGGCAGATGCTTTTGGGCAAATAATAATAGTGGAACTACGTAGCCTAGGTAGGTTGATATGGAGGATGAGCTGTCAGCCAAGCAGCAGATCCCCCCTTCTCCATACAGCTGCTGTAGTCCAAAGGAAAGGTAAGAACCAATGCAGTTTAATAACAACAGTGTCACAGGAGTTGCTGGGTAGTGCTGAAGTTCAGCATCACACCACCTTAGGGACTCTAGCTCTGGATTTGTTTTCGGGGTTTCCTCCCCTAGCCTTTCCTTGGAATGAGGTAAAGCCGCAAGGCAGCAATGGTTTTATAAGACTTTTCCTTTCTTGTCCTAGATGGGTAGCTGACCAAGGCTAAGGAGTCCCGAACTAACCCATTTAGGGATTTGTGTGAGTGGTAAGTACCCCTTACTACTGTCAGTGTGGGTGGCCATTGGCCCCTGAAACTCATCCATTGACATAAATAATATATATATATATATATATATATATATACACACACACACACACATACCACAGGCAACATACATGTGTACAGACAGGTACACATTCACACACACATATATATATATATATATATATATATATACATACATGTATATGTAAAACACCCACGTACATGTAGACATATGTGGTTATACCAGCACTGTTGGATTATCTAAGTTATGACTTAGTATAAGTCCACATGTCATTTATTATTAAGCATGGAATCAGTATCCATGCTGTACTTCTATCATTATAATTTCTCAAGCGTTATAAATCTTGAATACTAATTATTAGATACTTCCCATTATTTATTTATTCACAATTAATTATAATAATTATAATTCTATAAACAGGATGTGATTTGACATTGAACATAATGTCCACCAAAGATGGCATTTAAGCAAGTAATATAAGAAAAAAAAAAAAAAAAAAAAAAAAAAAATGATAATTTTTTTTTTTTTCATGAATTATTTAACCGAAGATTGTTGACTGAAGAAATCATAGGAGATTTTTATTTTGAATATATTGCTTTTTCTTTCATTTGCTTTTTCTTTCATTTCACCAATTTTGATAATCAGACATTTTCATCAATAATCTCTGCTTTATATCAGAGAATTTTCTTAAAAAACAAAAAGATGGCAATACCCTTTGGGGATGGAATATATCTTGAGGGACATTAGTTATTATTGATTTAAATGTCAAGGCAATTATTTTAAATTATGTATATAATTTCATACACATGCTGAAAAACAAAAACACATATACACATGCACACACACACACACATATATATATATATATATATATATATATATATAATGGGTGATTGTAAAGTAACTCCCTTTTCCTATTTTAAAAATCTTATAATTTATTTCTGAATTATTATTTTTATAAAAAAATTAATATGAGAAGAACGCATATAACATGGAGTTTTATCTAAAATTCTATATGGGCATCAGCATTCGCCTCCAGCCTCTCAAGCCGCTTGGGAATTGCATCAACTGATCTTCCCAGGAACTCTTGTGGAATTGCAGAAATAAATTCTCGTAATCGTCCTTCAAGTCGTTGGTTATGTAGAGTAGACTTGCTCCTTCAACCAACCCCAAAGAAAAAAGTAGCAGGGCATTAAATCAGGACTTCTGTGGACCACATCTACCCATCCATCTCCCAGGAAAATGGTGATTCAGCTATTCATGAACAACAATAGCAAAATGTGGAGGTGCAACAATAACAATAATACAGATTTAATTAATATATCAAGGAACATATATTGAAGAACTGAGAAAAATGTAACTGCATATAAAAAAAATTATAAATAGTTTAGAATAGGGAGTTACTTTTCAATCACCCTATCGGGTTAGCTCAGTCGGTAGAGCGTTCGGCTAGAAACCACAAGGTTCCTAGTTCGATACCGGTCCCCGCCAACTCAGCGTATGAGTAGCACAGGGATCTGTGCGGTAAAGTAAGGAGCTGATGGTAGGTGTGGTGCTCCACCTCAGATGCTAAAAAACAATCTCCTTGGTCTAGCGCTATTAAAAAGGGGATAGACTCCCTCGCTGACTGGCTGATACCGACTTTAGGCCGCCCCGTCGACTTTACTTTACTATATATATATATATATATATATATATATATATATAGATAGATAGATAGATAGATAGATAGAGAGAGAGAGAGAGAGAGAGATATGCTCCCAACAAAGGCTTTATTAAATAATAACTCTGGGGTCACATATGGTTTCAGGGGTCTGAAGCATCTAACCTAAAGCGTTTTTCAGTGGAACCTTATGACACCACCAGATTTTATTGATTATTCTCCCACACATTCTGGGAATCCCAGAGTTGGAAATGCAGGCTCATCCCGTAGTTCTTTTTCTTCTTCATTATATTCCACACATTGTAATCAATCTACCTGAACCCAGAATTGAAACATTAATTCAATGATAGAAGGTTTTAAATAACTGACAACCTTGTGATATTTGAGGAACATTAGTGATTATTGA
>CM042138.1:33606131-33658051 GCA_023376005.1 Doryteuthis pealeii
TGAAGGGAGAAGACTGAAGTATAGAAAGTTAGAGAGAAAGAGGGAATGTAAAAAAAAAAAAAAACTAAAAGAGAGAGAATAGGGTTGAAGAAAAGAGAAATTGAAAAAGAGAGAAAGAACACAAAATGAAACAGAGAAGACTGAAATATAGAAAGTTATAGTAAGATAGAGAGAGAAAAATAGAGAGGGAGGGAGAGAGAAATTAAATACTATATTCTATTTAGTTATTCTTGCCCATAAAATAATCATATATTTTAATTTCAATGAGATGATTCGTTTTTAAAGAGACTAAATAAAATTTTTATAGACATTTACTATAAATCAAGTAATGCCTCATATTACCAAAACAGAATTTTTCATGATTGTAATAAGATCAGATTGTGACATATATATATATATATATATATATATATATATATAAACCGTCATTTGGCTATCATAAATTTATTTTGACTGGTAACTCAGATATATATATATATATATATATATCCACAGTGTCTGTGGATGACTTATTATATGCTCCCAAAACCCGGTAGAGCTCTCTAGGGGCGACTTAAATTAACTTTCACTGCCAGCATAAAGCAATGATCATCTGTTTACAAACTGGGTCTCTCTGGTGATCATAAAATATATAAACATAAGTATGTATTTAATAGTTTAAACACTGCCCCTTAACAGCAGCTGTCAAATGGCCGAGAGGTTAACGAATCGGGTTGAGGAAAAGTTAGTGTTGTTTCACTCCTGGTCAGAGGTAGTTGCTGGGTCTAGCCACACTGAAGAGACATGAAACATTGAAACACGGTGTCTGAGGATTACTTATATATATATATATATATATATATATATATATATTTACCAGTCAAAATGAATTTATGATAACTAAATGAGAGTTAAGTGTTTCTTTCTTGTTGAAAGTGTAAATATTGTTTTGTATATAATTAATTCATCAATTATCTTACATTGAGCTCTCTTTGGGATTTGAAATAATCCTTGTATAAATCTATAAGTGTGCATCAGCATGGGCATGCATTGCGGATCTAGAGAGGATATAGATGATCCGAAATAGAACCATCCCCAATCTATCAGTCATTTGGATACCTATATATATATATATATATATATATATATATATATATGTAAAATAAAAGGATATTTAATCCGACAATGTGAATTTGATATATTGAAAAAAACAAATGTTTACAAATGCATGGGATCATCAGGAGAGAATGTGCACCATTTCGTGGCCTTCCTCTCAACGATTTTAACAGCACATCGGCCCCCCCCCCCCTCACTGTTGTGAGGTCCCTCGGAATATCTGTATCGACCGTATGTAATAGATTGGTCTTCAACTAGAGCAAATACGGGATGAAATGAACGTTAGAAGAAGAATGCGCAAACAGAATGCTGTTAGTCAATGTTGGAATTTTTCAAAATATGCCTTGCATTTGTAAACATCATTTGTTTTTTCAATATATCAAATTCACATATATATATATATATATATATATATATATATATATAAATAATCAATAGTAATGATATTATGGATGATTTGGACTCATAACTTAAAGTTTCATGGTTATGCAATCCTCAGATGAGTCAAATGGTTGAGATCTTAAAAACCAGTAGTTTTTTAGCGTTTATATAAATGTGAAGCGTTTTCACGTGATGGGATGATATAATGCTAAAAATTGTTTTTTAAACTGTGGCTTGTTTAACGTTTATGTGACGTGGATCGTGTTCACGTGATGTAATGTTATGACGTTAAATCTGTGTTAAAAAAAATGATAATAAAACAAACTTGCTTTGGTTTAATGCACAGTGTTTAGATTAATTTTTTTTTTTTTTAAATATAATAAAAGGATATATATATATATATATATATATATATATATATATATATCTAAATGTACATGTAGCTTATTAAAAATTTTTTTTAAACTATTAATTTTCAATGTAAGTATGACATTAAATTAAAAATAAAAATTTTAAAGTTATGTTTTTTTTTTTAATATATATATATATATATATATATATATATAAGTTAGGGTAGCATGTACATGGAGTCAACGGCCCTTGTTTTCACCTATGTAATTATTCAAACCAAGTGATAGATAGGTAGATAGAACTTAAAATCTTCAAAAATGTAAATAGGTCTCAGTCTCAAAACTAAATCTGTCCTGACCAAAAATTCTGTCATTCTATTTCTAAAAAAACAAACAAAAAAAAAACAAAAAAAAAAAAACAATTTGATAAAAGAAAATAGAAATTCATTTCAATAACAAAAGGGAAAACTGGACAAAAAAAAATAATGTTTATTATTAATTTATCTGGAATTTCAATGTGGTCCAAATTTGAAGAAACAAACGATGAAACAACATAAAAACTAAATAAGGAAACAATTATGAAAATTTAATGTTGAAACTATTTGCTAATCAATACAAATCCAATACTGAATTTCTGGCTAAGGTAATTACTCTTTACTATTTAATGCAACATTTTTGTTTCAAGGTTTCTAATTATAGTCACCTTTTTTCTTTCTTTCTTTTTCTCTCTCTCTCTTTTTTTCTTTCGTCTTCTTTCTTCTTCTCCGAAATAGAGCAATGCATTACCATGATATAACAGATTTATGGCAATGGTCTATTTTTGCAAAGTGTTTATTTTGAAAGGGCATGAATGGACCGAGTTTAGAATGGCTGTAGATTACCAGTTAGGAATGGGAAGTACAAATACTTGTCTGGGACAGATCCTCAGTTGACCTTGTCCTGTTAAGATTAATAACCCCTTTTATCTGGGAGGAATCGTACATGCAGATATAAACTACTTAAAATGCACTAACACTGTCAGAATAAAAAAAAAAGGTAAAGTCATCGGAGCGGCCTAATGTCGGTATCAGCCAGACAGCAAGGGAGTCTATCCCTTTTTTCACTAGCGCTAGACCAAGGAGATTATTTTAGCTTCTGAGGTGGAGCGCCACACCTACCATCAGCTCCTCACTTTACCGCACAGATCTCTGTGCTACTCATACGCTGAGTTGGCGAGGGCCGGTATCGAACTAGGAACCTTGTGGTTTCTAGCCGAATGCTCTACCGACCAAGCTAACCTGGCCCTTCCTTATATCCTCTACAGAGTGGTAAGATACAATCCCCCCAAAAAATTGGTGAGACCTAGGTATGACACTAAACTGCATCTGATGGTGAAACTCCACTTCTAGAGATCTGGGTAATGTGGAGTACCCCTTCATTGCCATTACTCCCAGATCCACTCTAACTTGGAGTAGTAGTACCTGTTAGAGTCCCATGTATGGGTCAAATATATCTTAGAAAATATTTGTATTCGATAGGACCGTGTGCAAAAAAAAAAAAAACCTTAAGAAACAATGACACACAGAATGTACAATAAAGGCAATTCTCTAACCTGTAGGCATAAAATAACCCTAGACAGGGTGACATGCTGTAGAAATCAATCAATTAAAAGGCACACAATAAAAAGGCAACAGAAAAATGAATTTAGTAAATGAGTTCTAAGCGAAAATCATCCATAAGTTGCAGGTTCAATCCTGGCCAAGGGCAATAATAACATAGAATACTTAACATAGCTTAACACTTGTAACCGGTCATGGTTAATAGAATGAGAACAGTCTACAGCTGTGTATTGAATAAAGGGTTCGGTTCGAAGTTCCATGAAAGCTCCTGATTACAACATGGTTCCCAAATTCTACAACACCTTAAGAAGGCCAGAAGGTACATTGGATGAAACATTGTGTATATAGCAATAAAGATGGGCAACAGTCCGAAAAACCCAAATCATACAAATTAGTTAATGAATATGGATTTTATTTTTTTCGCTGAATTCACAATAAAAATTCTTGTCTCATGGCATGTATGTATTTACCAAGCGCTGTGCATGAGCAGGATGTGATACAAGGTCAACATTATCATTCACTATTAATCAAATGTTAGAGTATTTCATGGTATAAGGTGTGCTAAAGACCACAACTTATATCTGTAGACTATTTCAAAACAGTGGTGGATGAATTGGCCAATCAAAAACACCTGAACACGTATTTAATTTACTATTTAAAGTCATTGATAAATTGTCCTAAAATTACTTGCTGGAAGGACTGCTTAAAGGGAGGACAGATCAACAGACAAGGATTATACAACTCCTTTCTACTTCAAGACAGCAATCAACTCCGATACAACTCCTTTCTACTTCAAGACAGCAATCAACTCCGATACAACTCCTTTCTACTTCTAGACAGCAATCAACTCTGATACAACTCCTTTCTACTTCAAGACAGCAATCAACTCTGATACAACTTCCTACTTTGAGGACAGATCAACAGCTTTGAGGTGAGATTAACAGACAAGGATTAAAACTAATACTACATCTTTCTACTTTAAGAAAGGATCAAACTTTATGGCACAAAGAATCTCCGCTATAAAACTGCTTTCAACCACAAATCATAACACCAAGAAAGAGCAACAACAATATCAGATAAACAGCAAGAATTTTACTGACATCTTTCTACTTTTAGTTGATTCCTGTTGAAGTAGAAAGGAGTTGTATCAGAGTTGATCCCTGCCTTGAAGTAGCAAGGAGTTGTATCAGAGTTGACGTTGTATCAGAGTTGATTCCTGCTTGAAGTAGAAAGGAGTTGTTTATTCCTGTCTTGAAGTAGAAAGGAGTTGAATCAGAGTTGATTCCTGTCTTGAAGTAGAAAGGAGTTGAATCAGAGTTGATCCTGTCTTGAAGTAGAAAGGAGTTGAATCAGAGTTGATTCCTGTCTTGAAGTAGAAAGGAGTTGTATCAGAGTTGATTCCTGACTTGAAGTAGAAAGGAGTTGAATCAGAGTTGATTCCTGTCTTGAAGTAGAAATGACTTTTATCAGAGTTGATTCCTGTCTTGAAGTAGAAAGTTGTATAATCCTTGTCTGTTTATCTGTCCTTCCCTTAAGCAGTCCTTCCAGCAAGTAATTTTAGGACAATTTACCAACGCCTTTAGATAGTAAATTAAATACATGCTCAGGTGTTTTTGATTGGCCAATTCAGCCACCACTGTTTTGAAACAGTCTATAAATATAAGTTGTGGTCTTTAGCACACCTTATCACCTGAAATACTCTTTACTTTACATCTTTCTACTTTAAGAAAGGATCAAACTTTAAGAAAGAATCTCCACTATAAAACTGCCTTCAACCACAAATCATAACACCAAGAAAGTGCAACAAAAATATCAGATAAAGAAACAGCAAGAACTTTTACTGACCAACTGCACCAAAAGCCCCACTGCTCCAGGAACTTTTCACTTGCCAAGGTCATTTATTATAGATTAAAAGTCTCACCTAACTGATGTATCTGAGTGTTGTTAAATTTACAACAATTGTCTAACACAAAAGATTGTACAAAAAGAAAACCTCAATTATTGTTTTTTTTTGGCGGGGGGGGGGTATTATAAATCACAGATGTTGTACAAAATCTAATAGCAAGATCAATACCAACTGTAAAATACAATTTCCCTTCATAATTTTGAATCCTTAGAGACAAGGTTTATTAAATTTTCTTACCAAAGGGACAAATATAATATGATGAGAATTGATTTTTTTTTTCATACTTTCACTGACCTGCCAAATTTCTTTCTTTTTCTAACTCATTTTTCATTTTGGACTTTTTCAGCAGTTTTCATTGATTTTTTTTTTTTCAATAAATATGAATAAAAAAGTTTTCACTAAATTCAAGAACAAATAAACATCAAAAGCCAACACACACACACACACTTACACATATGCATGGCAGACACACACATAAAACACACACAAACAAACAAACATGCCACACTTTCACAGACAACAACAAATTACAGATAATGACCACATCTGACAGCTGAGGAACACACACACACACACACACACGAATAAACAGATAGCTGGCACCTGCCCCATCTCAGGGATAGGTCAAGTCACACACATCCCAAATAAAACAAAACAAAAAAACACACACACACACACACACACACACAGAAACATACATGGGAAATAACAACACACATGCACACACACGCAAATACACACAAACACATACAGAGAAAAAAATGAATAGATAAATAATCAAATAAAAATAAAAGAATATAAAAAAATAAAAATCTGTAATGATACTAAGACATTATTAAACAAACACGCACACAAGCACACACATACACACAAAAACAAAAAAAAACACACACGCACACTAACATACACAGACACACACACACACACAAAAACCTACAAAAATCTGTAATGATACTAAGACATTATAAAACAAACATACACACATCAACACAAAGAATTGTGAGGAATAGATATTACCATACAATCACACAATAGAATGGACAGATCTTAAGAACAGTCAACATCTCAGGACTTCATGCTGTCAGAAATCTTCTGATAAACGGATTTTTTCATCTCAAAATATTAAGAAATTAAATCAAAGGTAAATGAACAACATCATATCTACTTTGTTTTTCTTTCCATTTGCATTGTTATAGCCTTCAAAACCAACTGCTAAACCAAAATAAACACAATGCTTCTAGCAAATATAAAACTCTTATGTAAATAAACATCAGTTTTCATAAGATCTGTGTGGAGTACCCCTTCATTGCCATTACACTCAGGTCTACTCTGACCTGGAATGGTAGTACCTGTTAGGGTCCCATCTTGCTTAGAATATATATATATATATATATATCACACGGAGCAGTCTCCCATGTCTATAACCTTGCTGATGAGACCTAATAGGTCAAAATGTACATTCAGGGATTGACATTTTCTCGATTTGTTTAGCCTAACATTTGAACACATATGCCCGCCTAAATTCATTAATTATTAACTAATTAATTTTCAAAATTAGGTATGACTTCATATATATATATATATATATATATATATATATATATATTTCAAATTAGTATGACTTCATATATATATATATATATATATATATATATATTTCAAATTAGGTATGACTATATATATATATATATATATATATATATATATATATATATATATATATATATATATTTCAAATTAGGTATGACTTCATATATATATATATATATATATATATTCAAATTAGGTATATATATATATATATATATATATATATATTTCAAATTAGGTATGACTTCATATATATATATATATATATATATATATATATATATTTCAAATTAGGTATGACTTCATATATATATATATATATATATATATATTCAAATTAGGTATGACTTCATATATATATATATATATATATATTTCAAATTAGGTATGATATATATATATATATATATATATATATATATATATATATATATAGAGAGAGAGAGAGAGAGAGAGAGAGAGAGAGAGAGAGAGAAATCTTTTAAAAAATTAGATTATTTTCTAGAATTTCGGGTTGTATTACATAATTATTTTACCTCAAAAAGAAAAAAAGAAAAAAAAAAAAGAGACTTTTGAACCA
The DNA here is from genome assembly GCA_023376005.1 of Doryteuthis pealeii. Classification (NCBI taxonomy): domain Eukaryota; kingdom Metazoa; phylum Mollusca; class Cephalopoda; order Myopsida; family Loliginidae; genus Doryteuthis; species Doryteuthis pealeii. The sequence continues at coordinate 33,613,632 of CM042138.1, forward strand.
CTCTGTACATTTAGTTATCCTGAATATGCTAAATGCAACTTGTTCCCGTGGTCAGCAATGGCAGTGATGAGTATTTTGTGTAAACAAGATGGCATTATTTACATTATGAAAAACAGGTTTCACTTTTACTTTCACATTTGATGGAATCAATACATTATGGCTAGATTCATTTCATGACCAAAATTCTCTGATTGAGAATTGCTTTGATGTTGTTATAGTTTATTTCATTAATACTAGACATTTCTAAATGGATATCACTGTTTGATAATTTTCCTAAAGTCAACAGCATAAATGCCATAATGGGATCCAGGAATTCCATATCTTCACTTCTAATCTTCAACTACACATCCTCAAAGTCATTTATAAAGTCACTATGTTCATTTTTTCCTATTGTAATGTTACTGATGTTTGTTATTTAACTCTTAACATCCTGTTGAGAATTTCTAAGTCCAGAGCCTCATTCCTATAAGGGTTTATCAAAAAATTGGCTAAAATGCATTTTCATTTAAAGTTACCTGTTATTTCCCTTAAATCAAAGACTTCTAAATATGTAATGAATGTGACTTCTGGCTGGGTGGAATGAGGTGGTATAGGACTTTAAGAGTTAAACTAGCAAATATATGCACCCTCCGGATGCAAGTATTTAAGTTTTAATGCAATGAAATATTGTATAAAACTAGAAAAGCTAATGAAACTAAATAAGAATGCAGATAAAAAGATTTGAAACAGAGTGGGGTATGATCGAAAAATAAAACAACCGAAACATACTCTTCTATCACACCTGTCTCTCATTGCTAGATTTCACTAATTTAACTATTTAGTTAAAATAGGAATTAAAGAATAGAATTACAGTTATTTCTTCTTGTTAATAGATTTATTGAAGAGATTTTTTCTCATATCCATTAAGATAAAACCAAACAATTAGAAATCAAAAATACTAAGCACATATTTATTAAAATCAAATGTTTAATATCAATATGCAAATTAGCCTTCTCGTTCACACTGTAAACCGCTATTTTGTTGTATATATAAATACAATTGCATGTTATTTCATTATGTAGATATGGTCAACGGTATTAATAATGTAAAACAATTTTTATTCATAATTAAAGTTTAAATAAAATCGTGGAGAATGACATAAATAACTAAGGGAATCGTGACTTGAGTCGTAATATAGTTTCGGTTACAGACAGAAAAACACACAAACTCTATTATAATAGGATAACAACTTTAATTGTAACTTACAATGAAAAAGGGGTTTATTTTACTAATAGGTACAATGAGTGACAGTTGTAATCTTTCTAACTAATCTCACTAGGAAAGACGGGCTTTCAAGACTAACACCGTCGATGTTTATATTGAAAATAGAACAGTCCATTCTATTCACAGAGAAGTATCATTTCTTCTCTACAACACTTTCCAACTGTCATAAACTGTACAAATAAATAAAGTGATATTCCTCCTACTTTTTTTCAGTAAAAACACAATTTTTCATTAATATAACCCATTAATATTCATATTAATGGGTTTTATACTTATATTAATAATTAATATTATTATTATATTATATCAAATTATATCATAATATTATTATATTATATTATTATTATTAATGATAATACTGACAACATTTTTCTTTTATTAGAGGGGTGGAGTAGGAAGCGCGTGGTGTAATGGTTAAAGTCATGGGAAATGGACTCGTCGCCCCGAGTTCAAATCCTGGACGTGGTAATTGCATTTCACTTAGCGTTAATACCCTTGGGAAAGGTATGAATCCTACTCTCCCTCCAGCTATGGGTAAATAGTAGGGCAGACTGGGCTCTTTAACCATAGCTAGGTAACCAGTCTGGAGAAGGAAAACTCTAAATTCAAACCTGTTAAACTCCGTTTAAGAAATTGACCTTGTGTCGCATCCTACTCGTGCGGAGGGGTTGGTAAATATATAGAGGGGGGGAGTCCTTGTGGTGTTGTGACTAATGTGCTAGACTGCAACATCCTAGCAAGTGAGTTCAAACTCCAATTGGGCTATTATGTTCATTTTCAGACTTGGAAAAAGAAAAGGAAATCAATAAGGTAAAAATAAGTAATCTTTTTTGTGTTCTTATTTAATTTCATTAGCCTTTCTAATTCAATATAATATTTGATTATATCAAAACTTAAATACTTGTGCCTGGAGGGCGCATTTTTTTTTTTTTTTTTGCTAGTATAAATAAAGGTGTAAATGTTCTAATAATTATCATCATAAAAATACACTTGGCAGAGTCAAGTTCAACTTTTATATGAGGCTTTTCTTTGCATTTCTACTTTGTGCTAATGCCCTTAGGAAAAGGTGTGAATCTCATTTTGAGAAATGGATTCACACCTTAATGGACAACTGATCTAAAGAGAGGAATGACCCCTGATTTTAAAACAGATTTTGGCAAATTAGCAGTGGATAGTAATTAGCCCAGAAAATAGAAGGAAAGAAAAAAAAAATGGCTGAAAACTGACTTAATCTTTCTGCAACACCTTCATGGTAGATGGAGTAAGAGAAAATGATATGTTAGGAAGAAATGGGAAATGAATCCAACAGTATGAGCAAAAGTAATAAATAAATGTGGAAAATAAATCAGGAGGATGAGTTATTAATATTTGAAAATTATAGTCAACTTTTAAAATGCTTCAATTATTAAATGCATACTAAATATACTAGTAAGAGTATGCACTCTCCTGATGTAAGTATTTAATTTTAATGTAATAAAATATATTAAATTGAAAGAATATCAAAATTAAATAAGACTGCATATAAAAAGATTACACTTATTTTAATTATATTCTTATTGGATTCTATATAAAATCATTCATAGGATTGATTTTAATACGTTGGAGAGTAAAACAATAATAATAGAGATCAATAACACCAAGTAATTATTTATTAAACTCATTTTTGTTAAAACCAGTATGCAAATTAACCACAATATATATTATGTAAACCTTTATTTCTTAGTAGCATTCCCAGTTTATTTTTTTTTATTTGAGGTTATTGTTATTTAATCACGTTAGTTATATAGAGCTTTGTAAATGGAGTTCAAAACTGTTTGAATTATACAAATATCTCCAGTGGTTCAAAAGTTATGAGAATTTAAAAACCCGAAATTGGGGTAAAAAAGTGGACATAATTTTGATTTAAAAAAATCTGTCAACTCATGGACCATTTCAGAACAAGAAATTCAGTATTTACTTCACCATTTCTTTATTTTTGAAGCAATTTTGACTGATAAATCATTTATTTATTTTCCCATTAAACTAACCCTAAACCCTAACCCTGTCTTCTTTTTTCCTAGTAGATCAATAAATAAATAAATAATGTATAAGTCAAGAGTGGTTCCCCTTTGTTTATGTTGAAGTTATAGGAAATAACCAACATATCAATAAACACAATAAAATGTTACAATACACAGATTTTATAAAAGGTATTGAAATAAAGAATAAATAAGTAATATTGATGAAAAGTCATATTTCTGTTAATTTTTAGCTTATTGTTTTAAATTCCTTGGGTTTTGGAGAGAAGGAAATATTTGATTTGATATTTTAAAGAAGTTATAAAAGTCATTCTCTAAGATGACTGATTGACTTTTAAAAGATTAATTGTGATGGGAATAGAGTTGTGGAAAATGAACATTTTCTCTATAATTGCATTAGTGGAAAAATTCCCTGTGATATTGTTCTATTCTGGGAAGGAATGGAACGAGAAGAAGAAGAAGAAGAAAAAGGCAGAGATTGTAGAGGGAAAGCACAAACAATAATGATAAAGGTGAAAAGAAAAAAGAAAAAAAAAACAATCTCTCAGAACTATTGGTCAGAAATGGTTCATTGATCATACCACCATACACATAAAACTTTATATACAACATTGGTTAATGGAACAAGCCAAACACCTCCTCAACTTAGTGGACTGTTCTTAGCAGTAGTAGCAACAACTACTTAATCTGTTGCAGTTTGTCCATTGGGACTGAACAAGTAAATACCTGGAGGAACTATACCATTCAACACCTTGACATTTATTAGACAGGAATGATGAAGGTTGATTTTAATGGCATGTCAACCCATCAAGGGTTATTTTATGCTTTGAGGTTAGGAAATCACATACATTGTACATTCATATTTACATTGTGAAGTTGTTTAAGAGGTTTTTTTGGGTTTTTTTAGTTTTTTTTTTTACACATGGTCCTATCAAATCTATATATATAAAAATGGAGATTTGGTGTGTGTCTGTAACTGAATCTACATCACTGCTTACAATCCAATACCCTCAGGAATTGCATAAGTTTATCAATGAGTATTTAATTTATGATCAAAATCATTGATATATACAATAAAGAACAATCATGTATTATACATACTCAGAAATTAAGTATGTAACATTGAACGGTCCACATTGTTTACTAAAACAAGTTTTAATGAATACATGCCTGATATTATTGATTTATATAAAGTTTGTTTTATTTTAATATATATTTAAAGTTATTTAACATATAGAGTTTTACGAGAAAATTATTTACAAACAAGAAATAGTCACATAATGTTCAACGACATAAATATGGTGAAAAAAAAAAAAGTTCTGTTTTGATAATGATCTGTCATAAAATTTTGTTTTACGACAGACAATAATCAAAACAGAACGGTTTTGATGCTGCCCAAAAGAAAAACTTTGAATATTTGAATCAATTTTAATTTAACTGTTAGAAACTGGGTTATTATTAGAAAGAAAACATATTTATTTGAATTTTGACAGCAAAACTATTTTTAGGTCTGTTATTTAAAGATCTGTTTACATTTTTTATGAAAGAGCATGGCAAAATTGAGTTTTACACCACCCAGAGGACGGCTTTTTTTTGCTATTCGAAATAAAGACAAGACCTGGATATGTATTTACTTCTAATACAATATTAACTGAAGAAGAGATTTTATCTCGGAATATTAAGAATAAATCACAGGTTAACACCATTGTTACTTTATTTTTTCTTTACACTTGCATTGTGATAGTCTTCAAAGCCAACCTTCAAACCAATATATACACAATGCTTCAAGCAAATTATAAAACCCTTTTATAATTTCTTTTATTTTAATATGTATTTAAAGTTATTAAATGTATAGAGTTTTATGAGAAAATATTTACAAACAAGAAATAGTCACATAATGTTCTTCTACATTAGATTATATATTTTATTATACAGTTAAAAAGACATTCTGTTGTAAAATTTTGTTTTATGACAGACGATAATCAAAACAGAACAGTTTTGACTCTCCCTAAGGAAAAACTTTAAATATTTGAATCAATTTGAATTTAACTGTTAGAAACTTGCTTTTATTACAAAGAAAACAATTATTAGAATTTTGACAGCAAAACTATTTTTTATGCCTGCGACTAGGAACCACAAGATTCCGGCACTCGCCAACTCAGCGTATGAGTAGCACAGGGATCTGTGCGGTAAAGTGAGGAGCTGATGGTATGCGTGTGGCTCCACCTCAGATGCCAAAACAATCTCCTTGGTCTGCCACTAGTGAAAAGGGGATAGACTCCCTCACTGTTTGGCTGATACCAAGTTTAGGCCACCACCATGATGATTAAAAAAAAAAGAAAGATTTCAAAGATCTGTTTACATTTCTTTATGAAAGAGCAGGGCAAAAAATTAATTTTTACACTGCCCGGAATGGAATATAAAACACTATTCTGGAATAAAAAACATTATTCTGGAATAAAAAAACACTATTCTGGAATATAACTCTAATCTAAAAGTTGGTTAATGCAACAAAGAACAAGCCTTTTTTTTTTAAGAACAAGAATATAACCAAGTTTATTAATGGTTGCATCTTTATTCTCAATCATTTTTTTCTCTGTAGATATAATTCATTTATTCAAGTGAAAATGTTGTCTGCTACACATGGATAGACAACCAGCTGGATGTTATTATTAGACATTTATTTAGAAAATATCATTTTGCTGGAGAATCAAAATTCTATAAAAAAAAAATATATATATATATATATATATATATATATATATATTTCAGTAAATAAAAATAGACTGTAATATTTTTGATCTTTTTTCTTCTTCTCTCTTGATCTTTAAATATATTATTATGATGTCTTCATTCTTCCTCATGAAAAAAAAAAACAACAAAAAAAACAAAAAAAAAACTATTAATATTCCCTAAAATGTTAAGTTATGATTACATTATAGTGTAAAGATGTATATGTTGACAATAAAACCCACCCTGTCAGCTGGGACAGAATAATATGCCGACTGCACCTCTGCAGAGGGGTAAAATGCTCAGAGCTGATTAATATAAGATTTTGCTGGTCAGTCAATACTGGTGTGTCCATGTGTAGGAGTTCATAGGAGAATGTTGCTTATGAGTTTGTTTCTCCACCCAGCATGTCTTGTTCAGTTTGATGGTATAAAGAAAAGGGAAAGAAAAAGGACATGCTACACAGTAAAAATATTTTTTAAAAAGAAAGAGAGTAGGGGAAAGATATAGAGGTTGTAAGGAAGATAAATATTCATCATCATCATCATCCTCATCAAGGTGTGCCAACAGCCTTGAATCTTTCTCGCCATATATCCCTATTGATCATTACACTTGGCAAGTTCTCTAAGAGGCATCCAGTGTCTGCTCAGAGCAGTTTGATGTCATTTTTTGCAGGTCAGTCAATACTGGTGTGTCCATGTGTTGGAGTTCATAGAAGAATGTTGCTTACGAGTTTGTCTTAGCTTCTCCAGCAGTGCCCAGCATGTCCTGTTCAGTTTGATGGTTTATGAGATTGGAAGTAAGTGGCCATACAGATGTTGTTTTGTAGGGTGCTGTTCCAAGGATTTGTTCAAAACAGCATACAGCATCTTTCTGTAGTTCCCATTTAGCTTTTCTGCCTTTTTTTATTTTTTTATGCCATTTAATATGGAGATGTCTCACTGCCTTTCATATTCATATGTTAACATTGCTTTTAGTAGATGAGATATTACTACCAAGGTATGTTAACAGGTCTACGGATATTAGAGGCTTGCCATTTAATGTGGAGATGTCTCCATTTTGTTTAAAACACATCAACTTTCATATAGTGCTAATACCCTTGGGAAAGGTATGAATTATTTTTATCTGAATTCACATAGAGGCCAATGCTTCCTTGCTGCTGGCTCCAGGCAGCAGAGATTCCGTTAGTTGGATTTTACGGCATGTCAACCCTTGTAGGGTTATCTTATGCCATAGATGTTTTGTTCTATTTTTGCTTGATGGATATACAAATTTATTTTTTTCAACACATTTTTTTTTCTATTCAACAGGTACTACAACTCCAGGTCAGAGTGGACCTGGGAGTAATGGATATGAAGGGGTACTCCACACTCCCCAGAGCCCCAAAATTGAAACTTCACTTTTAGAATGCAGTTTAATGTCATACCCCCAGGACACCAGAGATTCGGCTTGGGCACGTGTATTTGCAAAAAAGTGCTAGATCATCTGCATAGTCTGCACTGTAATAGTTTCTGAAGGATATTGTCTTCTTGCCTATTTTTTGTGTGAGATCATTTTCTTAAATTAGATCCATTGACGTCCATAGTACTTAGTCTAGGTGAATTATAAATAGAAATATTATTATAATATATCTTCTTGCAAGTCTCCAGTGACAAATATCAAAAACATCTGTGTCACCATCAGGTGAGCAAACTCTTTTCTCTTATCTTTACAGCATGGTAATTCCATGTCAAATCATCCAGGCCATGTCACCCATACCCTTCAATGGGTAATTCCATGTCAAATCATCCAGGCCATGTCATCCATACCTTCAATGGGTAATTCCATGTCAAATCATCCAGGCCATGTACCCATACCCTTCAATGGGTAATTCCATGTCAAATCATCCAGGCCATGTCATCCATACCCTTCAATGGGTAATTCCATTTCAAATCATCCAGGCCATGTCATCCATACCCTTCAATGGGTAATTCCATGTCAAATCATCCAGGCCATGTCACCCATACCCTTCAATGGGTAATTCCATGTCAAATCATCCAGGCCATGTCATCCATACCCTTCAATGGTAATTCCATGTCAAATCATCCAGGCCATGTCACCCATACCCTTCAATGGGTAATTCCATGTCAAATCATCCAGGCCATGTCACCCATACCCTTCAATGGGTAATTCCATGTCAAATCATCCAGGCCATGTCACCCATACCCTTCAATGGGTAAATTCCATGTCAAATCATCCAGGCCATGTCACCCATACCTTCAATGGGTAATTCCATGTCAAATCATGCAGGCCATGTCATCCATACCCTTCAATGGGGCATGTCAATGGTAATTCCATGTCAAATCATCCAATTCAATGGGTAATTCCATGTCAAATCATCCAGGCCATGTCACCCATACCCTTCAATTTTTACAAAGGAAATGTATTGTTTCTAAATCATTTCAAATATATCCAACCACCAACATAATCCTGATTATTTCTATTGTACTCTGACAGTTATTTTGCTCCATATATATATATTTACCAACCCCTCCGCATGAGCAGGATGCGACACAAGGTCAATTTCTTAAGCGGAGTCTAACAAGTTTGAATTCAGAGTTTTCCTTCTCCTAGACTGGTTACCTAGCCATGGTTAAAGAGTCCAGTCTGTCCTGCTATTTACCCATAGCTGGAGGGAGAATTGGATTCATACCTTTCCCAAGGGTATTAGCACCATGTGTAATTCCAACAGCTTCGTCCAGGAATTGAACTCGCGTTGACGAGTCCATTTCCTACGACTCTAACCATTAGACCACGCGCCTCCATATAGACCTTATTCAATGGCTGAACGGAAACACTTAAAGCATAAAAGTGCAAAATTCTAACTGATGTTGTATCTTCGGTTCTGAGCAAAAATAAAACTATCTCTTTGGTATAGATAATGCTCAATATATGTAAAATATTAATAAAAAGAAATTTTTGTCATAGATGCAATGCCATATTGGGGTTTTCCCACCTATTGATCTTGCTATGAAAAAAAATCAGAAATCATTAATAACTTAAAATTAACTAATTTTTAGATTTTTAATAGCATTTCTGGATTTCACAGGTCTAAAAGCTTTTGTAAACCCATTTTTAGGAGTAGGGAAGCTCTAGAACTCATTTTACAGACAAAAAGATATTACAAAATGTTGCAATTTTTTAACCCCCACCTCCAATTTGAAGAGCTAAAAATTGACATAATTTGGTCAATTTTTGGAATTAGAAACTCAAATTTTGGGATTGTCTTACTTTAATAGTCCATATCAGGACAACATTTCAGAAAAATTGAAGGGTATGGATGACAAATTTTTTTTTATCTGGGTGATTTGACTTGGAATTACCCAGCAGTAACAGTTTAATTGGGACGACTATATGCTAGAAGTATTTGCTCCATCTTTGTTCTGTGTATGGAGTCTGAGTACTTCTTATTTGTTTGCAATTAATTATAATGCAAATTTTATAGTTAAAATATGACTGAACAACTGATTTACTGGTTACCTTTAAAAAAAAATTAAAAAAAGAAGCTGATTTGAAAGAGTTTTATAATTTTCTTGAAGCATTGTGTTTATATTGATTTGTCAATTGGTTTTGAAGGCTATCTCAATGAAAGTATAAAGAAAAATGAGATAACTATGACATTGTTCATTTACCTTTGATTTATTCTCTTAATATTTCGGGATAAAGATCCCTTCATCAGAAGATTTCTGAAAGCTGGATTCCTGGAGTTGTTAACCTGTGGCTAGAATATGTTCATTCTGTTGTATGTTTGGTAATATCTTCCTCTGAATTATTTGTGTGTGTGTGTGTGTGTGTGTGTAAGCTGATTTATTCAAATGAGTAAGAAAAACAAAAACAAAAAAGATTTGTGGAGAAGGCGGCAGTAGACAACAAAGAATGTTGTAAGAAATAAAACCGATTCATAAACAAAATTTAAATTCAAGAAAAAAGAAAAAAAATTTGAAAGATAATTCGAAAGATCTTAAAAGATGGATGGAGTAAAGCTGCACTTTACATGTGCAGAACAGCTGGATTGAAGAAGAAGAATTGATATGAAAATACGATGGACTGTGAATGGCAGACATAAACATTTACAATGCTTATCATAAAAATATGTCAGATGGAAGGGATCAGTTGAAATATCATGTGCAAGGAAAATACAAATGATATATAATTTGTAATTTCCTTGCACATGATATTTCAACTGATATATATATATATATATTTGGGAGAATATGTGCTTAAATGAAGTCGAACCTATTTTTTGAAATTTAATTCATTAATAATTAATTAGGCGGGATTAAACTATTATTATTTTTAAATAAACAAATGAAATGAAATAATAATAATAGAAAAAATGTAGAAGTGATCCGCACACACCTTCATCAGAGTGCATCCTTATTTGAAATCACTTCTACATTTTTTCTATTATTATTATTTCATTTCATTTGTTTATTTAAAAATAATAATAGTTTAAATATTGTACACAAAGATAAACTCCTGACCGAAACACGTGTAAGTGATATTGATTAAAATTATCCTTTATTATCCTTTCTATACTTTCTTTCCTTTATTCATTCTTTCAATATATATATATATATATATATATATATTGTTTAAGCAGGTATTATTGAAGACCACTTAATATTTTTTTCTTTATGATCTTTATCTGTATTCTTTCTAGTCTTCTAGTGGTTTTTCATAAATTGGGATCAAGTTGGTAGAGAAACTGTCCCATATTTTTTACCCAAACACTTTTGATCATTTCGCCTATATATTTTGGCAGCATTTTTTTCTTTTATGCATGTTTTATGTTCGAGTTCAACAAAACATGCACACATTATATATATATATATATGAGAGGTAACCAAAACTTGGTAGTAAGGGATGATTCTATATGTAATTTCTAAGACACAATGTATTATTATTGTATGATCCAGTATGTATAAATAAAGTGAATCTTTAAATCACTAAAAAGAGCTCAATGTATAATAAACTTTTTAGATTATATACAGAGCAATATTTATCTTTGAAAGGAAGGAAAAACTCAACACCGTTATTCCATAATAAATTTATTTCGACCAAAATTGGGGCCTTTATAAATCTAAGTAGATTTAATATAGCTCCCCAAAATTTTGTCTCATCAGATGGTAGATCAAGATAATTTGAATTGCATAACTGAAAAATTTACTTCTGAAAAAAAAAAAAAAAAAAAAATTTTTTTTTTATAATGTTATTGAGAAAGTTTTTGGTTACATTAGAAGCATCAGAAAATATATGCGGAACAAAAAACAAAATTCTAGAGGATGAACATTGTATTGCTTTTGAGCCTCTTTATTTTATCCAATATTTCGGGTGGCCTCCACCCTTTTTCAAGGTTTTTGTAGACAGATTGAGTATAATTAAAACAAAAAATAAAATAATCAAACAATAATAATGAAAATTATTTTATTTGTGTGTGTGTGGAGGGGGGCATTGTTTTGTAGAAATTCAATTGAAATTTGTACAAATGTATCGAGAAAAAAAATTAATCCGGGGTGGGGAGGTGTAAAATATCAAAATTGATTTACCGATAAAAAGCGGTGGTATTGTATAATATCTCCATTGCGATAAAAAGCAAAAAACACAGCACGGTAAATATTTGAAATTTGAGTTTGTGTTTTGTACTAATTCAATCGAGAAAAAAACATTTATTTTAAACGGGGAGGGGGGGTAAATATCTAAATTGATTTGCCAATAAAAAGCTGAGAGGGGGCATTGTAAAATATCTACATTAATTTGCCGATAAAAAGCGTGAAACACGATTCAGAAAATATCTACGTAAGGCCGGAATTACGCATGACACCGGCAAATAAAAACAGCGTAAATTAGGACAGGATGACGAAACGTTAAAAGGACCCTTTTTTATTCAAAAGTAAAGATATCTTTGGTAATGTTTACAGTGTAAACACAAAATAGGCCTCAATGGTGTCACGGGCTGTAATGTGTAAAGTTTCCACGTTACAGTCCGCGACACCATTTAGGCCTATTTTGTGTTTTTACTCAGTAATTTTTTTAAAGCTAGTTTAAACTAGTTATATCGTTGAATAAAGCTCGTTGAAATCCTTTTGTACATAAAATATATTTTCCTTTCACTTAACTCATCAAAGCTATATTCATCTTAAATTAACGTCAATGCAGTGTGTTAAAAAAAACGGCCTCAAAGGTGTCGCGTGGAGTGTTAATAAAAAGTTATTCGTTCCTAACCAACTGTTCTGTTCTTTCATTCCGTAATCGAAATATTCATCATGTCCTTTGAAACTTGCCGACTGCTAGGGAGACAGAGAAAGCTAAAACAAGATAACGACATTATTAATGTGTCGCTGCTGTCATGTATTGTAAGACTAAACGGGTTTTATGAATAATAAGTAAATATTTTTACCGTACTTCATATTGTGAAAAGTCAAAAAACAAAATTGCTGGGGTTATTTTTTATACAAATATAATTATTTTTAGACGTCTCTCTATGAAATGAAATAAAACATTAAAAAAATAAATAAATAAGATATTAATATTAGAATAAAATAAAACTTATTTTATTTCGAATGTATTAACATTTAAATTTAATGTAGAAATTTAAAAACAAATTTGGTGTTTACTCTTCTTATCTGAATGGGTAATAATAAATATGTATACTTTTTTTTATTTTTATATACGCAGAAACGGATATTTTCTTTCATTTATCATTCTGCCTGCACAAACACAAAAAGTGGATACCTCACGTGTTATAATGTTTAGCGAAGCCATTGTTAGTGAGTTCGATTCTCGCTGGATGCATCATTCTTCTTCATCTGACCTTGTGTCATAAACAAGCCCAGCTTAGTAAATAACCACAAGCACAAAAAAAAGTTTGTATATATTCTCTAATTAGTACCTGGTACTATTAAGAGTATAATACAAGGTACTAAGTACCATGGCGTTTATAATCAATAAGTGTGTGGGGGGGGGGGGCAAAATTAAGTGACCTGAAAAAAATCAGTTTTGAAATAAAATAACTGATGCACTATAAAATTCATTCATTGATAAATCAACACTGAAAATTTCATTAAACTCGGATAATTCCCTGTTTTTTTTTTTTTTTTTTTGTTTTTTTTTTCAAAAAGGGGAGGGGGTGTTGATTTGATTTTGAAAAATACGTTTATATGACGTCAAAAATATTGGCACCTATGTTGATTATTAACTTACCAAATGAAAGTTTTTTTTTTTTAAAAAATGTTAAATAATCAAATAAAATAAATATTTGTTTCTTAGCATGTCATATCTTTCTGATATTATCAGCTCACCTCTTACTATGTTACGCATGTGGCCGCATTTTATTTAGTATTGTGTAGAAGTTTGCAACAAATTACATAGTTCTTCGCCTACTAAAGTAAAACGACAAGATATTTTTCATATATATTTTTGAGGAAACAAATAAACCAAATATATCCTTTCTGTAGAGAAAATATTTCTTCATTTTGAAAAGATAGAAGTAACTAATTATGAAGAAAATTTAATTGGAAAACATTGATATAAGGGGGAAAATAATGTAAAATAAAATTGGATAGTCTCCCTTAATATCTATCTAAACACGTGTTAAGTTCATTTTATTTACTATTAATTATAAATTATTTACCCAACCCGTTCACCACGGGTAGGATTTGACACAAGGTCATAAGTATGGGGTATCCAGCGAGGATCGAACTCGTTTTTCAGTAGTAATGGATCTGCGAGACTAGCTTGCTAACCATTATTAATTATTACATACGACGTAATTAAAAATAATAATAATAATAAGAGAAGGGCAATATTAATTAATCCCAACCGAAATCTTGAAAATGCGTTGCCTAGAAGAAAATCTTTGAAACAGGCATTCAACATCTCGGGGATCGTTCTGAAGACCAGCAGTCCTTTGACTAATTTGGCGAAATGGGGACACGGGACATTTCAACCTCAATAGGTATGAAAATAAATATGGATATAAATGCAGAATAGCACGCAAGATATAATATTATTTGAATCGCATTTTACGTATTACAGAAACTCCCCAAGTAACCTAACCCTAATGTCTCAAAGGTTTCGGATATTTCCGTGAAGTGCAATATCTTTTTAAACTTAATTTAATCATAGTATCTCTTGCATGCTATTGTGCATTAGTACCAAAATCTGGCCGAAAGCGATCGGTACCTGAATCTGACTTAATCAAGTTACGTAGAGAAAGTACCGTTGCGGGTAGAATTGTCACCCCGGAACGGAAAAGCCGTTATGCCATCCGGTCTGTGGGTTGTCCCATCGATCTAAATCTCACTCATCCCCCTTTGGCTCAAGTTATGAAGCAAAACCAGCTGTGTCGTCCAGACCATGGTTGCTTGGATAACATCGTTGAGGGCGGAATTCCGAGGGAAACGACCGGAGCACAGGTGACAAGACAAGAAGGTGCAGTCCGTATCCACTCATGGGCTCGTAACGACACTTGTTCACTTGTGATTTAAAATAATTAGTGCCTAGTAAGTATTATTTATTTGGCTCGCCACGAGGCCAAAATCTGACATAAGGTCAGTTTTAATGAGGGGGATATTTCTTAAGAATTGAGACTCCTGCGGGGTGGGGCGAAAATTGCTTAGTTCCGTTGGCATTCCTCTTCAGGACAATTTCAAGCGAGACCACCGAGCAATATAAACTCATCCTTTACCACTTTTAAACGAAGGGGCTGGCTATGTCGGGACCTTCGTGTTATAAGAAGCAGTAGTAGTAATAGGTTCATCATTACTGGTTCTTGTTACATCCGGGTATCATGAGTTGTGTGCACTTGGTTTTATTGCTGTTGATTATTTTGACACTTAAGTAATAAAAGGTTAAATTCAACAGACGTGTGTTGCCGTATGTCGGGAGTGAAAAAGCCTGGAATGAACAAACCCAACTAAAAAGATTTTTTTTTAAATTTAAAAAAAGGCACAGGTGCTGCATGGGTGAGAGGAAGCCCCCTAGAATTAATTCTTACCCACCCTATAAGAAGAGCACACATCTACATCGTTAACAACTAATAAAGAAAGATCAAAACGAATTTTATTTCATAACTAAGTTATAAAATAAAATTCGTTCTGATCTTTCTTTCTTTCTTTTTTTCCTGAAATGTTATATTTTTTATGTTATGTTTTAAAAATAAAATGAATAAATAGATAAAAATATTGCATTGTTGATTTTATTTTTCGTAATCCAGGAAAGAAATAATTACAAAAGAAAGAATGATACTTCAAATGATATTTTACTCCCAAAAAATTATTATTATTTTTCTAACTCTTTCTTATTAATAAATAAGAAAGAAAAATAAACCTTCTAACATTTTATTATTCATTTTATCATTTAAATAATACATTTTATAATATTAATTAATATATCTATAAATTAAATTTAATAAATATTTATAATTGTATATAATATATTTATAAATATATATAATTATAGATATAAAATAATAAAGTATAATTATATAATAACATCAATTAAAATAATAAAGTATACTTCTGCTGAAAAAAAAAAATGGTAATTATTTATTTTTCACTGTTTTTCGCTCCAATCGGACTCTCTTCCACTTTTAGTTTTTCATTTAAATATAATTAATTGCAATTTATTTTATTGTTTCTCACAACAATGATAATAAATACAGTGTTTTTTTTTGTTTTGTTTTGAAATCCCAATAAAAATGACTTACTTTTCTCAACAAATAATCGGAATTTCGTGAGTTCATCGGTGTCATAAGAATGTTTCCCCCAGGAAATTGTTTTGAATCTGAGCGCTTCTCTGAAATTTTCAAGGACTTGTGGATCTTTCTTTAGGTCAATTCTTGAATGACTTCCTTCCTCTTTGACTTGGTCAGTGCATGCAATTCTTTTGTCCGTTCTCACATCAAACGTAAAAGTTCTTATCAATACGACCGTTATTAAAAGCGAGACAAGAAAACCGACAGTTATGTACACCACTTTTTTAGCCATGGCTGCTTCTTTAAAAAAAAAAGAAAAAATCTTTAATATCTTTTTACGAAAATGTTTCTTACTTTAAATTCAACACTTCGTTTCGAACTTTAATGATAACAGCGACCTGTGACACACATGTCTATCGCAATTGTCCGATTTTTTCAAGAGTCATACTGAAGAAGATAAAAAAAAGATAACATTTCGTTTAGTCACGTGATTAATTGTATTTGTAAAATGATAGGGAAAGGATTTTTATAGGCTAGACAAATGACCCATGAACCCATTGTATTATATAATAATTATACCCGTTTGTAAATCACGGTCCCAGACAGTGATGATATCGACGCTTCCATTTAAAATGGACTACAGGATTCTTATTAATTTTATAGTTATCTCAGTTATATCGACAATTTTGATGATTAAAAAGTTTCATTTAATTGCAAATTGGATTGAAAATTTCTTTATTGGTACTAATGCAGAATAGCACGCAAGAGATAATATTAGATTACATATAAAAAGTTTTACATTTCACGGAAATACCCGGATCCTTTGAGACGCTAGAGTTACTGTTAGGATTAGGGTTAGGATAAGGCTAATTCGGGAGTTTCAGTAATCTAATGCTATTTAAATGTAAAATGCGATTCTAATGATAATATCTCTTGCGCACTATTCTGCATTTGCACTACTTTATTATCTAAGAGCAATTTAAGTATATTGTTCTAATAAAAAAACATCAATATAAGGGGTTGTTTTTCTTGGGTTACAAGATGATGAAAATTTTAATAATATAAAGTATATATTACAATTTAGTTTATACAGACAGATATGTACATATATATATATTATATGCATATATACATGTACGTATAAAAAGTTTTACATTTCATTAAATTTCACAGAAATACCTGAAACCTTTCAAACATTAGGGTAAGTGTTAAGGTTAGGATTAGGGTTTGGCTACTTTGGGAGTTTCCATAATCTAATGCTATATAACGAACATACTGAAAATTTTAGTAATGCTATTATACGTAAAATGAGATTCTAATATTATCTTGGTAATTTTCATCTTTAGTTGGCTAAATTCCTAGCATAAAATTGTGCGTGTGCATTATCTGAAATGAACTTAATTGTTATTAAGAACACATTTTATGATATTTTTGTGTTAAAGCATGCAGTTGTATTGTTTTCGAAACGATTCTAAGATTTGTTTATTTCACACGGAGACTTTCAAAATGGCTACCGGCTTGTTTCAAAGTGAAAGTCAAGGGAGGTTACTCTAATTGCCTTATTTGCTAGAATTTAGCCAACTAAAGGTGAAAATTACCATTATTTCTTGCACACTATTCTGCATTTATGCTGCTTTATTATTTAAGTTAGAGCCACTTAAGTACATTGTTCAAATAAAACATTACTACGATGTGCTGTTTTTCTTGGGTTATTTTTAGGTTGTATAATACAAATAACGAACATAATGACAATTTTAGTAATATATAGTATACATTACTATATATATATTTTTTTTTTAGTATCAGCCAGTCAGCGAGGAGTCTATCCTCTTTTCAATAGCGCTAGACCAAGGAGATTGTTTTGGCGTCTGAGGTGGAGTGCCACAACTACCATCAGCTCCTTACTTTACCGCACAGATCCCTGTGCTACTCATACGCTGAGTTGGCGAGGACCGGTATCGAACTAGGAACCTTGTGGTTTCTAGCCGAACGCTCTACCGACTGAGCTAACCCAGCCCATACCATTTAACAAACCTTTAGAAAATTAAACCTTATCACCAATTCATTTCAAAAACATAGTCGGCATTAAGTGACCCATTGAGGTTGATTTGCCATAAAACAAGAACAAATCAATCAGAGACCTTGGTTAGTCAACCAGTCTAGGAAAAGAAAAACTCTGAATTAAAACCTGTTAAACTCCACTTAAGAAATTGACCTTGTGTCACATCCTGCTTGTGCGGAGGAGTTGGTAAATATATAAATATATATATATATATATATATGTGTGTGTGTGTGTGTGTGTGTACGGTGAAGATGGATGATTAGAAAGGGCCAATTAATCATCATCTGATCCTTGCGTTGGGGGAGAGCAACTTCCAAACATTTTGACAAATGATTAATTATTCTCGTCCCGAATAAATTCAAGATACTCGGCTGGTTTATTCAGATTTGGCACATAAGATCTTTACCCATAGAATTATTGCTGCAAATCCTCAGATCTGACATGTAGAGTGTTTCTAGCCAAATGACTGACCCTTATCTAATAATTGCCAATATAAAAACATCCTCAAAAGATCATTCGGAACTTTTATAAGAGTTATTAACATAACAGAAATTGAATAATTTTGATGTTGTTGACTGTTATTTTTCTGAATGTTTGAGATGAGGCTTGATGATTAGTATTATCTGCATTATTAGGACTATTATCCTCATCTTCATTGTTATCTGTACAACATTGCGGCCGATATGCCCTACAGCCTTCTTCAGGTATTTCTTGTCAGACTCGGTGTTGAGTCTGCTTCACTCTACACAAATTACTACATGGCGCTGCGGGCAGGATGGTATGAAGTCACACAGCTGACAGTGGAAAAGAAGTTATGCAGGGGATAGCCCAATGCTCTGAATGGGTGTGTTCTGATATTGGAGGATAGCTCTTGCTGCCTGGTCATTATCCAGGGATCCCTTGGGTTCTGTGTTGCCATTCACTAGTCTTTTGGCTGTCTTGACACTCAACTCTGCCCAACCATTGGATTGTGGATAGGCTACTGATGACAGTCTGTACTTTACAGCCCAGTCCTCCAGTAACTGCTTAAATCGGAGGGATGTGAAGGGTGGGTTGCCATCACTGCTGAGTTCTTCTGGGGCATGATCTGGAATATCTCTTGACAAATTGAGATGATCCTGGAGGCATTTGCTTGTCCGTGGCTCAAGTGATATAGAATAGACCAGCTAGTTACTCTATCAGTACATGCAAGGTATGCACGCTCCAAACATAGAACAGATCTGTGACGATCTGCTAGAATAGCCAATCAGGAGATTGTGTCAAGGTGATTGGCGTCCATAGTTGACTAGGAGCGATGTTTAAACATACCATACAAATGGCGCGGAGATGTCTCGTTTCGTTTTTAAAACACAATTATATATATCTATATATACAAATCAACACCTTCTAAAATCCTGAATCCAACAGTGACAGCTGACACCTAAGATCCTAAGACACCATGAGATGTAGCAGCACATGTTAAACCATCTTGCATCCCCCAACCTCTTCCCCATGACCATATGGGTCTCTTGTAAAGACAGCAGTTGGTACAAAAGTGACAGTAGAGGAGAAACTATAACAGGCAGAAAGAAAAAGAAAGAGAAAGAGAAAGGAGGAGTAAAACGAGGGTTGGGTAGGGAGTTGGTGGGTATGAAGTGTTATCTCAGTTCAGTATGTTTACAGTTCACTATGGTAGAATATGAAATGCCATGGTAATGAAGTGGGGGCACCTTGACACTGTTGTTTGTGCTAATGACAAAGTTGATTGTCAAAAATACATTAGAAACGGCTAATCATACCAAGACCAATAGCAACAATGGCTTTGTTTTTCGGTGACTTTTATGGATAAATACTAGAAGTAGCTACCCGGCGTCGCCTAGGTAGAGGGGGGTAAAAAAAGGTAGTCTCGCAGATCCATTATTGTTGAATCACGGGTTGGATCCTCGCAGAAGGCCCATTAAAATCCCCCGTGTAAAAAAGGATCTTGCCTTGATCCAGCCACTCCAAAAAGAAAAATTAATGTCTACTATTTAAAATACTAAATGCAAAAAAAAAAAAAAAAATCCATCTTGTCATTATTTTTGCTCAAAAACCAAGCCCTGGTGATATTTAATGTGTCTATATATTTACTTTGTTGTTAATTGTTTTATTTTCGTGGTTTCATCTGGACACACAGATACCACAACTGTCCTTTATATATGTACTAGCAGTGGCTACCTGGCGTCGCCTGGGTAAAGGGGGATTTTTTAAAGTTAGTCCCGCAGATCCATTATTACTGAATCGTGAGTTGAATCCTCGTGGGATGCCCCATTTAAATCCCTATGTAAAAAAAAAATAGACCTTGCATTGATCCGGCTACTCTGAAAAGAAATGTTAATGTCTATCTAAAATATTAAATGACAAAAAAATCCATGCTGTTATCATTTAAATTTTATTTTTAATTATCTTCACGAATATAAATCAAATCTTCATTATTTTTGCTCCAAAACCAAGCCCGGGTGATATTTAATGTGTATATATATTTACTTTGTCGTTAATTGTTTTATTTTCGAAGTTTCCTCCAGACATACAGATACACACAACTGCCCTTTATGCATGGATAGATAGATAGATAGATAGATAGATTACCAACTTTAATGTCAAAGTACTTGACATTTGGTACATTGCAATCCATTTTAAAAGAGTTAGTGACTTGGGCAAAGATGAAATTTAAACTTACCAAAAGTATTACTTATATTTTTTAGACTATTGTCCTTATCTTCATTGTTATATACACAACGTTTTGGCTGATGTGCCCTCCAGCCTTCTTTCAGATGTTTCTAAAAAAATCCTACATAAGTATAAAGGTAAATAGTCTAGGTAATAAAGAACATATATATATTTACCAACCCCTTCGCACGAGCAGGATGCAACACAAGGTCAATTTCTTAAGTGGAGTTAAACAGGTTTGAATTCAGAGTTTTCCTTCTCCTAGACCGGTTGCCTAACCAAAGTTAAAGAGCCCAGTCTGCCCTACTATTTATCCATAGCTGGAGGGAGAGTAGGATGCATACCTTTCCCAAGGGTATTAGCGCTAAGTGAAATGCAATTACCACATCCAGGATTTGAACTCAGGGCGACGAGTCCATTTCCCATGACTTTAACCATTACACCACACACTTCCAAATAAAGAACATATAAAGATTTATAATTTATACACTGAATTGTTCAGTTGGACACATAGTGCAATGGATATAGGTGTGGGTTAATATAGTTTTAAGGTTCCCAAGTCCAACAAGAAACACCTGAAGAAGGTCGGAAGGCACATCGGACAAAACTTTTACAAGAGTTAGTACCTTCGGCAAAGATGAAATTTAGACTTAGCAAAAGTATTACTTATATTTTTTAGACTATTGTCCTCATCTTTATTGTCATATACATTTTTCCGGACGATTTGCCCTCTGGCCTTTTAAGATGTTTCTTGTCGAACTTAGGGAACATTAAGGACACATTAAAAGTTGTAAACTACTTAATCATTCAGTCACTTCTGAGGTTTCCTTGAGGCTATCCTTAAGGCTAACAATAGTTTTGACTCAATACTCTTTCACTGTTTTTCTTACTTGATTCTTTGTAATATTTTTAAATATACAGATTTTTTCTATCAAATATTTTTTGTTCTCAATTACCTGACGCACCCCAGTAAAAATAAAATCCGATACGAAATGCGATTAAAAAAAACATATTTCATCAATGAATTTAAATACAGTGATTTTTTTTTCTTCTGAAAAAATTCCATATTAAATAATAATGAAATATTGAGTGAAAATCCACAGGTGAATTGCAATATTTTAAAGTCTGTGTGTCCATTAGAGATGTAGAAATTAGAAGCAGGTCAGTTAGTTATGGAAACACAAAACAAACACAATATATTCATTGCTTTGATGTTTATTCAATAAAATTTTGAATATCAACAACACTCTTATTTAAAATTGTCTCCAAACTCTTTATGTTCACTTAATGGTAATAGTTTTTTTTTATCAGTAACATGCAGCTTTCTCGTTAATATGCTTACGTTATATAATATATATATATATATATATATATATATATGTGTGTGTGTGTGTGTGTGTGTGTGTGTGTGTTTTATAAAAATAAAATACAAATACTGGGTTTTGAGTTATATATATATCTCCACAGTCACCAAAGTATTAATTTGGACACAATTGATAAGTCTACAGTATTTGTTAAATATTATTCTATTTTAACATGGACATTCACTATCCATTCATGCTTAAAAAAACAGTATTTTATTTTATTTTATTTTATTTTTTAATTTAATTATGCAAGGCATACACGAAACCCTTGCAACAACAACAACAACAATATATATATATATATATATATATGTATATTCTTTTTTTTTTTGAGGATATGTGCTTAATTGAAGTCGTACCTAATTTTGAAAATTAATTAGTTAATAATTAATGAATTTTAGGCAGGCATATATGTTCAAATGTAAGGCTAAACGGATCGAGAAAATGTCGTTTAGCCTTACATTTGAACATATATGCCCGCCTAAAATTCATTAATTATTAACTAATTAATTTTCAAAATTAGGTACGACTTCAATTAAGCACATATCCTCAAAAAATTTTCGACTTAAAGCCATATAAAAATAAACACATTTGTTTGTTTACTTAACCTCATATATATATATGCAAATTATGTAATATAAAATATATGTGTGTGTGTATGTGTGAATATGCCTATGTATCTTTATATGTATATATATGTATGTGTATATGCAAACTATGTAATGTAAGAGATACACACTAATTTATTTAAAATTTTATTTTTTATGTATATATACACATACACACCCGACACAAATATAAACATAGACACATGTACATAGACACACACACAGCACACACACACACACACACACACACACACAAACACACACAAAAAGTAAACATAGACACATATATATAAATGCACACATACACATACACACACACACACAAGCACAAAACACACACAAAAAGTAAACATAGACACATATATATAAATGCACATACACACATACACACACACACACACACAAGCACAAAACACACTCAAAAAGTAAATCACAAACATTTTTAGAACAAAAAATGAATTACAAACACACACACATGACATATTAAATGAACACCTGATAAACTACATCAGAAGAACACTAATATAAACAAATAACCATAAAAATGTCAAAGACCCTAAATTTAAAAGTTTATTATCCAGCCACCCAGCAACAAAAACACCTGCTAAAAAACACAGATATTAAAAATGAAATTCCTCTATACTCCACTCCCACTGAACAGGAAGGGAGGAGTTAGATACTTATGTATGTATATATATATATATGCATGTACAAATTCATATTCATATGATTAATCAATGCCTGAAGAAGATATCAGAAGATCTGAAACACGTGTTGCAAATGTAAGATAAAAATTTTAAAAATTTCTAAAAAACATAATCCATTTTGCTTCTTTTTTATAAAATATTTAATTTTTTCCCGTTGGACCCATAACAACACTTTATATATATATATATATATATATATATATATATATATATGGTGATTGCCACTATCTTCACAGAATAAGGCCATTTCTATAAGTAGTTCAGTTGTGAGCACGCAGATGGCCCACAGATCCAACTTGTTTTAATGTACCCTGTCACACATATGAAGCCCTCGACAGACAGGCCCTGCCACACAGGTCAGACTTAAATGTAGGAAATGTTTCCATGACGTCCGTCATGTGTCACTTCAGAATGGAGTGCTCGAGCCGCCTTACCTCAAACTTCTTACAGCTACCATCGGCCTGTCTTTCCATGAGGATGTGTACCCAGCCCAACCCCTTTTGTCAATTGGTCCTTATCGCTGAAACTGACTTCCGCAAGGGCATCGATGTCGACCCCATATCGAGACGCGCCCCTGTCATGACACCAGTACATTGTTTGGGGTTTCCCAATCTCTCAAGATCGAGAAGTGTCCAGACATTCCAGGTGGCTATTCTTAGCCTTGTTTTTTGTTGTAATATTTTCTTGTTTTCGCCCAGCTAATGTGGACATCCGTCAAACCACAGGTTCCTGGCCAGCTTGATAGGTGAACCGGCATTTGTTTAGGTCACCTTTTCTAGACACTTCCCAAATGGCTGGTAACAGTGTTACCCAAGGGGGTGCTCAGTCACCCACAACCTCGCCGAGGCACGTTGCTGTTCAACAAGCAAGACTAGGTCAAGTTAGGTAGATCACGAGTCACGCCGTATGTAGATTCACATCTGCGTGCTTCCAGCCTGTCAGGCCTGCACACATCACCATTTCTCCATTACTGTGGGACTTGTAGAAATATCTGCACATGTTTTTGTTTTATATGTTGTGCGCTTGTGCAACACGCACCGCATGTTCTCCTTCCCCAAAGTAAAGTATCAGTGACAAGCCGAGGCTATATAGTCAATAAATTTAAATACATACAACCATTAATTCTAATAGAAATATCACTCTAGATATATTTAGCATTTTTATCTATTGATTTAACTTGCAAGAATATGTACCCTCCAGGTATAAGTATGTAAGTTTTAATGTTATTAAATATGTTAAATCAGAAAGACTATTGAAATTGAATAAGAACGCATATAAAAAGATTATACTTATATTAATTCTATTTTAATTGGTTTTTATATAAAATCATTCATAGGATTGAAGAATAAAACAATAATATTAGAGATCAATAACACCAAGTAATTATTTATTAAACCTGTTTTTTTTAAAACCAATATGCAAATTAACCACATCAGATATTATGTAAACCATTATTTCTTAGTGAAGACACATTGCAGGATTTTAAATGCATTAATAGCATGGGCCTGTGTTTGTTAATGAAATTAACAGCGTTGATCCCAAGGGGCTATCCCCCCAGGCAACACCTGCCCCCTCGATTTAAAGGAGCAGGGCTGGTTTTATTGCCCAGCACCTGGGGCCCCCCCCACCTTGAGGGGGAATAACGACGGGATCGACGCATTTTTTGTGTCTATCACCCATGAGCTTCGGCTTGTGGGTGGGCCCACATAAAAATGTCCTTGTGTCACGCCCTCATAAGTGGGATGAGAGGCAAATACCATAACATGGACTGTTTTGAGGCAAATCTAACACAGATTTTCATAGTAGACATCATTAATAAATAAGATTTATTCTATATTATTAATGATTTTGACTATAAATTAAATACACATGGATAAACTTACACAATTCCTGAGGGTATTGTGATGTAGGCTGTGACATAGTTTCAGTCACAGACAGAGACACACTGATATAAACCAGAATGAACATTATATTTTTGACATGAGACATTTAAGTTTGTTTTGATTCCACCAAACTTTGGAGTTAAATTAGTTGGAACAGGATAGTGTTTTTCTGACCGTATGGATTCTTCTCCAAGAAGATCTCTTTTGGGAAGGTGTGACTAGACATTGTAATATAATATAACCTGAGTAAACAAAGCATGTCTTTCTTATTGACCTGAATCAAATTTCAGTCGTCCAGTCAGTGAAAAGTGAGGAAAAACCAAAGTATTGACTGCCATGGTGATAACTCAGACTGTCAGACTGCCTGTGAACAATGGAAATTCTGTCTTATTTTATTATTTACTGCGGACTGTTGATTTCCCTGTGGAAGTGAAGAAGCACTTAGTCTAGGAGTTATGTAATACTCGAGAAAAATGTTTTGGCCTGGATTCAGAACATATATGAATCAGAGTAAAGTTAGCAGAATTTTGAGTGCAAGTGATTCCACACATGATAATATTTGGTACCAGGAAGTAGGCAGTGGTCTGTCTTTTATTTTTCATCTACTATTCTATTTGTCTGTAGCATGGTCAAGTCTATTTCCAGGATTCTGATTGGCTGTTGGTTTTAGTGTGGATATTTTTATCCATATATACTGAACACTTGACTGATCATAATATTTGGTACCAGGAAGTAGGCAGTGGTCTGTCTTTTATTTTTCATCTACTATTCTATTTGTCTGTAGCATGGTCAAGTCTATTTCCAGGATTCTGATTGGCTGTTGGTTTTAGTGTGGATATTTTTATCCATATATACTAAACACTTGACTCATCATAATATTTGGTACCAGGAAGTAGGCAGTGGTCTGTCTTTTTATTTTTCATCTACTATTCTATTTGTCTGTAGCATGGTCAAGTCTATTTCCAGGATTCTGATTGGCTGTTGGTTTTAGTGTGTATATTTTTATCCATATATACTGAACACTGGTATTATATATCTATATATAGTTTGTTTTATTTTAATACATATTTAAAGTTTACATTTCTTGAGATAGAGAAATAGATACATATGTAAGAGACCAAGATATATGGATAGCTAAATATGAATAGACTGAGATAGCTAGATATGAACAGAGTGTGATAGATTGATATGAAGAGACAGATATATATATGGATAGATAGATATAAAGAGACTGGGATAGGTAGATAAATAGCTAGATATGAAGAGAGTGGGATAGATAGATAGATATAAAGAAAGTAGGATAGGTAGATAGATATGAAGAGACAGATTTATATGGATAGATAGATTGATAGATAGATATGAAAAGAGTGAGATAGAGAGAGATTTGCTGTTCTCAACAGAAGCTTTGCTCATTGAAGCAATGGATTGGTTGATGCTATGAAGAAAAGGGTTAGCTCAGTCGGTAGAGCGTCAGGCTGGAAACCACAAGGTTCCTAGTTCGATACCGGCCCTTGTTAACTCAGCGTATGAGTAGCACAGGGATCTATGCGGTAAAGTAAGGATCTGATGGTAGGTGTGGCACTCCACCACAGACACAAAAACAATCTCCTTGGACTAGCGCTAGTTAAAGGGGGATAGATTCCCTCACTGATTGGCTGATACCGACTTTAGGCCACCCTGAAGACTTTTTTTTTAATATCCCCCTAAGGTTTTTAAGTACACTTACTGTGCAGAGAAAACTGGGCAAAGCTTTTGAAGAAACAAATAAGATTGAATAATGATTATTTAATAATCATTAAGAACATAATGTCAATAACTAAGGGAATTGTGACATCAGTGGTGATGTAATAAGATGTTGGAGGTGTGTGGTGTAATGATTAGAGTCGTAGGAAATGGACTTGTTGACTCGAGTTCAAATCCTGGAAGAGGATGTTTGTATTTCACATAGCACTAACACCCTTGGGAAAGGTATGCATCCAACTACTCTCCCTCCAGCTATGGGTAAATAGTAGGGCTCTTTCGCTTGGCTAGGTAACCAGTCCATGAGAAGGAAGACTCTGAATTCAAACCCACTTAAGAAATTGATTTTGTGTCACATCCTGCTCATGTGGAGGGGTGGGTAAATATATATAATAAGATGTTTGATTTCAAGTAAATTGAATCATATATTTTCAAGTTGTTGCAAATGTATTTTTGCACATATGGCGTAGTGGATATAGGCGTTGAGTTAATACAGTTCTAAGTGACAGTTGTAACCAGTCATAGTTAGCGGAATGAAAACAGTATATCCCCGTGGACTGAATAAAGGGTTGGGTTCGAATTCTGTGATGGCTCCCGATTACAACAAGAAGATTCCCGAGTTGAAAAGAAGATTCCCAAGTTTGAAAAGAAGATTCCCGAGTTTGAAAAGAAGATTCCCGAGTTTGAAAGAAGGTTCCCGAGTTTGAAAAGAAGGTTCCCGAGTCTGACAAGAAATACTTGAAGAAGGCTGAAGGGCACATTGGCTGAAATGTGCAGGTAACAATAAATATAAGGAAAACAGTCCGAATAATCCAAATAATCCAAATTTTCAAGCCTCATCTAAAAAATTCAGAGAAATAATGTATTTTTCATCGATCATTTTTGCTTTATCTGTTCACACACAAAATATAATAAGGAAATTTTGATCATTTGTTTATTTCTATTGTTTTTATTGTAATTACAATATGATCTAATTTGTCCAATCATCCACTGGCTGATCTGATCCATATATGGATTTATCGATCCCTCCATATGGTCAATATTTTAAGCAGAGTTTAACAGGTTTGAATTCAGTGTGAAGCTATAACCAGGTGCATGGTGTAAGGGTTAGAGTCGTAGGAAATGGACTTGTTGAAGCCGAGTTCAAATCCTGGACGAAGGTGTTTGCATTTCACATATCACTAATACCCTTGGGAAAGGTATGCATCCAACTGCTCTACCTCCAGCTATGGGTAAATAGCAGGGCAGACTGGATTATTAACCTTGGCTAGGTAACCAGTCAAGGACAAAGGAAACTCTGAATATGTATATAAGTTAGGGTAAGGTTTAATATAAACTGAAATGTTTTAACGTCGACTTTACCATAAAAATAAATTCATTATTTTTTTTGAATACTTTGTTTTCCATTTCTATATAGGACTGTATGCAAACAAAAAAATAACCCTTAAGGAACCACTGCACAAAAAATGTAAATATAAATATACAATAAACCTCTCAGCATAAACGAACCCTAGATTGGTTCATTCTGTCCTGGAGTGGTAGTACCTGTCAGGGTCCCATCTATAGGTGAAACAGATCTGTTTTAAAAATTATTCATATTTTATAGAACTGTATGTAAAATTTAAAAAAACTTAAGAAATAACTACACAAAAAATATAAATATGAACATACAATGAACCTCTTGGCATAAAAGAACCCTAGATTGGTTCATTCTGACCTGGAGTGGTAGTACCTGTTAGGGTCCCATCTATAGGTGAAACAGATCTGTTTTAAAAATTATTTATATTTGATAGAACTGTACATAAAAAAAAAACCTTAAGAAATAACCACATAAAAAATATAAATATGAATGTACAATGAACCTCTTGGCATAAAAGAACCCTAGATTGGTTCATTCTTACCTGGAGTGGTAGTACCTGTCAGGGTCCCATCTATAGGTGAAACAGATCTGTTTTTAAAATTGTTCATATTTGATAGAACTGTATGTAAAAAAAGAAAAAAAAACCTTAAGAAATAACCACACAAAAAATATAAATATGAACGTACAATGAACCTCTCGGCATAAAATAACCCTAGATTGGTTG
Source organism: Doryteuthis pealeii (assembly GCA_023376005.1). Lineage (NCBI taxonomy): Eukaryota > Metazoa > Mollusca > Cephalopoda > Myopsida > Loliginidae > Doryteuthis > Doryteuthis pealeii. The sequence goes on from CM042138.1 coordinate 33,642,515, forward strand.
AGATACAGTTAAAATCAATCAATTAATCAATCAACCAAATCTACCAAGGAATTACCACAGATGCTGCTGATTTCAGACTTTGCAGATTGAATTTATCAGTCTTGCTTTATAAATCAGGATACAGCACAGAGCGATGTCATTAAAATCTATCATTAAAGCATGCAGCTTAATATGATTTGCAGTCTGTCGAACAAGAAATGGACAGATGCTTATTATTCATTATGTAGTCTATGTATAAAATCTATCATTTAAGTGAAGAGGGAATTTTGGGTTTAATCCTACTTAACGGACATAAATTCCACCATCGTATGTCATCCCGCCGAAAAAAAAAAAAAATGCTAAAAATCAAGGAATTAACCAAATTTAATGAAATTTTCAGTGTTGATACATTAATGAATAAACAATATAATGTAACAGTTATTTTGTTAAAAACTTTTACATTTTTTCAGCTCTGTTTAACTTTGAACCACATATGTTTGTGAATCTGTCTTACGCCTCAAATATACGTGGTTGAAAGTTAACTGAGCTGAAAAAAATGTAAAAGTTTTTAAATAAAATAACTGTTACATTATATTGTTTATTCATTAATGTATCAACACTGAAAAATTTCATTAAATTCGGTTAATTCCTTGATTTTTAGTATTTTTATTTTATTTCGGTGGGGTGCCATATGATGGTGGAATTTATGTCTGTTAAGCAGGATTTAACCAAACTTTGTTATTTATCAAAATCTGCTTAGACATGTCACATAGGCCTCAGGTTGCATACAGTACCTGCTGTTACTTAAGTAGTCACCCAACTAAGTATTGAACAGGCTGATTGCAGCTTAACTTTGGTTAGTGTAGAGGAAATATTTAGTTTTAAAACTTTGTGTATATTTTGTTAAGAATATTAATTGTTAGGATAGTGAGAAAGGATTGATTGATTGATTGATTGATTTCAACCTGTCTAGGCTTATCTAAAGCCTTGAGGTTAGAGAATTAGGTTCATCATACATTTATATTTACATTTTTTTTTAAATATAAAAAACTTAAGCTGCAAATAAAAGAGATATGAGATTTTTTATATCTACATCCTATATACTACTTTAATAATACCATCTAGTGGTTATCAGCAGAAATTCTTTGGTCTATGCATAATCTTATATATATATATATATATATATATATATATATAGACACACACACACACACATATATATATACATATATATAATACATATATATACACACACACACACACATATATATATATGTATATATATATAACACACACACACACACACACACACATATATATATATATATATATATATATATACTAGCAAAAGTACCCGGTCCATGGTTGGACTAAAAAAAAAATTAGGAACATCAGAGAGTGATTGAGAAGGAGAAAACAGGAGTAAGAGAGAAAATAAGAGGGAAAAGATTTATCAAATTAAAAAAAAATTGCAGAGAATTTGTATAATAGAATGTTTGTTTATTCTAAGAAATGTTTTTTTTTTGTTTACATTTAAGATATTATTTCTAAAAATGCATTCCTAAACTTTATTAAAGATTTGATTAAAAAAAGCTAAGAATTAGTGTATTATTATATAATCGTTTATTTTAAGAATAGTCTCTTTTTGTTGTTTACATTTTTGAAACAATTTTATTTTTTTAAGCGAGCTTCCTTGACTGTTGATTTTTAATGGTAGAAATGTATTCATTTAATTCCTTCTTTTTTTTACCGTATTAAAATGTAACAATAAAATGCTAAGAATTAATATTTACAATTGTACGTATTACAATTTCTTTTCTTCTTTTTTCTAAAAATATACATATGACAAATTTAAATTCGGTTCTTAATTCCTTCTTGGAGAAGTTTATCAGTTTAATTTATTTCCTTTTCCGACCCCTAAAAGTAACAAAGAAGCTAATAACTAAACATTACCTTATTTGTAGGTGGAATATTTCGCGTATTAATTTAATAATGTTTATTTCATGAATAGTTTCTTTCAAAAAAGGTTTGAGTTATACTGATTAAAAATGGATATATTTTATTCTAAAATTAAAAGTAGTAATAATAAAAAAAAAAAGGTGAGTTATTAATAATCGTTAAATGTTTTCGTTTATTATTGTTATTTAATTTGCTGTAAAAATCATCAGCAGCGCCGTGCTGCCATTTTGAATCACTGCTGAATAGCCAGCAGCCAGGGAATTTTTTTAATATTAGCAGCAGCAGCCATTCCACAATTGCAAATTGTTTAATTTTTGTTTAAATAATGAAATATATCCCTTAATCGGTAAAAATCAATAACCAAATTTGGTGTGTTTCTTAGTTATAAGGTTATCAAGGTGTATGCAAGATTTCGAATCTGAATAACATCTCTTTTCTGAGTTATAAACCGACACGTGCATACCAAACTTTCTTTTATCTATCTATCTATCTATCTATCTATCTATATATTATATATATATATATATATATATATATATATATATATATTATATAACCTAAGCATATTAATGAGAAAGCTGTATGTTACTGATAAAAAAAACTATTACCATTAAGTGAACATAAAGAGTTTGGAGACAATTTTAAATAAGAGTGTTGTTGATATTCAAAATTTGTATTCAATAAACATCAAAGCAATGAATATATTGTGTTTGTTTTGTGTTTCCATAACTAACTGACCTGCTTCTAATTTCTACATCTCTAATGGACACACAGACTTTAAAATATTGCAATTCACCTGTGGGGATTTTCACTCAATATTTCATTATTATTTAATATGGAATTTTTTCAGAAGAAAAAAAAATCACTGTATTCAAATTCATTGATGAAATATGTTTTTTTAATCACATTTTGTATTGGATTTTATTTTTACTGGGTATGTCAGGTAATTGAGAACAAAAATATTTGAGAGAAAAAAATCTGTATATTTAAAAAAAAAATTTACAAAGATTTAAGTTAGAAAACAGTGAAAGAATATCGAGTAAAACTATTGTTAGCCTTGAGGATAGCCTCAAGGAAATGTCAGAAGTGATTGAATGATTTAGTGATTCACAACTTTTAATGTGTCCTTGGTATTCTGGCTTGTTGGTTTGATCTCTTGACAAAAAAAGACAAAGACGTATACCATAAATTTGTTTTGGTTATATGAGGCGCTACTCATGTTGTATGTATTGGGGTACAATTAACCTGATGGAGCACATGTCTCTCCAGGTCTACCACTAGTTTGAATTCAGAATTTTCCTTCTCCTAGACTAGTTTCCCTACCAAATTTGCTATTGTTGGCACCTTTCCATCCACTACGACAATGGAGTAGTGTCCAAAGAAAAAAAAATTATCTGTATCTGCACAAGTGACTGTGCAGGCCTATCCCTGTGTGACAGTCTTTGGTACACTGACGGCACACAAACTGTGATGCTTTTTGGGACTGCTGTTTATTCTCCCTCTTTCTGGCTCTCTTTGCTATCGAGACTACTCTCCTCTCCTCTCCTCACCTCTCTTTGTACCTTGCTTAAATGCTGACAATAGAAATATACGGATGTCTTTTTCGTTGCTCTAGGAAGTGAGGAAATTAATGGCTTTTTTTTTGTTAAAGAAAATAAGGGAAGTGATGACTTTTTAAAAAAAATTTGTCTATTTATTTAAAAAAAAAATTCTATTCATTCATTATTTGAATTATAATTTTTGCTAAAAACAATGCAGAATTTATATTTATGGAAAAAGATTTGGAAAAAAAAATTATGTGTTTTTTTTTTTTTTTTTAAATTCCCCTTATTTATTGAATGACCCTCATATATGAATGAAAAATGAGAATAGATATATTCTTATGTTTGTATAAAGAAATAGCACAATGATGTGTAAACTGAACATCAGTAGGTTTACTACATTCTCAAAGGAATATCTTAGTGCATACTTTCTGCCTATTAGTCATCTACCAGATAAAAAGACCAAATTACAATGAGGCATATCATAGGCTAAAAGTTGCTCGTCAGTAACTTAGAATATGGTTTCAATTTCACTGTGCACTTGTATATTTTTTTATATCCAAAACTTAGTAAGTATAAGAAATATATATTCTTCTAAGTGTCATCAAACCTACTGTTCTGTCATACCACAGACATTCTACTTCAAGTTGTGGGACAATATAAAATAGAAGTCAGTATTTTCAAACCAACGCTCTTATAATTTTAGTTTATGTGTCTTGTTAATCAGTGGCAAAAATAGTCAGTCATGGTGACTATGTGGAAAAATAGTATTTTGTACAGTATCGCCCATAAATAAGTACATACCTAACGATTTTTTTTATAAAAAAAGTTAATTTTCTTCTGAAACCAAAGATACCATGATTTTATTATTTTTCGTGGAACATTATACAACCAAAACCGATATCATTAGGTATTATTTATTATGAAAATCAACATCATAGAAACTCTATAACAAAAATATGAATATGCTGCCCCCCCCCAAAAAAAAAACAACAAAAAAAAAATTAAAAAATAATTACACCTCTATATATGTATGCAATTTTATTTTTATTTTTTTATTTTTTTTGTAGGATGTGACACAAGGAACATTATACAATCAAAATGTATATTATTAAGTATTGCTGGATTACCCATAAATAAGTACACCCCTAACAATTTTTATTAAAAAGTTAATTTTCTTCTGAAACCAAAGATACCAGGATTTTAATATTTCTCATAGAACATTATACAATCAAAATGGATATTATTAAGTATTGCTGGATTACTCATAAATAAGTACACCCCTAACAATATTTTATTAAAAAGTTAATTTTCTTCTGGAACCAAAGATACCATGATTTTATTATTTCTAGTGGAAGATTATGCAATCAAAATGAATATTATTAAGTATTGCTGGATTACCAAGTACACCCCTAACATTTTATTAAAATGTCAATTTTCTTCTAAAACAAAGAGATCAGGTTTTTATTATTTCTAGTGGAACATTATAAAATAAAAATAGATATTTGTGGGCATTAATAAAAGTAAAAAATAAATAAAACAAAATTAAATAAAATAAATAAATAAATAAAAAGACACAAAAATAACAATCTCCCAGAGGGCTTTGGACAGGAAGAGCCTTCCGGGCATGCGCAGAAAAAAAACCCTAGTTCTTGGCGTCTGGACTCTGGTGTCCTTAGTAACGGTTTGTTAATAAAATCTCTCTCTGTACTTCCAACTAGTTGTGTTTTTATCTCTCTCCATTTTTACTGACGCAAGACTCATTCCCATATATTACATGTTATTATTTCTTATCAAACTCAACAACATTGAAACTCTATAACACAACTCAAAATTACATGAATATATATATAAGGGGTATACCTATTTTTGGACTACTACATATCTATTAATAATGGAGATTTCCAGTTTTTGTCTGTAACAAAAACTACGTCACTGCTTAGCCACACAACTAAAATCGTCATACATAGAAAATACACTCAAATTTGAGCATGCAATGTTACACAGTCCTCATTGGTTTTTTAAACAATTTTAATAAATACATACCTGGTATTATCTATCTATATATAGTTTGTTTTATTTTAATATATATTTAAAGTTATCAGAACTAAGTTTCCATTTCAAATTTTTTATTTTTTACTCCTTTAATAAATTTATTTTATTTTTTACTCCTTTAATAAATTTGATGATTTTACTTTACTTATGATACAAACTCTCTGATATTAAATTTTCAACTCCCATCCCCTCAGGCAATATTTATTTTACATCACCCAGAGGGCGTTTTTTTATTTTGCTAGTTTATATAGCATATGGACAGTGGTTAACTATGAAAGGCTAATTAGAATTATTCACTTCTTATTAAATGGAAGTATGAATAGCATCATGGATAGAGGTTAACTATAAAATGCTAATAAGGATCCTTCACTCCTTCCTAAATAGAAACATTAATATCATCAGGGATAGCAGTTGATAATTATAAAATGCTAATCAGAATCATTCACTCTTTCTAAATAGAAGCATCAATATCATCATGGACAGCTGTTAACTATGAGATACTAATTAGGATCCTCCATTCCTTCCTAAATAGATTATATATATATATATATATATATATATATATTACATTATAGGTACAAGTGATAACCTACTCGAGTTTCACCATAAGGATCTTCAGGGTTAAATCCACTGAATTAATCAATATATTGATTGATTGCAGAAGGACACACACGTGTAGTTGACTGCAATCAATCAAGATATTGATTAATTCAGTGGATTTAACCCTGAAGATCCTTATGGTGAAACTCGAGTAGGTTATCACTTGTACCTATAATGTAATAAATTTGCTCTACTAACATATTTGTTATATCGCTGACTAACCTTCCTGAATTTTGCACCATCTAATCATCGTGACCATATTCACCGGTAAGTCACCTTTTCCATTACACACACACACACACACACACACACACACATATATATATATATAAAATGAGTATAGATTCATTTCCTTTCTTTTAATATAATATATATATATATATATACATACATTTGTTTTCTACAAAACTATCACCACAAATCTATTTCAAAACTTTTTTGGCATTAAATGACCCACTGGGGTTGATATGCCATAAAACAAAGCAAACAAATCCTTCCTAAATTGAAGCACCAATATCATCATGGACACAGTGGTTACAATGGTATCCCAATGTGTTCATAGGTCATCTAGTAACTCTTCTTTTGTTTTTTGTTTTTTTAATTTTTTTCCTAAGGAAGACAAAAAAATTTCCTGTTATTAAAACAAGTAAATGTATTGGAGCGCCAAATGATGTTTCGGAAATCAATTACCTTGAATCTATTTTTCTTTCTTTAGAGAATCTGAGATCTTTGGAATTGCTTCCAAATTGAAACTTGGCCGAAGAAAAAAAAAAAAAAAAAAGGAAAAAAAATAAAACACCTCATAATATTTCTGATTGTTTTGGCAAATTGTTCATTTCAAGTTTATTGATGAACTTATTGGGATCCACACTTTATATTATTGAGTAAAATTATTATTTCTTGTAATGATTGATTTCGACTTATTCCCAGGAAATCATCATCATCATCACCATCATCATACTTATTAGAATTGTGATCACCACGTGGTGAATGAAGTGGTTTATCAAATCTATTTTCCCGATATACCTCTTGTTGGAGTTTCTTCATTCTTATTTAAATTGCTAGTTTTTTTTTTTTAACATTTTAAGTCAAAACTAATTTTTTTACTATATCACATAAGTAAGTAAAGTCGTCGGGGCGGCCTTATTCCCAGGAAATCATCATCATCATCATCACCATTATCATCATCATACTTATTAGAATTGTGATCACCACGTGGTGAATGAAGTGGTTTATCAAATCTATTTTCCCGATATACCTCTTGTTGGAGTTTCTTCATTCTTATTTAAATTGCTAGTTTTTTTTTAACATTTTAAGTCAAAACTAATATTTTTTTTACTATATCACATAAGTAAGTAAAGACGTCGGGGTGGCCTAATGTTGGTATTAGCCATACAGTGAGGGAGTTTATCCCCTTTTCACTAGCGCTAGACCAAGGAGATTGTTTTTAGCATCTGAGATGGAGCACCACACCTACCATTAGCTCCTTACTTTACCGCACAGATCCCTGTGCTACTCATATGCTGAGTTGGCGAGGGCTGGTATCGAACTAGGAACCTTGTGGTTTCTAGTCACTTTACCGACTGAGCTAACCCGCATACCTTGGTAGTAATATCTCATCTACAGAAAGCAATGATTATTTCTAGTTTATTGATGAACTTATTGGGATCTACACTTTATATTATTGAGTAAAATTATTATTTCTTGTAATGACTTATTCCCAGGAAATCATCATCATCATCATCATCATCATCATCATCATCATCATCATCATACTTATTAGAATTGTGATCACCACGTGGTGAATGAAGTGGTTTATTAAATCTATTCTCCCAATATACCTCTTGCTGGAGTTTCTTTGTTCATACTTATATTGGATATTTCTAAGTAGAATTTCAATGCTATTTCTATGTATATTCTAATTTTTAAATATCTTCGAATACAAATCAAATCTTCAAATTATTTTTGCTCAAAAAGGAAGATCTGGTGATAGTGAATGTGTATTTATATTTACTTGTCATTAATTGTTTTATTTTCATAGTTTCAGCCAGACATACATCCATACACACCAACTGCCCTTTATATATGTATAGATGGATAAAGGGATTGTTTGTTCCAAATCTTAGCTATTGTGGGGATTGAACCACAAGTCGAAAAACAGAGCAAGGTGTGACATGTCTGTCTCGTTCAGTGCTGGAGAGAAAAGTGACTACAAAATCTTTCTTCTCTTTTCTTCTCATCACGTGTTATACCAGGTCCTTCAGTACAGAACTCGTTGACCGACCCTAGCATGTGCTACCATTCACACCTTCCGCAAAGGTCATCCGGTTATTTGTATTACAGTGCACACATAACTATCCATCGCTAATGTTCCTGGTCTGTCCAAGTCTGGGACAGGGCCCCTTCCGCAAAGGTCATTCGATTATTTGTATTACAGTGCACACATTACTATCCATCACTAATGTTCCTGGTCTGTCCAAGTCTGGTACAGGGCCCCTTCCGCAAAGGACATCCGGTTATTTGTATTACAGTGCACACATAACTATCCATCGCTAATGTTCCTGGTCTGTCCAAGTCTGGTACAGGGCCCCTTCCGCAAAGGTCATCCGGTTATTTGTATTACAGTGCACACATAACTATCCATCGCTAATGTTCCTGGTCTGTCCAAGTCTGGTACAGGGCCCCTTCCGCAAAGGTCATCCGGTTATTTGTATTACAGTGCACACATTACTATCCATCGCTAATGTTCCTGGTCTGTCCAAGTCTGGTACAGGGCCCCTTCCGCAAAGGTAATCCGTTATTTGTATTACAGTGCACACATTACTATCCATCGCTAATGTTCCTGGTCTGTCCAAGTCTGGTACAGGGCCCCTTCCGCAAAGGTCATCCGATTATTTGTATTACAGTGCACACATTACTATCCATCGCTAATGTTCCTGGTCTGTCCAAGTCTGGTACAGGGCCCCTTCCGCAAAGGTTATCCGGTTATTTGTATTACAGTGCACACATAACTATCCATCGCTAATGTTCCTGGTCTGTCCAAGTCTGGTAAAGGGCCCCTTCCGCAAAGGTCATCCGGTTATTTGTATTACAGTGCACACATAACTATCCATCGCTAATGTTCCTGGTCTGTCCAAGTCTGGTAAAGGGCCCCTTCCGCAAAGGTTCATCCGGTTATTTGTATTACAGTGCACACATAACTATCCATCGCTAATGTTCCTGGTCTGTCCAAGTCTGGTAAAGGGCCCCTTCCGCAAAGGTCATCCGGTTATTTGTATTACAGTGCACACATAACTATCCATCGCTAATGTTCCTGGTCTGTCCAAGTCTGGTACAGGGCCCCTTCCGCAAAGGTCATCCGGTTATTTGTATTACAGTGCACACATTACTATCCATCGCTAATGTTCCTGGTCTGTCCAAGTCTGGTACAGGGCCCCTTCCGCAAAGGTATCCGGTTATTTGTATTACAGTGCACACATTACTATCCATCGCTAATGTTCCTGGTCTGTCCAAGTCTGGTACAGGGCCCCTTCCGCAAAGGTCATCCGATTATTTGTATTACAGTGCACACATTACTATCCATCGCTAATGTTCCTGGTCTGTCCAAGTCTGGTACAGGGCCCCTTCCGCAAAGGTTATCCGGTTATTTGTATTACAGTGCACACATAACTATCCATCGCTAATGTTCCTGGTCTGTCCAAGTCTGGTAAAGGGCCCCTTCCGCAAAGGTCATCCGGTTATTTGTATTACAGTGCACACATAACTATCCATCGCTAATGTTCCTGGTCTGTCCAAGTCTGGTAAAGGGCCCCTTCCGCAAAGGTCATCCGGTTATTTGTATTACAGTGCACACATAACTATCCATCGCTAATGTTCCTGGTCTGTCCAAGTCTGGTAAAGGGCCCCTTCCGCAAAGGACATCCGGTTATTTGTATTACAGTGCACACATAACTATCCATTGCTAATGTTCCTGGTCTGTCCAAGTCTGGTACAGGGCCCCTTCCGCAAAGGACATCCGGTTATTGTATTACAGTGCACACATAACTATCCATTGCTAATGTTCCTGGTCTGTCCAAGTCTGGTACAGGGCCCTTCCGCAAAGGACATCCGGTTATTTGTATTACAGTGCACACATAACTATCCATCGCTAATGTTCCTGGTCTGTCCAAGTCTGGTAAAGGGCCCCTTCCGCAAAGGTCATCCGGTTATTTGTATTACAGTGCACACATAACTATCCATCGCTAATGTTCCTGGTCTGTCCAAGTCTGGTAAAGGCCCCTTCCGCAAAGGTCATCCGGTTATTTGTATTACAGTGCACACATAACTATCCATCGCTAATGTTCCTGGTCTGTCCAAGTCTGGTACAGGGCCCCTTCCGCAAAGGACATCCGGTTATTTGTATTACAGTGCACACATAACTATCCATCGCTAATGTTCCTGGTCTGTCCAAGTCTGGTACAGGGCCCCTTCCGCAAAGGTCATCCGGTTATTTGTATTACAGTGCACACATAACTATCCATTGCTAATGTTCCTGGTCTGTCCAAGTCTGGTACAGGGCCCCTTCCGCAAAGGACATCCGGTTATTTGTATTACAGTGCACACATAACTATCCATCGCTAATGTTCCTGGTCTGTCCAAGTCTGGTAAGGGCCCCTTCCGCAAAGGTCATCCGGTTATTTGTATTACAGTGCACACATAACTATCCATCGCTAATGTTCTGGTCTGTCCAAGTCTGGTACAGGGCCCCTTCCGCAAAGGTCATCCGGTTATTTGTATTACAGTGCACACATAACTATCCATCACTAATGTTCCTGGTCTGTCCAAATCTGGTACAAGGCCCCTCTTTCTTGGGCGCTCTCCTGGCATGCCCATTTTAGCAACAAAGTATAAAAAAATAAATCAAATGTAAGAATCTGTCTGTATTTTTGAGATGAGGCTTGATGTGAATAATTTTGATTTTTCAGACTGTTGTCCTCATCTTTATTGTGGTATAGCGTTCATTACGACATATTTTGAAATTTCTATTGTAATGTATATGTATCTATATGTAATTTTTCTTCCATTTTATTTTTTCTATATCTATCATTTAATAGAATTTACTATAAATTTAGATCTAACCAATATATTAATCATATTTCTGTCAATAAGTCTGGTGGCATTTCATATTGCCTCGAACACATTGAATTAGGGGTAATGATATTAAAAGCTCTGAAATTCAAGGTTATCATCTGATGATGACTTTGTTCTAAGGTAAATAAGAAATACCTGAACAAGGCTCGAGGATACAATGGCATGAATGTTGTGTTTATACATACCACAATAGATGAGGACAACAGTCCAAAATATCAAAATTATTCACTATTATGGTCATAGAAACCTAGTTATAAAAATTAAGAAAAGATCAAATGAGTGTTATGTATCAAAGTCTGTGTTACATTAAAAGTAATTGAACTTTCATATTTTTAATTGAATTGTTGAGATGACAAATTATTCATACATTAATATACAGGGTGTTCACAAAGTCTTGCAGCGGTTTTAAAATTGAAAACTTAATAACTCACATTGTACAAATCATTTAGGATCATTTAGTAAAATCCAGATGAAAGTTCAACTCTTGGAGTCTAGTGATAATGATAATAATAATAATAATGCTCCGAAACCATGCTTGAACTCAAGGTTATCATCTGATGATGACTTTATTTTAAGGTAAATAAGAAATACCTGAACAAGGCTCAAGGATACAATGGCCTGAACGTTGTGTTTATACATACAACAATAAAGATGAGGACAACAGTCCAAAATATCAAAATTAAAAAACAAGTTGTACAAATAATTTTGATATATTTCCATTATAAATCAGATAAATATCCTGTTTGGTGTTGCATACCTGGGAATCTGTGCTAATGAAATAAAAAGATTGTTTTGGTTGGTTGGAATTTACGGCATGTCAACCCTTGTTGGGTTATTTTATGCCAAAGACATTTTCTTTTATTCAATCTTGATGGGTACTCAATTTTTTAAAACTCAATTTTTTAAAACATTTTCTTAAACTCATGTTTTTTCTATTTAACCCATAGATGGAAACCTAACAGGTCAGAGTGGACCTGGGAGTAATGATGATGAAGGGGTACTCAAAACTCCCCAGAGCTCCAAAACTGGAACTTCACCATCAGTCATAGCCAGGATGTTAAGACCCTCAACCACCACCTTCTAGCACATACAAGGTGTGTCAAAAAAGTATCAAGATTTTTTGTACTTTTTGACACACCTTGTACTCTGGAAAAATTAACGTTCCATACATTGTTCATTTCTATCTTGGTAAATACAGCTTCAAAGTCAATACTTTTATGACACACCTTGTACATGATAAAAAGGTTGGGTGTGGGGATCAAAATAAAATTAAATAAAATTAAAATAAAAATAAATAAAAAACAAATTCCTATGAGCCTTCACCAGAAGAATCCTCCCCACATGTGCGAGAAAAAGGACTGACTTCTGACCCCCAAGAGAATATCTTGGCCATTCGAGTTTACGCCTGAACTGTGTCTAGTTGCACTAGTGGCCAGGGAGATATTCCCTTGCCACAGGGGACTATGACCGGGAATAAAGCCTAAGTCATAAAACCTCCTTCTGCCTTTGTCTCTTTCTTTTTCGTTCCTTGAATTCCTTTCCTTTTCAGCAAATGAAATGGGGTTAAAAGAGAAAACCCTAAGAACACACACTAAGAATATCCAGCCACCTTTAAACCTTTAAAACACCCAAACCTCTTACCACCCCATAGGGGCATGCCATAAGGGAAATAGGGTTGGGAGAATCATATAGATGCTACCCGACTGATCGGAAGGGGCCCGTCTAGCCTAAGTAAGGGCCAAAGTGGGTCATGTGGATGTGAAACAAAGAGAAGACAAATTATCGGAAATTCAACAGAGAAGTATCTTCCCCTGCCTCTAGGGGTAAATCGCCAACAGGAGGTTGGCGTGAGAATCAAACCAAACATCACTTATCACAGAGCAGTCACTGAGGGAAGTCGCAAAATAAGCGCGGTCCCACCACCAAACTTGTCTGTAGGCCGTCGACCTGGACGGAGGCGTTTTTTAACAGCATACTTTTCTGAAGGCCGTTTCGACAGAACACTTATCAGAAGGCTGAGGACCTAAATAGTCTACTTGAAAAGGGCCCCATCTACCGTTACTTATCACGGAGCAGTTATCCAGAGAGACACGAAAATAAGGCCGTTTCGACAGAACACTTATCAGAAGGCTGAGACCTAAATAGTCTACTTGAAAAGGGCCCCATCTACCGTTACTTATCACGGAGCAGTTATCCAGGAGAGACACGAAAATAAACGCCTCCAGCCACCTCGCCCATAACCAGCAAACTTTCTAAGGCATTGTATCAGCATACTACAGAAGGCTGTCACAATAGTATACTACAGAAGGCTGAAGAACGAGAAATGACCTGATGAAGCGTCTTAACAACATTCCAACCTGCAACCAGAATACCCCTGTTATCACCACTTTTCCAACAAACAGTATTTAACCTCACAGATAAGTCTGGTAGCAAATACCATTAAAATTTGCAACATTTCTGTACTTTTTGATAATACAAGTGTCTGCATTTTGTATTCGTATTTGTTTCCTTCTTTTGTCTGAAATAGCCAACTACAGAGAATAAGGGCTCCAACAAATCCCAGTAAATACTCTTAAAATTACTACAGGATTTACGCATATCATTATCATCTGATGAAGATTTTATTCAAAGATGAAGACAACAGTCTGAAAAGTCAAAATGTAATAAGTCATAAGATTTAAAATGACAGAATTAAAATGTGAGTGATAATTGATTTGAGATATTTAATATTCAGGAAGAATCTTTGAAAGAATAAAAAAATATAAGTGAAATAAATTATTCAAATCATTGAATCACTTAGATGTCTAATTGTTCGACTAATTATCCAAAAGAGAAAAAAAAAAAAATGAAACTGTTTGAATACTGAGAAAATTCACTTACTTTTAGAATCTAAGTTACCAAAATATGATAATACAATATGTATCTTATTATAATGTAGATTCGGTGTCTGTCTGTAACTGAAACTACATCACTGCTTACATCACAATACTCTCAGAAATTGCATAAGTTTATCAATGAGTATTCAATTTATAGTCAAAATCATTAATACATAAAATAAATCTTATTTATTAATGATGTCTCTATGAAAATCTGAGTTAAATTTGCTTCAAAACAGCCCATGTTATTAGTATGTTTAAAATCCTACAACAGCCCCTGTTTTGAGGCAAATCTAACTGAAGCGTAATAACCTGTTTTAAAATGATTGTGAACTTTATTAATCCATTGGTTCTTAAAATATTGATATTGTAACTAAGTATGAAGTGTTTACTTAATGAAATGATTGTGAACTTTATTAATATATTATTGTATTTGTATTAGATGAGAATACTTGACACCATATAACTGCATGCAAATTATTTGGGTAATCTTCAACTTGTTCCTTATAAATTCCTACTATAAATAAACTCAACCCTCATTTTTATGTCCGTGTTTTTGCAATAAATGTTTTAAATATGTTTGCAATGAATGTTTTTAAAATAAAGAAAATATATTCAGTATTGTAAAATAATGGGTGCAAGAAAAATAAAACATTTATTGCAAAAACACGGACATAAAATGAAGGTTCAGTTTATTTTATGGTAGGAATTTACGAGGAACAAGTTAAGGTTTACCATTATTTGTAATAGGAAGAATATGCACCTTTCTGGTGTAAGTATCTAAGTTTTAATGTAATGAAATATATAAAATTAGAAAGACTGATGAAATTAGAAAGAATGCATATAAAAAGATTACACTTATTTAATTATATTCGAAGTGGTTTCTTTATAAAATCATTCATAAGATTGATTTCTAATACGTTGGAGAATAAAACAATATTAGAGATCAATAACACCAAGTAATTATCTATTAAACCTGGTTTTGTTAAAATCAATATGCAAATTAACCACACCATTATGTAAACCTTTATTTCTTAGTGGTATATGAGACACATTGCAGGATTTTAAAAAATTTTTTATGACACAATAAATCAAAGTCTCCAATGTAAAAGTAAAGTTGGCAGAGTGGCCTATTGTCGGTATCAGCAAGGGAGTCTATCACCTTTTTTTTACTTAGCACTAGAACAGGGAGATTGTTTTGCTGAAGTGGAGCGCCACATTTTACGTCAGCACCCAACTTTACCACACAGATCACCAATCTGTGCTATTCATATATGCTGAGTTGGGAGGTCCTATATTGGACAAGGAACCTTACAATTCCTAATGGGTGCTCTACTGGACTGAGCTAAACCAGCCCCTAATTGGTGATCCCAACATTTCATTCAACAATCTCTCTC
>CM042138.1:33658151-33696586 GCA_023376005.1 Doryteuthis pealeii
TAACCCTAGTTCTTGGCGTCTGGACTCTGTGTCCTAGTAACGGTTTGTTAATAAAATCTCTCTCTGTACTTCCAACTAGTTGTGTTTTTATCTCTCTCCATTTTTACTGACGCAAGACTCATTCCCATATATTACATGTTATTATTTCTTATCAAACTCAACAACATTGAAACTCTATAACACAACTCAAAATTACATGAATATCTATTAATAATGGAGATTTAGTCTATTTGTCTGTAACCAAAACTATGTCACTGCTTATGTCACATTACTAAAAATCATCAATACATAGAATAAAGAACATCTTATCTTACATACACTGAAAATTTGAGTATGTAAACTTAGACAGTCCTTATTGTTTATTTAAAACAAATTTTAATAAATAAATGTCTGGTCTTATATTTATATATAGTTTGTTTTATCTTAATATATATTTAGTTATCAGAACTAAGTTTCCATTTCAAACTTTTTATTTTTTTTAATCTTAATAAATTTGATGAGTTTACTTACTTATGGTACAAACTCTCTGGCATTGAATTTTTAACTCTCATCCCCAAAGGCAATATCTTTCAAAAATTAATATTTACACTGCCCAGAGTGCATTTTGTTTTTGCTAGTATATATAAGGCGTATACCTATTTTTAGATTACTACATCTTTATATAGCATATGGACAGTGGTTAACTATGGAAGGCTAATTAGAATTATTCACTTCTTATTAAATAGAAGTATGAATAGCATCATGGATAGAGGTTAACTATAAAATGCTAATAAGGATCCTTCACTCCTTCCTAAATAGAAACATTAATATCCTCAGGGATAGCAGTTAATAATTATAAAATGC
Organism: Doryteuthis pealeii; assembly: GCA_023376005.1. NCBI lineage: Eukaryota > Metazoa > Mollusca > Cephalopoda > Myopsida > Loliginidae > Doryteuthis > Doryteuthis pealeii. The sequence goes on from CM042138.1 coordinate 33,658,995, forward strand.
TAATCAGAATCCTTTACTTCTTTCTAAATAGAAGCATCAATATCATCATGGACAGCTGTTAACTATGAGATACTAATTAGGATCCTCCATTCCTTCCTAAATAGATTATATATATATATATACATATATATATATATATATATATATTACATTATAGGTACAAGTGATAACCTACTCGAGTTTCACCATAAGGATCTTCAGGGTTAAATTCACTGAATTAATCAATATATGATTGATTGCAGAAGGACACACACATGTAGTCGACTGCAATCAATCAATATATTTGATTAATTCAGTGGATTTAACCCTGAAGATCCTTATGGTGAAACTCGAGTAGGTTATCACTTGTACCTATAATGTTATAAATTTGCTCTACTAACGTATTGAGCACTTTGTATTTGTTATATCGCTGATTTACCTTCCTGAATTTTGCACCATCTAACTATTGTGACCATTTCACCGGTAAGTCACCTTTCCATTATACACCACACACACAACACACACATATTATATATATATATATATATATATATATATGAGTATAGATTCATTCCTTTCTTTTAACTATATTATATATATATTATATATATATACATACATTTGTTTTCTACAAAACTATCACCACAAATCTATTTCAAAACTTTTTTGGCATTAAATGACTCACTGAGGTTGATATGCCATAAAACAAAGCAAACAAATCCTTCCTAAATTGAAGCACCAATATCATCATGGACAGCTGTTAACTAGGAAATGCTAATTAGAATCCTTTACTCCTTTCTAAATAGAAGCATCAATATCATTATGGATAGCTGTTAACTTTGAGATACTAATTAGAATCCTTCGTTCCTTCCTAAATATATATATATACATTTGTTTTCTACAAAACTATCACCACAAATCTATTTCGAAACTTTTTTGGCATTAAATGACCCACTGAGGTTGATATGCCATAAAACAAAGCAAACAAATCCTTCCTAAATTGAAGCACCAATATCATCATGGACAGCTGTTAACTAGGAAATGCTAATTAGAATCCTTTACTCCTTTCTAAATAGAAGCATCAATATCATTATGGACAGCTGTTAACTTTGAGATACTAATTAGAATCCTTCGTTCCTTCCTAAATAGACTATATATATATATATATATATATATATATATATAATATATATATATATATATACTTTGTTTCTACAAAACTATCACCACAAATCTATTTCGAAACTTTTTTGGCATTAAATGACCCACTGAGGTTGATATGCCATAAAACAAAGCAAACAAATCCTTCCTAAATTGAAGCACCAATATCATCATGGACACAGTGGTTACAATGGTATCCCAATGTGTTCATAGGTCATCTAGTAACTCTTCTTGTTTTTTTGTTTTTGTTTTTTTCCTAAGGAAGACAAAAAAATTTCCTGTTATTAAACAAGTAAATGTATTGAGGCCAAATGATGTTTCGGAAATCAATTACCTTGATCTATTTTTCTTTCTTTAGAGAATCTGAGATCTTTGGAATTGCTTCCAAATTGAAACTTGGCCGAAAAAAAAAAAAAAAAAAAAAAAAAAGGAAAAAAAAATAAAACACCTCATAATATTTCTGATTGTTTTGGCAAATTGTTCATTTCTAGTTTATTGATGAACTTATTGGGATCCACACTTTATATTATTGAGTAAAATTATTATTTCTTGTAATGATTGATTTCGACTTATTCCCAGGAAATCATCATCATCATCACCATCATCATACTTATTAGAATTGTGATCACCACGTGGTGAATGAAGTGGTTTATCAAATCTATTTTCACGATATACCTCTTGTTGGAGTTTCTTCATTCTTATTTAAATTGCTAGTTTTTTTTTTTTAACATTTTAAGTCAAAACTAATATTTTTTTTACTATATCACATAAGTAAGTAAAGTCGTCGGGGCGGCCTTATTCCCAGGAAATCATCATCATCATCATCACCATTATCATCATCATACTTATTAGAATTGTGATCACCATGTGGTGAATGAAGTGGTTTATCAAATCTATTTTCCCGATATACCTCTTGTTGGAGTTTCTTCATTCTTATTTAAATTGCTAGTTTTTTTTTTTAACATTTTAAGTCAAAACTAATACTTTTTTTTACTATATCACATAAGTAAGTAAAGTCGTCGGGGTGGCCTTATTCCCAGGAAATCATCATCATCATCATCACCATTATCATCATCATACTTATTAGAATTGTGATCACCATGTGGTGAATGAAGTGGTTTATCAAATCTATTTTCCCGATATACCTCTTGTTGGAGTTTCTTCATTCTTATTTAAATTGCTAGTTTTTTTTTAACATTTTAAGTCAAAACTAATACTTTTTTTACTATATCACATAAGTAAGTAAAGTCGTCGGGGTGGCCTAATGTCGGTATTAGCCATACAGCGAGGGAGTTTATACTCTTTTCAAGCACTTGACCAAGGAGATTGTTTTTTGCGTCTGAGGTGGAGCGCCACACCTACCATTAGCTCCTTACTTAACTGCACAGATTCCTGTGCTACTCATACACTGAGTTGGCGAGGGCTGGTATCTAACTAGGAACCTTGTGGTTTCTAGTCACTTTACCGACTGAGCTAACCCGCATACCTTGGTAGTAATATCTCATCTACAGAAAGCAATGATTATTTCTAGTTTATTGATGAACTTATTGGGATCTACACTTTATATTATTGAGTAAAATTATTATTTCTTGTAATGACTTATTCCCAGGAAATCATCATCATCATCATCATCATCATCATCATACTTATTAGAATTGTGATCACCACGTGGTGAATGAAGTGGTTTATTAAATCTATTCTCCCAATATACCTCTTGCTGGAATTTTCTTTGTTCATACTTACATTGGATATTTCTAAGTAGAATTTCAATGCTATTTCTATTTATATTCTAATTTTTAAATATCTTCGAATACAAATCAAATCTTCATTATTTTTGTTCAAAAAGGAAGATCTGGTGATAGTGAATGTGTATATATATTGTCATTAATTGTTTTATTTTCATAGTTTCAGCCAGACATACATACATACACACCAACTGCCCTTTATATATGTATAGATGGATAAAGGGATTGTTTGTTCCAAATCTTAGCTATTGTGGGGATTGAACCACAAGTCAAAAAACACAGAGCAAGGTGTGACATGTCTGTCTCGTTCAGTGCTGGAGAGAAAAGTGACTACAAAATCTTTCTTCTCTTTTCTTCTTCGTCTTCTTCTCATCACGTGTTATACCAGGTCCTTCAGTACAGAACTCGTTGACCGATCCTTGCATGTGCTACCATTCACACCTTCCGCAAAGGTCATCCGGTTATTTGTATTACAGTGCACACATAACTATCCATCGCTAATGTTCCTGGTCTGTCCAAGTCTGGTAAAGGGCCCCTTCCGCAAAGGTCATCCGGTTATTTGTATTACAGTGCACACATAACTATCCATCGCTAATGTTCCTGGTCTCTCCAAGTCTGGTACAGGGCCCCTTCCGCAAAGGTTATCCGTTATTTGTATTACAGTGCACACATAACTATCCATCGCTAATGTTCCTGGTCTGTCCAAGTCTGGCACAGGGCCCTTCCGCAAAGGTCATCTGGTTATTTGTATTACAGTGCACACATAACTATCCATCGCTAATGTTCCTGGTCTGTCCAAGTCTGGCACAGGGCCCCTTCCGCAAAGGTCATCTGGTTATTTGTATTACAGTGCACACATAACTATCCATTGCTAATGTTCCTGGTCTGTCCAAGTCTGGTAAAGGGCCCCTCCGCAAAGGTCATCTGGTTATTTGTATTACAGTGCACACATAACTATCCATCGCTAATGTTCCTGGTCTGTCCAAGTCTGGCACAGGGCCCCTTCCGCAAAGGTCATCTGGTTATTTGTATTACAGTGCACACATAACTATCCATTGCTAATCCTTCTCTCTGGTAAGGGCCCTTCAAGGTCATTGGTTATTTGTATTACAGTGCACACATAACTATCCATGCTAATGTTCCTGGTCTGTCCAAGTCTGGTAAAGGGCCCCTTCCGCAAAGGTCATCTGGTTATTTGTATTACAGTGCACACATAACTATCCATGCTAATGTTCCTGGTCTGTCCAAGTCTGGTAACAGGGCCCCTTCCGCAAAGGTCATCTGGTTATTTGTATTACAGTGCACACATAACTATCCATCGCTAATGTTCCTGGTCTGTCCAAGTCTGGTAAAGGGCCCCTTCCGCAAAGGTCATCTGGTTATTTGTATTACAGTGCACACATAACTATCCATTGCTAATGTTCCTGGTCTGTCCAAGTCTGGTACAGGGCCCCTTCCGCAAAGGTCACTGGTTATTTGTATTACAGTGCACACATAACTATCCATTGCTAATGTTCCTGGTCTGTCCAAGTCTGGCACAGGGCCCCTTCCGCAAAGGTCATCTGGTTATTTGTATTACAGTGCACACATAACTATCCATCGCTAATGTTCCTGGTCTGTCCAAGTCTGGTACAGGGCCCCTTCCGCAAAGTCATCCGATTATTTGTATTACAGTGCACACATAACTATCCATCGCTAATGTTCCTGGTCTGTCCAAGTCTGGTAAAGGGCCCTTCCGCAAAGGTTATCCGGTTATTTGTATTACAGTGCACACATAACTATCCATTGCTAATGTTCCTGGTCTGTCCAAGTCTGGTACAGGGCCCCTTCCGCAAAGGTCATCTGGTTATTTGTATTACAGTGCACACATAACTATCCATTGCTAATGTTCCTGGTCTGTCCAAGTCTGGTAAAGGGCCCCTTCCGCAAAGGTCATCCGGTTATTTGTATTACAGTGCACACATAACTATCCATCGCTAATGTTCCTGGTCTGTCCAAGTCTGGTACAGGGCCCCTTCCGCAAAGGTCATCCGATTATTTGTATTACAGTGCACACATAACTATCCATCGCTAATGTTCCTGGTCTGTCCAAGTCTGGTAAAGGGCCCCTTCCGCAAAGGTTATCCGGTTATTTGTATTACAGTGCACACATAACTATCCATTGCTAATGTTCCTGGTCTGTCCAAGTCTGGTAAAGGGCCCCTTCCGCAAAGGTCATCCGATTATTTGTATTACAGTGCACACATAACTATCCATCGCTAATGTTCCTGGTCTGTCCAAGTCTGGTAAAGGGCCCTTCCGCAAAGGTTATCCGTTATTTGTATTACAGTGCACACATAACTATCCATTGCTAATGTTCCTGGTCTGTCCAAGTCTGGCACAGGGCCCTTCCGCAAAGGTCATCTGGTTATTTGTATTACAGTGCACACATAACTATCCATTGCTAATGTTCCTGGTCTGTCCAAGTCTGGTAAAGGGCCCCTTCCGCAAAGGTCATCTGGTTATTTGTATTACAGTGCACACATAACTATCCATCGCTAATGTTCCTGGTCTGTCCAAGTCTGGTACAGGGCCCCTTCCGCAAAGGTCATCCGATTATTTGTATTACAGTGCACACATAACTATCCATCGCTAATGTTCCTGGTCTGTCCAAGTCTGGTAAAGGGCCCCTTCCGCAAAGGTCATCCGATTATTTGTATTACAGTGCACACATAACTATCCATTGCTAATGTTCCTGGTCTGTCCAAGTCTGGTACAGGGCCCCTTCCGCAAAGGTCATCCGGTTATTTGTATTACAGTGCACACATAACTATCCATTGCTAATGTTCCTGGTCTGTCCAAGTCTGGTACAGGGCCCCTTCCGCAAAGGTCATCCGATTATTTGTATTACAGTGCATACATAACTATCCATCACTAATGTTCCTGGTCTGTCCAAGTCTGGTACAGGGCCCCTTCCACAAAGGTCATCCGGTTATTTGTATTACAGTGCACACATAACTATCCATCGCTAATGTTCCTGGTCTGTCCAAGTCTGGTAAAGGGCCCCTTCCGCAAAGGTCATCCGGTTATTTGTATTACAGTGCACACATAACTATCCATCGCTAATGTTCCTGGTCTGTCCAAGTCTGGTACAGGGCCCTTCCGCAAAGGTCATCCGGTTATTTGCATTACAGTGCACACATAACTATCCATCACTAATGTTCCTGGTCTGTCCAAGTCTGGTACAGGGCCCCTTCCGCAAAGGTCATCCGGTTATTTGCATTACAGTGCACACATAACTATCCATCGCTAATGTTCCTGGTCTGTCCAAGTCTGGTACAGGGCCCCTTCCACAAAGGTCATCCGTTTATTTGTATTACAGTGCACACATAACTATCCATCGCTAATGTTCCTGGTCTGTCCAAGTCTGGTACAGGGCCCCTTCCGCAAAGGTCATCCGGTTATTTGCATTACAGTGCACACATAACTATCCATTGCTAATGTTCCTGGTCTGTCCAAGTCTGGTACAGGGCCCCTTCCGCAAAGGTCATCTGGTTATTTGTATTACAGTGCACACATAACTATCCATTGCTAATGTTCCTGGTCTGTCCAAGTCTGGTAAAGGGCCCCTTCCGCAAAGGTCATCTGGTTATTTGTATTACAGTGCACACATAACTATCCATCGCTAATGTTCCTGGTCTGTCCAAGTCTGGTACAGGGCCCCTTCCGCAAAGGTCATCGATTATTTGTATTACAGTGCACACATAACTATCCATCGCTAATGTTCCTGGTCTGTCCAAGTCTGGTAAAGGGCCCTTCCGCAAAGGTTATCCGGTTATTGTATTACAGTGCACACATAACTATCCATCGCTAATGTTCCTGGTCTGTCCAAGTCTGGTAAAGGGCCCCTTCCGCAAAGGTCATCCGATTATTTGTATTACAGTGCACACATAACTATCCATCGCTAATGTTCCTGTCTGTCCAAGTCTGGTAAAGGGCCCCTTCCGCAAAGGTCATCTGGTTATTTGTATTACAGTGCACACATAACTATCCATCGCTAATGTTCCTGGTCTGTCCAAGTCTGGCACAGGGCCCCTTCCGCAAAGGTCATCTGGTTATTTGTATTACAGTGCACACATAACTATCCATTGCTAATGTTCCTGGTCTGTCCAAGTCTGGTAAAGGGCCCCTTCCGCAAAGGTCATCTGGTTATTTGTATTACAGTGCACACATAACTATCCATCGCTAATGTTCCTGGTCTGTCCAAGTCTGGTACAGGGCCCCTTCCGCAAAGGTCATCTGGTTATTTGTATTACAGTGCACACATAACTATCCATTGCTAATGTTCCTGGTCTGTCCAAGTCTGGTAAAGGGCCCCTTCCGCAAAGGTCATCTGGTTATTTGTATTACAGTGCACACATAACTATCCATCGCTAATGTTCCTGGTCTGTCCAAGTCTGGTACAGGGCCCCTTCCGCAAAGGTCATCTGGTTATTTGTATTACAGTGCACACATAACTATCCATCGCTAATGTTCCTGGTCTGTCCAAGTCTGGTAAAGGCCCCTTCCGCAAAGGTCATCTGGTTATTTGTATTACAGTGCACACATAACTATCCATTGCTAATGTTCCTGGTCTGTCCAAGTCTGGTACAGGGCCCCTTCCGCAAAGGTCATGGTTATTTGTATTACAGTGCACACATAACTATCCATTGCTAATGTTCCTGGTCTGTCCAAGTCTGGCACAGGGCCCCTTCCGCAAAGGTCATCTGGTTATTTGTATTACAGTGCACACATAACTATCCATCGCTAATGTTCCTGGTCTGTCCAAGTCTGGTACAGGGCCCCTTCCGCAAAGGTCATCCGATTATTTGTATTACAGTGCACACATAACTATCCATCGCTAATGTTCCTGGTCTGTCCAAGTCTGGTAAAGGGCCCCTTCCGCAAAGGTTATCCGGTTATTTGTATTACAGTGCACACATAACTATCCATTGCTAATGTTCCTGGTCTGTCCAAGTCTGGTACAGGGCCCCTTCCGCAAAGGTCATCTGGTTATTTGTATTACAGTGCACACATAACTATCCATTGCTAATGTTCCTGGTCTGTCCAAGTCTGGTAAAGGGCCCCTTCCGCAAAGGTCATCTGGTTATTTGTATTACAGTGCACACATAACTATCCATCGCTAATGTTCCTGGTCTGTCCAAGTCTGGTACAGGGCCCCTTCCGCAAAGGTCATCGATTATTTGTATTACAGTGCACACATAACTATCCATCGCTAATGTTCCTGGTCTGTCCAAGTCTGGTAAAGGGCCCCTTCCGCAAAGGTTATCCGGTTATTTGTATTACAGTGCACACATAACTATCCATCGCTAATGTTCCTGGTCTGTCCAAGTCTGGTAAAGGGCCCCTTCCGCAAAGGTCATCCGATTATTTGTATTACAGTGCACACATAACTATCCATCGCTAATGTTCCTGGTCTGTCCAAGTCTGGTAAAGGGCCCCTTCCGCAAAGGTTATCCGGTTATTTGTATTACAGTGCACACATAACTATCCATTGCTAATGTTCCTGGTCTGTCCAAGTCTGGCACAGGGCCCCTTCCGCAAAGGTCATCTGGTTATTTGTATTACAGTGCACACATAACTATCCATTGCTAATGTTCCTGGTCTGTCCAAGTCTGGTAAAGGGCCCCTTCCGCAAAGGTCATCTGGTTATTTGTATTACAGTGCACACATAACTATCCATCGCTAATGTTCCTGGTCTGTCCAAGTCTGGTACAGGGCCCCTTCCGCAAAGGTCATCCGATTATTTGTATTACAGTGCACACATAACTATCCATCGCTAATGTTCCTGGTCTGTCCAAGTCTGGTAAAGGGCCCCTTCCGCAAAGGTCATCCGATTATTTGTATTACAGTGCACACATAACTATCCATTGCTAATGTTCCTGGTCTGTCCAAGTCTGGTACAGGGCCCCTTCCGCAAAGGTCATCTGGTTATTTGTATTACAGTGCACACATAACTATCCATTGCTAATGTTCCTGGTCTGTCCAAGTCTGGTACAGGCCCCTTCCGCAAAGGTCATCCGATTATTTGTATTACAGTGCATACATAACTATCCATCACTAATGTTCCTGGTCTGTCCAAGTCTGGTACAGGGCCCCTTCCACAAAGGTCATCCGGTTATTTGTATTACAGTGCACACATAACTATCCATCGCTAATGTTCCTGGTCTGTCCAAGTCTGGTAAAGGGCCCCTTCCGCAAAGGTCATCCGGTTATTTGTATTACAGTGCACACATAAACTATCCATCGCTAATGTTCCTGGTCTGTCCAAGTCTGGTACAGGGCCCCTTCCGCAAAGGTCATCCGGTTATTTGCATTACAGTGCACACATAACTATCCATCACTAATGTTCCTGGTCTGTCCAAGTCTGGTACAGGGCCCCTTCCGCAAAGGTCATCCGGTTATTTGCATTACAGTGCACACATAACTATCCATCGCTAATGTTCCTGGTCTGTCCAAGTCTGGTACAGGGCCCCTTCCACAAAGGTCATCCGGTTATTTGTATTACAGTGCACACATAACTATCCATCGCTAATGTTCCTGGTCTGTCCAAGTCTGGTACAGGGCCCCTTCCGCAAAGGTCATCCGGTTATTTGCATTACAGTGCACACATAACTATCCATTGCTAATGTTCCTGGTCTGTCCAAGTCTGGTACAGGGCCCCTTCCGCAAAGGTCATCTGGTTATTTGTATTACAGTGCACACATAACTATCCATTGCTAATGTTCCTGGTCTGTCCAAGTCTGGTAAAGGGCCCCTTCCGCAAAGGTCATCTGGTTATTTGTATTACAGTGCACACATAACTATCCATCGCTAATGTTCCTGGTCTGTCCAAGTCTGGTACAGGGCCCCTTCCGCAAAGGTCATCCGATTATTTGTATTACAGTGCACACATAACTATCCATCGCTAATGTTCCTGGTCTGTCCAAGTCTGGTAAAGGGCCCCTTCCGCAAAGGTTATCCGGTTATTTGTATTACAGTGCACACATAACTATCCATCGCTAATGTTCCTGGTCTGTCCAAGTCTGGTAAAGGGCCCCTTCCGCAAAGGTCATCCGATTATTTGTATTACAGTGCACACATAACTATCCATCGCTAATGTTCCTGGTCTGTCCAAATCTGGTAAAGGGCCCCTTCCGCAAAGGTTATCCGGTTATTTGTATTACAGTGCACACATAACTATCCATTGCTAATGTTCCTGGTCTGTCCAAGTCTGGCACAGGGCCCCTTCCGCAAAGGTCATCTGGTTATTTGTATTACAGTGCACACATAACTATCCATTGCTAATGTTCCTGGTCTGTCCAAGTCTGGTACAGGGCCCCTTCCGCAAAGGTCATCCGATTATTTGTATTACAGTGCACACATAACTATCCATCGCTAATGTTCCTGGTCTGTCCAAGTCTGGTAAAGGGCCCCTTCCGCAAAGGTCATCCGATTATTTGTATTACAGTGCACACATAACTATCCATTGCTAATGTTCCTGGTCTGTCCAAGTCTGGTACAGGGCCCCTTCCGCAAAGGTCATCTGGTTATTTGTATTACAGTGCACACATAACTATCCATTGCTAATGTTCCTGGTCTGTCCAAGTCTGGTACAGGGCCCCTTCCGCAAAGGTCATCCGATTATTTGTATTACAGTGCATACATAACTATCCATCACTAATGTTCCTGGTCTGTCCAAGTCTGGTACAGGGCCCCTTCCACAAAGGTCATCCGGTTATTTGTATTACAGTGCACACATAACTATCCATCGCTAATGTTCCTGGTCTGTCCAAGTCTGGTAAAGGGCCCCTTCCGCAAAGGTCATCCGGTTATTTGTATTACAGTGCACACATAACTATCCATCGCTAATGTTCCTGGTCTGTCCAAGTCTGGTACAGGGCCCCTTCCGCAAAGGTCATCCGGTTATTTGCATTACAGTGCACACATAACTATCCATCGCTAATGTTCCTGGTCTTCCAAGTCTGGTACAGGGCCCCTTCCACAAAGGTCATCCGGTTATTTGTATTACAGTGCACACATAACTATCCATCGCTAATGTTCCTGGTCTGTCCAAGTCTGGTACAGGGCCCCTTCCGCAAAGGTCATCCGGTTATTTGCATTACAGTGCACACATAACTATCCATCGCTAATGTTCCTGGTCTGTCCAAGTCTGGTACAGGGCCCCTTCCACAAAGGTCATCCGATTATTTGTATTACAGTGCACATATAACTATCCATCGCTAATGTTCCTGGTCTGTCCAAATCTGGTACAGGGCCCCTTCCTCAAAGGTCATCCGATTTATTTGTATTACAGTGCACACATAACTATCCATCACTAATGTTCCTGGTCTGTCCAAGTCTGGTACAGGGCCCCTTCCGCAAAGTCATCCGTGTATTACAGTGCACACATAACTATCCATCGCTAATGTTCCTGGTCTGTCCAAACAGGGCCCCTTCCGCAAAGGTCATCCGGTTATTGTATTACAGTGCACACATAACTATCCATCGCTAATGTTCTGGTCTGTCCAAGTCTGGTACAGGGCCCCTTCCGCAAAGGTCATCCGGTTATTTGTATTACAGTGCACACATAACTATCCATCGCTAATGTTCCTGGTCTGTCCAAGTCTGGTACAGGGCCCCTTCCGCAAAGTCATCCGGTTATTTGTATTACAGTGCACACATAACTATCCATCGCTAATGTTCCTGGTCTGTCCAAGTCTGGTACAGGGCCCCTTCGCAAAGTCATCCGGTTATTTGTATTACAGTGCACATAACTATCCATCGCTAATGTTCCTGGTCTGTCCAAGTCTGGTACAGGGCCCCTTCCGCAAAGGTCATCCGGTTATTTGTATTACAGTGCACACATAACTATCCATCGCTAATGTTCCTGGTCTGTCCAAGTCTGGTACAGGGCCCCTTCCGCAAAGGTCATCCGTTATTTGTATTACAGTGCACACATAACTATCCATCGCTAATGTTCCTGGTCTGTCCAAGTCTGGTACAGGCCCCTTCCGCAAAGGTCATCCGGTTATTTGTATTACAGTGCACACATAACTATCCATCGCTAATGTTCCTGGTCTGTCCAAGTCTGGTACAGGGCCCCTTCCGCAAAGGTCATCCGTTATTTGTATTACAGTGCACACATAACTATCCATCGCTAATGTTCCTGGTCTGTCCAAGTCTGGTACAGGGCCCCTTCCGCAAAGGTCATCCGGTTATTTGTATTACAGTGCACACATAACTATCCATCGCTAATGTTCCTGGTCTGTCCAAGTCTGGTACAGGGCCCCTTCCGCAAAGGTCATCCGGTTATTTGTATTACAGTGCACACTAACTAAGGTCTGTAGGCCTCTTCCGCCGGTTATTTGTATTACAGTGCACACATAACTATCCATCGCTAATGTTCCTGGTCTGTCCAAGTCTGGGACAGGGCCCCTTCCGCAAAAGTTATCCGGTATTTGTATTACAGTGCACACATAACTATCCATCACTAATGTTCCTGGTCTGTCCAAGTCTGGTAAAGGGCCCCTTCCGCAAAGGTCATCTGGTTATTTGTATTACAGTGCACACATAACTATCCATCGCTAATGTTCCTGGTCTGTCCAAGTCTGGTAAAGGGCCCCTTCCGCAAAGGTTATCCGGTTATTTGTATTACAGTGCACACATTACTATCCATCGCTAATGTTCCTGGTCTGTCCAAGTCTGGTAAAGGGCCCCTTCCGCAAAGGTCATCCGGTTATTTGTATTACAGTGCACACATTACTATCCATCGCTAATGTTCCTGGACTGTCCAAATCTGGTACAAGGCCCCTCTTTCTTGAGCACTCTCCTGGCATGCCCAATTTAGCAACAAAGTATAAAAAAATAAATCAAATGTAAGAATCTGTCTGTATTTTTGAGATGAGGCTTGATGTGAATAATTTTGATATTTCAGACTGTTGTCCTCATTTTTATTGTGGTATAGCGTTCATTACGACATATTTTGAAATTTCTATTGTAATGTATATGTATCTATATGTAATTTTTCTTCCATTTTATTTTTTCTATATCTATCATTTAATAGAATTTACTATAAATTTAGATCTAACCAATATATTAATCATATTTCTGTCAATAAGTCTGGTGGCATTTCATATTGCCTGGAACACATTGAATTAGGGGTAATGATATTAAAAGCTCTGAAATTCAAGGTTATCATCTGATGATGACTTTGTTCTAAGGTAAATAAGAAATACCTGAACAAGGCTCGAGGATACAATGGCATGAATGTTGTGTTTATACATACCACAATAGATGAGGACAACAGTCCAAAATATCAAAATTATTCACTATTATGATCATAGAAACCTAGTTATAAAAATTAAGAAAAGATCAAATGAGTGTTATGTATCAAAGCCTGTGTTACATTAAAAGTAATTGAACTTTCATATTTTTCATTGAATTGTTGAGATGATGAATTATTCATACATTAATATACAGGGTGTTCACAAAGTCTTGCAGCGGTTTTAAAATTGAAAACTTAATAACTCACATTGTACAAATCATTTAGGATCATTTAGTAAAATCCAGATGAAAGTTCAACTCTTGGAGTCTAGTGATAATGATAATAATAATAATAATGCTCCGAAACCATGCTTGAACTCAAGGTTATCATCTGATGATGACTTTATTTTAAGGTAAATAAGAAATACCTGAACAAGGCTCAAGGATACAATGGCCTGAACGTTGTGTTTATACATACAACAATAAAGATGAGGACAACAGTCCAAAATATCAAAATTAAAAAACAAGTTGTACAAATAATTTTGATATATTTCCATTATAAATCAGATAAATATCCTGTTGGTGTTGCATACCTGGGAATCTGTGCTAATGAAATAAAAAGATTGTTTGGTTGGTTGGAATTTACGGCATGTCAACCTTGTTGGGTTATTTTATGCCAAAGACATTTTCTTTTATTCAATCTTGATGGGTACTCAATTTTTTAAAACTCAATTTTTTAAAACATTTTCTTAAACTCATGTTTTTTCTATTTAACCCATAGATGGAAACCTAACAGGTCAGAGTGGACCTGGGAGTAATGATGATGAAGGGGTACTCAAAACTCCCCAGAGCTCCAAAACTGGAACTTCACCATCAGTCATAGCCAGGATGTTAAGACCCTCAACCACCACCTTCTAGCACATACAAGGTGTGTCAAAAAAGTATCAAGATTTTTTGTACTTTTTGACACACCTTGTACTCTGGAAAAATTAACGTTCCATACATTGTTCATTTCTATCTTGGTAAATACAGCTTCAAAGTCAATACTTTTATGACACACCTTGTACATGATAAAAAGGGTTGGGGTGTGGGGATCAAAATAAAATTAAAATAAAATTAAAATAAAAATAAATAAAAAACAAATTCCTATGAGCCTTCACCAGAAGAATCCTCCCCACATGTGCGAGAAAAAGGACTGACTTCTGACCCCCAAGAGAATATCTTGGCCATTCGAGTTTACGCCTGAACTGTGTCTAGTTGCACTAGTGGCCAGGGAGATATTCCCTTGCCACAGGGGACTATGACCGGGAATAAAGCCTAAGTCATAAAACCTCCTTCTGCCTTTGTCTCTTTCTTTTTCGTTCCTTGAATTCCTTTCCTTTTCAGCAAATGAAATGGGGTTAAAAGCGAAAACCCTAAGAACACACACTAAGAATATCCAGCCACCTTTAAACCTTTAAAACACCCAAACCTCTTACCACCCCATAGGGGCATGCCATAAGGGAAATAGGGTTGGGAGAATCATATAGATGCTACCCTACTGATCGGAAGGGGCCCGTCTAGCCTAAGTAAGGGCTAAAGTGGGTCATGTGGATGTGAAACAAAGAGAAGACAAATTATCGGAAATTCAACAGAGAAGTATCTTCCCCTGCCTCTAGGGGGTAAATCGCCAACAGGAGGTTGGCGTGAGAATCAAACCAAACATCACTTATCACAGAGCAGTCACTGAGGGAAGTCGCAAAATAAGCGGTCCCACCACCAAACTTGTCTGTAGGCCGTCGACCTGGACGGAGGCGTTTTTTAACAGCATACTTTCTGAAGGCCGTTTCGACAGAACACTTATCAGAAGGCTGAGGACCTAAATAGTCTACTTGAAAAGGGCCCCATCTACCGTTACTTATCACGGAGCAGTTATCCAGGAGAGACACGAAAATAAACGCCTCCAGCCACCTCGCCCATAACCAGCAAACTTTCTAAGGCATTGTATCAGCATACTACAGAAGGCTGTCACAATAGTATACTACAGAAGGCTGAAGAACGAGAAATGACCTGATGAAGCGTCTTAACAACATTCCAACCTGCAACCAGAATACCCCTGTTATCACCACTTTTCCAACAAACAGTATTTAACCTCACAGATAAGTCTGGTAGCAAATACCATTAAAATTTGCAACATTTCTGTACTTTTTGATAATACAAGTGTCTGCATTTTGTATTCGTATTTGTTTCCTTCTTTTGTCTGAAATAGCCAACTACAGAGAATAAGGGCTCCAACAAATCCCAGTAAATACTCTTAAAATTACTACAGGATTTATGCATATCATTATCATCTGATGAAGATTTTATTCAAAGATGAAGACAACAGTCTGAAAAGTCAAAATGTAATAAGTCATAAGATTTAAAATGACAGAATTAAAATGTGAGTGATAATTGATTTGAGATATTTAATATTCAGGAAGAATCTTTGAAAGAATAAAAAAATATAAGTGAAATAAATTATTCAAATCATTGAATCACTTAGATGTCTAATTGTTCGACTAATTATAAAAAAAAAATGAAACTGTTTGAATACTGAGAAAATTCACTTACTTTTAGAATCTAAGTTACCAAAATATGATAATACAATATGTATCTTATTATAATGTAGATTCGGTGTCTGTCTGTAACTGAAACTACATCACTGCTTACATCACAATACTCTCAGAAATTGCATAAGTTTATCAATGAGTATTCAATTTATAGTCAAAATCATTAATACATAAAATAAATCTTATTTATTAATGATGTCTCTATGAAAATCTGAGTTAAATTTGCTTCAAAACAGCCCATGTTATTAGTATGTTTAAAATCCTACAACAGCCCCTGTTTTGAGGCAAATCTAACTGAAGCGTAATAACCTGTTTAAAATAATTGTGAACTTTATTAATCCATTGGTTCTTAAAATATTGATATTGTAACTAAGTATGAAGTGTTTACTTAATTGAAATGATTGTGAACTTTATTAATATATTATTGTATTTGTATTAGATGAGAATACTTGACACCATATAACTGCATGCAAATTATTTGGGTAATCTTCAACTTGTTCCTTATAAATTCCTACTATAAAATAAACTCAACCCTCATTTTATGTCCGTGTTTTTGCAATAAATGTTTTAAATATGTTTGCAATGAATGTTTTTAAATAAAGAAAATATATTCAGTATTGTAAAATAATGGGTGCAAGAAAAATAAAACATTTATTGCAAAAACACGGACATAAAATGAAGGTTCAGTTTATTTTATGGTAGGAATTTACGAGGAACAAGTTAAGGTTTACCATTATTTGTACTAGGAAGAATATGCACCTTCTGGTGTAAGTATCTAAGTTTTAATGTAATGAAATATATAAAATTAGAAAGACTGATGAAATTAGATAAGAATGCATATAAAAAGATTACACTTATTTTAATTATATTCGAAGTGGTTTCTTTATAAAATCATTCATAGGATTGATTTCTAATACGTTGGAGAATAAAACAATATTAGAGATCAATAACACCAAGTAATTATCTATTAAACCTGGTTTTGTTAAAATCAATATGCAAATTAACCACATCATTATGTAAACCTTTATTTCTTAGTGGTATATGAGACACATTGCAGGATTTTAAAAAAATTTTATGACACAATAATCAAAGTCTCCAATGTAAAAGTAAAGTTGGCAGAGTGGCCTATTGTCGGTATCAGCAAGGGAGTCTATCACCTTTTTACTAGCACTAGAACAGGGAGATTGTTTTTGCTGAAGTGGAGCGCCACACTTACCGTCAGCACCCAACTTTACCACACAGATCACCAATCTGTGCTATTCATATGCTGAGTTGGGAGGTCCTAGTATTGGACAAGGAACCTTACAATTCCTATATGGGTGCTCTACTGACTGAGCTAAACCGTCCCCTAATGGTGGCCCCAACATCTTCATTGCAACACATTCATTTTGATGTTTTACAGCTCTGTCATTTGTTATGCTCTATGTAACAAATAATATAAAAATATCATCATACAAATAGCATGCATTTCCATGACTCTTCCTTGCCATTCGTCCCTGTCAGTCATTGCTCCTGGAAGGTCCTCTGCACAGCATCCAGTATCTGTGCAGAGCTGATCAATGTACATTTTTGCTGACCACCCCACACTTGTGGTGCCTATGCATAGGTACCCATTGGAGAACATCACTTATGAGTTCATCCTTGCTTCTCCAGCAGTGTCCAGCATGTCTTGCTTTTCTTACCAGGATGGTTTGTGTGATAGGAGGCAAATGGCTGCACAGTTGCTTTTTTGTAGGATGCTGCTTCCAGGATTTATTATCCTTGATAAAAACGAAGCATCTCAATTTTTTTGTATTATTTGTATTTTTTAGACTATTGTCCTCATTTTTATTGTTATATACACAACGTTTCGGACGATGAGCTCTCCTGATTTCTTCAGGTGTCTCTTGTCAAACTCAAGGACGTTCTCAAACTCAGGAACCTTTGAATTCAGGAACTGTCTTGTTGAACTCAGGAGCCTTCATGTAACTTTGAACGGAACACTTTATACAATCCAATAGGGTAGACTGTTCTCATTCCATTAACCATGACTGTGTACAAATGTTAAGCTATGTTAAGTATTCTGTTGTTATCATCTTTGGCCAGGATTGAACCTGCAATCTACAGATGATTGTCATTTAGAACTGTATTAACTCAACCCTTATATCCTTCTCTTCAAACTGGGAGCCTTCATGTAACTTTAAACTGAACAATTTATTCAATCCACTGGAGTAGACTGTTCTCATTCCATCAACCATGACTGGGTACAAGTGTTAAGCTATGTTAAGTATTCTATGTTGTTATCACCCTTAGCCAGGATTGAACCTGCAATCTACAGATAATTGTCACTAAGAACTGTATTAACTCAACTCTTATATCAGTATAGTATCTCAAGAGTTATCATGATTATGAAATAATTCTAAGATAGTTTTTTAAAAGCTTCATTATATGTTAATAGAATGGATCAATGTATTGTTATTATAGTGATATCATCATCTTTTCGTTGCCAATAAACTCAGTTTATAACACTTAATTTCCTTCAGTCACAATTATCTTCTTATACACTTAGTTATAACAATTCAGAGAAGAAATCTTAAGTATACAACACAAAAGCAGAAGATGAAAGTTATTTTCCCTCCCTGATTGAATCATCATACAAAGACAAGAGTTAAAATGAACTCTTTAATTCAATGAAAAGGAGATTGCTTTCTTTCCAATATCTTTTTCTTTGATGCTTTCTCTATTGGCTAAAATATTCATGTAAATAAAAATGCTGGCAGGGGGTGGGGGTGGCAGGGTGGTGGTAATGGTGGTGGAATTGGTGATGAGGTTGATAATGATAATACTATTTCTATTAATTCTACTTTTATATAATAATAATAATAATAATAATAATAATAATAATAATAATGCCATAAGGACAAACTATATAAAAGCGAAAATTGATAAGACCCAACAAAATAGTAAATGTAGACTTTGTGTAAATAGAGATGAGACTGTAAACCATATACTCTGCGAATGTAGCAAACTAGCACAACGAGAATACAAAACTAGACACGATTGGGTTGGGAAGGTGATCCACTGGGAATTATGCAAAAAATTAAATTTTGACCACACAACAAAATGGTATATGCAAAACCAGAATCTGTTCTTGAGAACGAAACGCATAAAATTCTCTGGGACTTTGAAATAAAAACGGATCACCTTATCCCAGCAAGAAGACCAGACCTAGTGTTGATAAACAAAAAAGAAAGAACTTGTCAACTGGTGGATTTTGCAGTGCCAGCAGATCACAGGGTGAAGCTAAAGGAAAATGAAAAAATGGACAAATACCTGGACCTTGCCAGAGAACTGAAAAAGTTATGGAATATGAAAGTGAAAGTAATACCAATTGTAGTTGGTGCACTTGGAACAGTCCCAAAAGGATTGGAAAAGGGCCTGGAAAGTTTGGGAATCAGAGGAAGGATTGAAACCATTCAGAACACTGCACTGCTGCAATCTGCCAGAATACTCAGAAGAGTCCTGGAGACCTGAGGAGACTTGCTGTCACTCAGACTCCAGTGAAAGACCATCAGCTAATGCTGATGTGAAAACTCAAAAGGAGTAAATGATAATAATGATGATATTGATGTCTGTCTGTCTGTCTGTAACCAAAACTACATCACTGCCTATGTCACAATACCCTCAGGAATTGCGTGAGTTTATCAATTAGTATTTAATTTATAGTTAAAATCATTAATACATAGAATAAATTTTATTTATTAGAGATTGCTCCATGCAAATCTGGGTTAGATTTGCCTCAAAATAGCCCAGGATATTTGTACTTTTAAAATCCTGCAATGTGTCTTATATATCACTAAGAAATAAAGGTTTACATAATAAATGGTACAGTTAATTTGCATACTACTACTAATAATAAAAATAATAACAACATATAGATATTTTACCATTTACACCTGCCGCAAAGGTCATCTGGTTATTTGTATGACCGTGCATGCATAATCATTCATCCCGGCTATTCCTGATCTGTCCAAGTCTGGTACAGGGCCCCTCTTTCTTGGGCGCTCTCCTGGCATGACCTATCTAATATCCAAATTAGCATCAAAGTTAAGAATAAAAAAATAAACAGAAATAATGGAGGTGGTGGTGGTGATGCTGCTGAGATTGATGATGATGATGATGATGATGTTAATACTATTTCTATTACGTCTACTTTCTCTTGTTTAAAAGCAGTTCAATGAATGATCTATTGATTTTACAAAAACCAATAATAACAATAATAATAATAATGAGAAGAAGAAGAAGAAGAAGAAGAAGGAGAGAAATATACGGCTAGATGAAAAAGAAAACAACAAAAAGAAGAAAGAAAGAAAGAAGGGGATAAAATTAACTGGATAATAATAATAATAATAATAATAATAATAATAATAATAAGAAGAAGAAGAAGAAGAAGAAGAAGAGATAAATACGGCTAGATGAAAAAGAAAACAACTAAAAGAAGCAGAAAGAAAGAAAGAAAGAAAGAAAGAAAGAAAGAAGGCGATAAAATGAACTGTATAATAATAATAATAATAATAATAATAATAATGATAATGATAATAATAATAACAACAACAACATGTTATTATGCCAGGAGTCCCCAATGAGTATATTTAGCTCTACCACCCAAAGTGTTTATTGCTTTCCCTTCTCTGAGGAAAATTATAAATAATTAAATTACAACTAATTTAAGCAAAATATTTCTTGAAAGTACAATATTTAATTAGAAAGGCTTTAAAAGAAATTCTTTCTCCATCAAAGAATCTTTTGTTGGAGGATAAAAGGTTGCGTACAATAAAGATTCAGGACTTGAAATCTTTTTACTTTAAAATTCTTTTTTTTTTCTTCTTCTTCTTTTTTTTTCTTCTTCGCTCTTCTCAACCCTAGATTTTAAACTGCACAGGCTACGCATATTTCTAGTCATACCAGTAACTATTTTTGTCAGATAGCCCCCCCCCCCTCGCGTCAATATCTTCTTTGGAGGATGGCAATGATTGCTTTGAGTCTCATGTTGTGTTTTGTTGTGTCAACCACTCATCTCCTTTTTTTCCCAACCCTATTGCCCTTATGGCAAGCCCCAAACCCCTTTTATCATATGGGTGCTAGAAGGCAGTGGCTGCAGGTCTACATGTCCTGGGAATGACATTAAACTCTATCTGATGGTGAGGTTCCAGTTTTGGAGGTTTGGGAATGTGGAGCACCCCTTCATCACCATTGCTCTCGGGTCCACTCTGACCCGGAGTGGTAGTACCTGTTAGGGTCCCATCTATGGGTTAAATAGAAAAATGTATTTATAAAAAAAAATTGTGTATCCATTAAGAATTGATTTATTTCAAAACTTTATCGACATTAGATGACCCACTGAGGTTGATATGCCGTAAAACAAAACAAAACAAACCAAAATTATCTCCTTTTTTTTTGTTTTTGTTGCAGGACAAACTTTGTTTTGTTGTAACGTTCAAACATGAAGACATCTTTTGTTTGGAAGAATAAATGTTAAGACACTTTTATGTGCACACTTCTTTTATTCATTTCTGGTAATTTATGAGGAAGTGCGTCCCGGTCTCCTGCCTCAAAAATTGCTACTCGGTGACTATTAAAATAATGACCCAGCTCAGTCTATTCAAAACTATCCATCTTCATATCTATCTATCTATCTCAATTTGTTCATATTTATCTATATTACTTTAAATACTAAGATTTTTTTTATTCATGTTTGTTTAATGTTTAAATAAACAAGAATTATGACAAAAAAAGAAGCACCCCCCCCCCCAAATACATTTACTTGTCGAAAATATCTATCTATCTATCTCCATTTGTTCATATCTATCTATATTACTTTAAATACTAAGATTTTTTTTTATTCATGTTTGTTTAATGTCTTGTTTTTAGTTTAAATAAACAAGAATTACGACAAAAAAAAAGATGCAACCTCCCCCACCCCAAATACATTTACTTGTCGAAAATATCTATCTCTATTTGTTCGTATCTATCTATATTATTTTGTTTGTTTATCTATCTATCTATCTCAGTCTATTCCAAACTATATATCCATCTTCATATCTAAACAAGAATTACGACAAATTACGATAAGTAAACAAGAATTACGATGAGCTTGGGTTGTTATTTTGATAGTCACCGGGTAGCAATTTTTGAGGCAGGAGGCCGGGATGCACTTCCTCATAAATTACCTTATTTCTTTACCTATAACCTGACTACATCCAGAAAGTTGGCACAACTCAAGGTACATGGTGGAAATAATATGAGCACTCTATCTCTTGCACTTCTTTGTGTTGGCATCCTTCTGTCGACAAGAGGCGATGGAGTAGTGTCCAAATTTTTATCTTTTAACTATGTAGCCTGGGTGGGTTCATATGGAGGATGAGCTGTTGCCCAAGCAGCAACCCCCCCTTCTCCACACTGCCGCTGTGATCCAAAGGAAAGGTAAGGGACCAATGTAGTTTGGTTGCGGTAGTGTCGCAGGAGTTGCACTTCTTAGAACCAACTGATTGAATTTTAAAACTATTTTTCAAACCTCTTGTTCTTTTTGATTACATGACTGAAATCATCTCATCTCAGCCAAGCTCCCAAACTGACCCCAAAGTCATCACCTGTCACTCACACCCATTTGACCTCATGTCTCCAGTCTATTTTCAATTTATATAATTTTCAATTTATATAATTTATTAAATTAAGACATATAACTAAGGTATATAATTTATATTATCAAGACATGAGATAATTAATATATACAATTGATATAATCAAAACATATAATTAAAATAATCAAGAGATATAATGATATTAGATAATTTTCCAAATGTTGTGTCTACTGCAAATTCAATTAGTCAATATTTTCAAATACAAAACAAATATTTGGATTTGTTTACAACAAAAAGATATTGGTTTATCGAAAAAGAACTCGACTTAAACTAGTAGAAAAAGCTATATTGGATCAAGTTTTTAAAAAATAATGAATGTTTAATAGGAGATGTAAATTCAATAGCAGTGTTAGATAAATCTGATCATGCAGGTATGAATCCAACTATTCTCCCTCCAGCTATGGGTAAATAGTAGGGCAGACTGGGATCTTTAACCTTGGTATGGTGACTGGTCTAAGAGAAGGAATACAAACCAGTTGTAGAAACCTGGAGAGGGATGGGCTTTGCCAGATTATTCCTGCCTGGTTTATAGAAGATATTAGATGTAAACTAGTGGGAAAGAGATTAGAAAAAGTTATATTGGATCAGGGTTTGTTTTTTTTTTTGTTTTTTTTTCCAAATAATAAATGCTTAATAGGAGATGTAAGTTTAATGTTAGATAAGTCTTGAAATAAAAGTTAAAGTGAAATTTTGAATAAATAAATAGAAAACAGAGAAACTGGTCTTAACTTTCAGAAGAGTCAGTTTAAGAAAAGGGAGATAATATTGATTGGAATTACAGTTGGGTCATTCCATGTCAGTTCACCAGGGCGGCATTGCACCCACTGACACCGAATTACCTGAAATTTGGCACGCATATATATATATATATATTTTATTACTATTCCAGATTAGATTCGCCTCTAAGCAAGGTTTTATTTTTATTTTATTTTATTTATTTTTTTTTGTTTGTTTGCTTATTAACAGGATCATCTGATCTCTTTTTTATTGCTATGTGTCTGAGACTAACATTCCAGATATTGCTTGATTGTTTATGGGTGTGGGTGTGTGGATTTACTGTTTATCAGGTGGCCTGTAGCCTGTTGTGTGTGTCCGCGGCGTATCTGGTCAATCCTAACACCATGAGTGTGTGTGTTGTGTGTGTGTGTGTGTGTGTGTGTGTGTGTTATATGTGGGCGTGTATGCCTATTTCCTGTACATTAATGTATGTGTGTGTTATTTATAGTGTGTGTGCTTTGTACATGTACATTAATATATATATGTGTGTGTGTGTGTGTGTGTGTGTGTGTGTGTGTGTGTGTGTGTGTTGGTTTTAGGAGCTTAGAATGAACTTAATTTTAATAAAAATTGCGATTATAGATGCATGTATATATATAGAGATAGATAGATATATATTCTCATCAGATATACTGACAAAGAAGCATATGTGGATCCCATAATAACATCATATAATAATAATAATTGATTAATGTAGAAAAAAATTTCTGTAATGAAAGTGCATCTACATCTATTTATATATTAGATATCTATATATATATTTATATATTAAATATATCTATATCTATTTATATATTAATACTTGTGTTCCTTAAAAGTATGACCATTATCCTCTTGCAACAAACACCCTCTGGTTCAAAATGAGACTGTCAAAATCATCCAAGATGAAATGCAAAAATGTAAATCCAGATTATCTGGTGTCGCTTATCCGCCAAATTCTTATTTCCCCCATTTTAAAATGAACCATTATGAATGAAAGAAAAAAAAAGCAAACAAGAATAATAATAAAAATTAACAACTTAAAAATAAAACCAAAATATAGAAAAATAATTTTTATTGATCTATATATTGTTATAGGTAATATACCCTATAGACTAATGGAATGCGCCGACAGTTACTATAAGTAACAGGGACAATTATGGCTTGAGAGTAAGCTAATGTGAGTCAGCTCATAACTCTATTTGTCAGACGTATTTCCCACTTCTCTGTACTGTAATTGTCTACTCTTTTGTTAATATATTTTCCTACATTTGTTACTTGTCGTTTTGTTCTTATTTGACCCCTTAAAACCCCACAACATATATGAATATAGATAAGAGATTTAATTTTCAACTTTTTATATCCTGGGCAACACCAAGTAGCTCTGCTAGTAATATAATAATCTGATTTTTGTATGTGTATTATCACGAGACAGTAAAAATGGCACTCTTTAGCAAGACTTTTATTTGAGCAATTCTGTGGTTTCCTCATTCTCTGGATTTTTTAGATGAAGCTTGATAAATTTATTATGGATTACTCAGACTATTGTCCTCATCTTTATTGTTATCTGTACAACATTTCGGCTGATGTGCCCTCCGGCCTTCTTCAGGTATTTCTGGTCAGACTTGGGAGCCTTCTTGAACTCAGGAACCTTCTTCTCGAAATTGGGAGCCATCATGGAACTTTGAACCCAACCCTTTATTCAATCCATGGGGGCATCCTGTTCTCTGTTTTCCGCTAACCATAGTTGTTAAGCTGTACTAATTATTATTCTATGTTACTGTTGCCCTTGACCAGGATTGAACCTGCAGCCTAGAGATAACTGTCACTTAGAACTGTCTTAACCCAACACCTTTATCCTCTTTGTTGTAATTATTTTCCTACTAATTATATCCTCATCATAATAATTTCAATATTGAGCTGCTAAGAATTTTCATCGTTAATAGTCCTGCTGAATTAATTATAAGTGAATTTTGTTTCTTCCTGATTTAATTCAACAAGTTTTGCTGTAGGGAGACAAAAATAATTGATAGTCTCAATTATTATCTTTTTTTAAAGCTAAAAATGGCTTTTCAGGTTGAAAAGGTTCCTGCTCCTTGGGTTACGAAGGACAGCTACCATATTGTGCACTGGACTAATTAAAGCTTAGTAAATTCTTAGAAGGAGTGAAAAAGAGAGGAAAAGAGAGCCAAAAGGAAGGAGAGACAGCTGCAACTCCAGCAAGCATTACTGTTTGTTTGCAGTCACTGCACCAGAGATTGCCATTCAAAAATTGGCCTGTTCAGCCACTCATGCAGTTGCAGATAAAAATTAAAAAAAAATTTTTTTTAAATGGACACTACGCCATCATCTTTTTAGTAGACAGAAGGATGCAAAGAAACAAAATTCTGAGAAGCAAATGTTGATGCTTTTTTAAGAAGAGATAAAATTGTTGGATTTTGTGTAAAGTATTCAACTCTGTTACAAGATGAATGCTTTACACAAAATCCAACATGGCGGTGCGAACAGTTGTGTGGGAACCTGTGCGGGAATATCCCATTGGATTTCAAATCCAATGCCTTAACCACGCGGCCATCACAGCATGCAAGGACTGTATTTAAGTTACAGCTTGCCTGTTGTTCTCGTCTGATAACTCGATGGTAGTTAGAACCCCACTGCGACGGTGAGTATCCTATTGTTTCTATATCTGGAGGATAACTTCTAAAAATGGTGACCTTTGGAGTGGTGTAATGGTTAGGAAGTTAGATTAGCAGAGCATTGTTAGTGTTATGGTAATTTACCACGCATGTATGAACTCTTCCAACGATAAATAGCAGCAGGTTCTGCACTTTGGGGAGGGTCATATTTTCAGTGGACAGTTGATAAGACCGCCTCGCGAGTAACCTTTTCATTTGTATATATTTGTACTACTGTTCTTTGTTAAATATTTGTTTAACTCATTTCCTCTCTTGCGTCTTTATTCTGGCCCCTAATCAGGCTACAACAGTTAGTGAGTTTCTCACTAGGTGCCCCATACTTCTGGCCTTGTACCACAACTAAGGTCATCATCATCATCATCATGTTGTACTAGTAGCACAGATATCCATGACAATCTCTTGCCAACCGTCTCTAGCATCCATTGCCTTTGGGAGGTCCTCTGTGCAGCATCCAGTATCCACACAGTGCTGGTCAATGTAGGTCCTTGCTGGGCAGCCTGCACTGGCATGCCCGTGTGATGTTTTCCACAGTAGAACATCATTCACAAGTTTGCACTTGCTACTCCAGCAATGTCTTGTTCGTCTCACTCCAGCGGTTTGTGCAATAGTGGGAAAGTGGCCATACAGCTGCTTTCTTGTAGGGTATTGTTTCCATGATTTGTTTAAGATTGCACGCAGCATTCTTGTGCAGCTCCCATCTGACTTATTCTATAGGTGCTTTCATTAGGATCCAAGTGGTGCAACCATACAGTAGCACTGATACCATTACAGCTTCAAAGAATTGTCGCTTTAACTTGTCAGTGAGACTGGATTGCCATTTGATTGATAATCTTAGTAAATAACTCGTTTGGAGAAATATTGATAATAAAGGCAGATGGAAATACAAACATGGAAAAAGAATAAATATAAAATTGGAAAATGTTATAAAAATTGGTTACCCTGTCAAATAAATTTCATGTTTGTGATGTTTCTTCTTGAAGATGTCTTTTACTGCAACTTGTTGTGATGAACTTGGATCTGTTGAACCCAGAATTGATTCAGCTAAAAAGGACTGTGATCAACTTGGATCTGTTGAACCCAGAATTGATTCAGCTAAAAAGGACTGTGATGAAATTGGATCTGTTGAATCCAGAATTAATTCAGCTCAAAAAGACTGTGATCAACTTGGATCTGTTCAACCTAGAATTGATTCAGCTAAAAAGGACTGTGATCAAATTGGATCTGTTGAACTTAGAATTAATTCAGCTCAAAAGGACTGTGATCAACTTGGATCTGTTAAACCCAGAATTATTTCAGCTCAAAAGGACTGTGATCAACTTGGATCTGTGGAACCCAGAATTGATTCAGCTAAAAAGGATTGTGATGAAATTGGATCTGTTGAACCCAGAATTGATTCAGCTTAAAAGGACTGTGATTAACTTGGATCTGTCCAACCCAGAATTGATTCAGCACAAAAGGATTGTGATGAAATTGGATCTGTTGAACCTGGAACTATTTCAGCTCAAAAGGACTGTGATCAAATTGGATCTGTTGAACCCAGAATTGATTCAGCTCAAGAGGACTGTGATCAACTTGGATCTGTTGAACCCAAAATTGATCCATCTCAAAAGGACTATGATCAACTTGGATCTGTTGAACCCAGAATTGATTCAGCTAAAAAGGACTGTGATGAAATTGGATCTGTGGAACCTAGAATTATTTCAGCTCAAGAGGACTGTGATGAAATTGGATTTGTTGAACCCAGAATTGATTCAACTCAAAAGGACTATGATCAACTTGGATCTATTGAACCTAGAACTGATTCAGCTAAAAAGGACTGTGATCAAATTGGATCTGTTAAACCCAAAATTGATTCAGCTCAAAAGGACTGTGATCAAATTGGATCTGTTGAACCTAGAATTATTTCTGCTCAAAAGGACTGTGATGAAATTGGATCTGTTGAACCCAGAATTGATTCAGCTTAAAAGGACTGTGATTAACTTGGATCTGTTGAACCCAGAATTGATTCAGCACAAAAGGACTGTGATGAAATTGTATCTGTAGAACCCAAATTTGATTCAGCTCAAAAGGACTGTGATCAAATTTGATCTGTTGAACCTAGAATCATTTCAGCTAAAAAGGATTGTGATCAACTTAGATCTGTTGAACCCAGAATTGATTCAGCTAAAAAGGTCTGTGATCAACTTGGATCCGTTGAACCCAGAATTGATTCAGCTCAAAAGGACTGTGATGAAATTGGATCTGTTGAACCCAGAATTAATTCAGCTAAAAAGGACTGTGATCAAATTGGATCTGTTGAACCTAGAATTATTTCTGCTCAAAAGGACTGTGATGAAATTGGATCTGTTGAACCCAGAATTGATTCAGCTTAAAAGGACTGTGATTAACTTGGATCTGTTGAACCTAGAATTGATTCAGCACAAAAGGACTGTGATGAAATTGTATCTGTAGAACCCAAATTTGATTCAGCTCAAAAGGACTGTGATCAAATTGGATCTGTTGAACCTAGAATCATTTCAGCTAAAAAGGACTGTGATCAACTTAGATCTGTTGAACCCAGAATTGATTCAGCTAAAAAGGTCTGTGATCAACTTGGATCCGTTGAACCCAGAATTGATTCAGCTCAAAAGGACACATTCTCAAAATACTCGAGTGTTATGTCATGATGACTTGATATTTTCTTTTTCTTTTATAGAAAATAAATATCTTATTTTGTTTTCTAAATACAAATATTTTAACACAAAAGATGAAAATTTATAACACAAGACAAAATCTAACAATTCAAATTAAACATTAACAATAAAATGAACTCACATTTATTTCCCAATAAATTAAGATACAAATAATTTTTAATTAAATTACATTGATTTAAAATAAATTAAATTATATAATTTCCCTTTTGATTCGATTACATACTGTTAGACACCTGTAAAAGTGTAAATTATATTGTTGTAATTATAACTCTCATTACAAAAAGGGTGTTTTATATACCTGGAGTATCTGATATTAAGAATATCTGATATATGTGCTTCTATTCAAGGAAAAGAAAGTGCTTAATTGTAAGACCTGAAGTTTGTTGGTTGGTTGGATTTTATGGCATGTCAACTCTTGGGTTATTTTATGCCAAAGACATTCTGTTTTATTCATTCTTGATAAATATTCAACTTTTTTTCAAACTCAGTACTTTTGTAAACTGATTTTTTAAAATCTATTCAACCCATAGATGAGACCCTAACAGGTACTACCACTCCAGGTCAGGATGGACCTGGTAGCAACAGCAATGAAGGGGTACTCAACACTCCCCAAAGCTCCAAATTGGAACTTCACCATTAGATGCAGTTTAACGTCATGTAAGAATTAAGGTGATATATACTTGAAGATACAAACTCCGACAATGGTTGATATACAAAACATTTAATAGGTAAACAGCACATGGATAAACAGGGTACATAATACAAGGTGTACATAAACATACATACAAAAGTAGAAGGGAAAAACATAAAAGTACAGACATGAGACTAAGAATAGTCCATGCTGTATAAATCACTTACAGTAATGTAAGGGGGGCCAAAAGCCCCAACAAGAGGGGGGTAGACCAGAGTCTAACCCATGTGTCTCGTAGGTCGAGGAACAGGAAAAAGAGAAAGAGACGTTCAAAGGCAAAATACGAAAGTAACGCCACAGTCATACCCAGGACACTAAGACCATTCAGTCACTGCCTTTTAGCATGTATATGATAAAAAGGGTCGGGAGTTTGCCATAAGGGCAATAGAGTTGGCACAATTATATAGGTGCTAGGGCTGGACGTGACAAGCCGATTGATTGGATGGGTCTCTCCAACCACCCATCTAGCCTGCGGAAGGACCAAAGTGGATTGTTGCATGTCATGGACTGCTCAGCCACAAGGATTCCATCCTTAAGCATCACGGGTCGCATCAAGGATTCCATCTATTGTACATCTATTCCACAAGGATTCCATCTATTGTACATCTACTCCATACGGATTCCATCTATTGTACATCTATTCCACAAGGATTCCATCTATTGTACATCTATTCCACAGCGGCCTGAATGTTGTGTTTATACATGCCTCTACTCAGGATTGAACCCGTAATCCAGAGATAACTGTCACTTAGAACTGTCTTAACCTAACTACCTTATCCACTAGGCCATATATCCAATTGGACACTTGGCCTAGTGGATAAGGTAGTTAGGTTAATACCTGAAGAAGGCCGGAGGGCATATCGGCCGAAACGTTGTACAAATAACAATGAAGATGGGGACAATAGTCCGAATAACGCAGATAATAAGGGAGGCAACTGGGCAGTAGTTGTTAAGAATCAAAACGTGGGTATAAAAAATAATTTTGATGTTTTGGACTATTGTCCTCATCTTTATTGTGGTATTATAAACTTTCTGTCCATAAGTCTGGTTGTATGCTGCTAGGAGTACCCTGAATTAGTGGTAACAATATTAAAGTTACGAAACCACTGGTTATTGTCTGATGATGACTTTAGTCTAAGTTAAACAGGGAACACCTGAACAAAGCCCGAGGATACAGCAGCCTGAATGTTGTGTTTATACATACCACAATAAAGATGAGTACAACAGTCTGAAACATCAAAATTATTCACATCAAGTTTCATTTAAAATATCCAGACAAATAATGCGTATTAGGTGTGACTAATATAATAATTCTTATCACAATAGTGTCGATTGCGTTTAAGAAAAATCCTTTTTCTTAATATTATATTCCTTCTCTATTGTATACTTATATATTATTTGTTTTTCAAATATTCAAAAGGAATTTTCAGAATGAAATTGTTCCATTAATTCACATTTCACTTCACTTTTCTGAAATATAAATTGGTAAGTATGAAACAAAATGAATTTAGTGTTTAAAATAGTTAATATTGTTGCATACCATACTTTATATCTTGCGTATAGTATACCTGTATTTCTTTGTATATAGTATACCTGTATATACTTATATTATTTGCTTGTATACTTAGCTTCTGTTTATTCTAACTTGACAATCGGAAGAAAAGTCAGCCACAAAACAAAAAGTGCCAATCACCATTCCTGTGTTTTCCCCTGTTATTTTAAAGATCTATGCTATACTTACTATAATATATACCTGTATTTCTTTATATATAGTATACCTGTATACCCGTATACTTATCTTCTTTGCTTGGATACTTAGCTTCTGTTTCTTCTATCTTCCATCTTAGCTTGGGCTGGATTGGTTTATCTCTGGGCTGGTTGCCTTAGCTGGATCTTCTGTTATTCTGGATCTGATCTGGGATGTCTTGTGTTATTATGTTGTTTTTAATTAACAACACAAGACTTTCTTTTTGTTTTGAGCTTTATCTTTATTTTTCTGAATCCCAAACCAGCAAACAAACATGAGAAATTCTGGACGAGAGATGCCATGTGTGTTACTTGTCCTAGCACCAGCTGAAAACTGACTTTCTAAACTAACTTCCCACTTTTGCACAGGCAAACCAGAAGAGTAGGTCAATACAGGGGTAAAAAGTGCAATCATCTTTCCTGTGTTTCCCCACTAACTGTTATTTTGAATCTATGCTACAGTTATCTGTTGGATTGTTTTGTGATATAAGGCGTGTGGTAGATACCTACTTCTAAATATAGACTCGTTGACTACCACTTGACCACCGAAGGCAATCTATTGTCCAATCACTGGTAGTGCTGCTGCTGCTGTTGTTGTATTTATACTAGTCTGATTCTTAACCTTGGCTCATTGCTATTTGGATCATCTTGGACGTCGGACTTACAAAGAATACTATAACACCGGATACTTATTGGCTTGCTTACTTATTTACTACATCTGGAACCAAGGATGGCGGCCAGATACTCAACATTACCATACATAATTAATAAGCTACCTATCAATTATGTAAAACTTCCTCTACACTTTCATTTTCTTTTTTTTTTTTTGATATGATTGTCTTCTTTCTTGTTGGAGCCTCACTTCAGTTTTTTTCTTGTGATTCCTTTTGTTGCTTTTGGATAATTTTGAATCTGTTTCAAGTATGGCTACAGTTAATTCATATGTTTCATGTTGTTATATTGCAGCAGTTGTTCTTCTATCCAAATCATATCTGGTATTGTGTCAGGTCGTTCAATGTGCTACTGGTACTATGTAACCCAGTACTACCTGTTTCATAGTCAGATCATTGGTGACTAAACCAGTAACCCCACAGATTTTGTCTGGTGAGGAGGGTGGCTAGACACCTTGCAGAATGAAAAACAAGACCATTAAATGGGCAAAGGAAGCTCTTTGCTGAATGTTCATCTAGCACATTATTTCTAAAGTCCAACCCCTCCTCATCACAGCAGGGCTGTGTAAACTTGGTAATGTCAGAACCATGCCATTGAGAACTTAAGTTCCTGGTAGGGTCACTCAAGGCGGACAGGTCTGGCACCCAGTGTTATTAGGGTCATAACCCTGCCAAAGGGTTAGTGACAAAAATCTAAAAGGTATCAGGAGTCAATGGCTTTTGGCGTATTTGTCTCTGTGTCTGTGAAAAATCTGCTGCAAACAAGGGCATCTCCATCCCCTGACCGGGATATGCATGCAAGGTTTGGAGACCGATTTCCTATTCCCTTGTTACTCCTTCCATGAATTCACCACAGGAACTCATAGATGGAACTGGCTCAATTGACCCAGGGTGTGTAATGGTTCATAAGCTGGAGATTCTTGTTAGGGCAAGTTTATGGAACAAAAAAAAAGTTCTCTGAATGTTTGAAATTAGGCTTGATGATTACTATTATCTGCATTATTCGGACTATTGTCCTCATCTTCATTGTTATCTGTATAACGTTTCGGCCGATATGCCCTCCGGCCTTCTTCAGGTATTTCTTGTCGAACTTGGGAACCTTCTCAATGAAGATGAGGACAATAGTCCGAATAATGCAGATAATAGTAAAGAAAAAAGGATTGTATTAAAAAAAATAGACAAAGCCAGACTGACCGACGCCAAAATTCAAAACTCCCGCAAACTAACGGAGCGGTGGAAGTAAAGGATTTTTCTAGTAGCAGAGTGCAGAAAGGCAGTGGCCAGTGAAGGGACCAGTCATGAATACTAGTGCCCTTTGAACTGTGTGAACAAAAATACAAGTAAGCTTTAACACTAATGATTCTGTAAAAAGAAAAATTCATATACCAAACTCCAACTTTGTAACTTGTTGTTTATTTGATACAATTTATAATCTATCTATACATATATAAAGGGCAGTTGTGTGAATCTGTATGTCCGAAGGTAACTTCGAAAATAAAACAATTTATGACAAAGTAAATATATATACACATTAAATATCACCAGAGCTTGGTTTTTTAGCAAAAATAATAGAGATTTGATTTATACTCGTGAAGATAATTAAAAAATGAAATTTAAATGATAACAGGATGGATTTTTTTTTCATTTAATATTTTAGATAGTAGACATTAACATTTCTTTTCAGAGTAGCTGGATAAATGCAAGGTCTATTTTTTTTTTTACATACGGATTTAAATGGAGCATCCCACGAGGATTCAACTCACGATTCAGTAATAATGGATCTGTGGGACTAACTTTTAAAAAATCTCCCTCTACCCAGGCGACGCCGGGTAGCTGCTGTTGTGTGAATCTGTATGTCCGGAGGAAACTTCGAAAATAAAACAATTAATAACAAAGTAAATATATGTACACATTAAATATCACCAGAGCTTGGTTTTTGAGCAAAAATAATGAAGGTTTGATTTATATTAGTGAAGATACTTAAAAAAATAAAA
Organism: Doryteuthis pealeii; assembly: GCA_023376005.1. Lineage (NCBI taxonomy): Eukaryota > Metazoa > Mollusca > Cephalopoda > Myopsida > Loliginidae > Doryteuthis > Doryteuthis pealeii. The sequence continues at coordinate 33,692,679 of CM042138.1, forward strand.
TTTAAATGATAATAGCATAGATTTTTTTTTTTTTTTTTGCATTTAATATTTTAGATAGTAGACATTAATTTTTTATTCCAGAGTGGCTGGATCAACACAACATCTTTTTTTTGCATAGGGATTTTAATGGGGTATACAACGAGGATCCAACTCTCGATTCAATAATAATGGATTTGTGAGACTAATTTTTTTTTTAACCTCCCCCAGTACCCAGGCAATGCCGGGTAGACGCTTCTAGTACACATATAAAGGACAATTTTTGTTATGACTCACAGAAAACAGAAAACAGAAAAAAGGAAGAATTTGGCATTGACTTGTTTAGACTGTCATTTTCTTCTTTCCTGCTGTTCAAAGACAGGTAATTCCTCTGTAACTGTTTCCTTTTGTATTTCTTTCTTGTCTATTCAAAAAAAGTCAGAATTTACATTTTGCTGTTTGTTGTTCTTCTCTTTGCCTGTCCTTCCATTTCCTCACCAATTTGACATCTTCCTTCATTCAAATCTTTTATGCTCAGTAATTTAGAAGACTTTAAAAACATCAATATTACTAAAGAAAAAAAAAATGAATAAATAAAACTAATACAATGAATCAGTGTTCCTGTTAAAATGTAAACTTAAAGTAATCTTTTTTTAAATGGAAAAATCCTATTTGCTTCCATTAAAAAACAAAAAAGTAAAACCCTTACATTTTCAGCCAGTAGTAGTAGCAGTGATAATATTACCATTGAACACACAGACACACAAAGCCTTGTTTACACTCAACAAATGCTTTTTTTTGTGTGTGTCTGTGTGTTTGTGTACTCCCTTCCTTTCATTCTGTTTGAATCAGCAATACACTTTTGGGTGAACAGACAAACAAATTTGGTGACAAATTTTTTAGAGATAGATTGTTTTGATGAAATTAAAGTGTTTTGTCTGGCTTTATAATTAGATTTGTTATTTGTTTTTGTTTTTTTTCAAAATCATTTTTTTTTTTTTGAGGAAAAGAAAAAAAAATGAATATTAAGTCATAATTGTGTAATACATGTCCTTCTTTTTGAGATGAATCAATTTTTGAGCCCAGCAGATCTGAGTATATCCTCCCCCACCCCCGTACACACACACATGCATATAAAAAAAGTTGGAAAAGTTCTTATCAAATATTTATTTTAATCCATTTTACCTACTCTCATTCCATTATTTATCATCATCATCATCATCATCATCATCATCATGTCGTACTGTTAACATGGATTTCCCATGACTCTCCCTCTTCAAAAATCCCTGTCATTCATTGCTCCCCATAGGTCCTCCACATAGCATCTAGAATCTGCCCAGAGCTGATCAATGTGTATGTATTTACATAGCCTGTTAGATATTAGACCACATCCTGTTTGGCAATTCTGTGTATATCATCCTCATCATCATCCTCATCATCAGGTTGTGCTGTTAGCATGGATTACCCATGACTCTCCTTCTCCAAAAATCCCTGTAGGTCCTCCGCATAGCATCTAGAATCCGCCCAGAGTTGATCAATGTGTATGTAATTTACATCTAGCCTGTTAGATATTAGACCACATCCTGTTAGGCAATTCTGTGTACATTGTTATCATCATCATCATCATCATCATCATCATCACAATAAAGATGAGGAAAACAGTCTGAAATATTAAATTTATCCACTGGAATATGTTTTAATGTCTAGATTTAAGCAGCCATTCTTGATACAAATGTTTAAGGCTATAAATATTGGGGAGATATTAATTCCCTTCTCATAATGCATTAGGTTAGCTAAAAGAGAGTAACCCAACACAGAATATTTGGTAGGAAAATAAAGTCAATTAATACCATATATATATATTCACCAACTCCTCTGCACAAGCAGGATGCGACACAAGGTCAATTTCTTAAGCAGAGTTTAACAGGTTTAAATTCAGAGTTTTCCTTCTCCTAGACTGGTTACCTAGCCATGGTTAAAGAGCTCAGTCTGCACTGCTATTTACCCATAGCTGGAGGGGGAATTGGATTCATACCTTTCCCAAGGGTATTAGTGCTATGTGAAACGCCAACAGCTTTGTCCAGGAATTGAACTCTGGTCGACGAGTCCATTTCCTATGACTCTAACCATTAGACCACACGCCTCCAATTAATACCATATAAGATTTAATTTAACATGATTCAAGGAAGGAACAAGTTCCTCTCCCAAACATATAAACAAATCGCCACATATTCAAAGTAAACATAGAAATGTCTGAATACAAAGAGTCCTTGACTATAGTTGAGACTGTTGAGTAACTGGCCGCCATCCTTGGTTCCAGTTGTAAAAGAACATAAAGTAAACAAGTGAGTAAACCAATAAGTCCTTGTGGGATAGTGTCCTTTAGGTCCGACGTCCTAGATGATCCAAGTGTGAATGAGCTAAGATTAAGAATCAGGCTAGTATAAATACAACAACAGCAGCAGCAGCACTGCCTGTGATTGGGCAATAGGAATCTTTCCCAGGTCACGTGCTTATAGGAGAGTCTATAAATAGAAGTGACCATTTGCCTAATGCCTTATATACAAAAATTCCAACAGAGACATATGATGAAAAATGTTGTCACTTACTGTTTTTAACTGGCGGCATGTGTACTTATGCGGATATGTCGGGGCTGGTGAGCCAAATCTCTATGACGATAGAGTATAAAGGGATCCGTGTAAAGACACAAGTATATATATATATATATATATATATATATATATATATATATATTTACCAACCCCTCCACACAAGTAGTATGTGACACAAGGTCAATTTCTTAAGCGGTGTTTAACAGATTTGAATTCAGAGTTTTCCTTCTCCTAGACTGGTTACCTAACCATGGTTAAAGAGCTCAGTCTGCCCTGCTATTTATCCATAGCTGGAGGGAGAATTTGGATTTATACCTTTCCCAAGGGTATTAGCACTATGTGAAATGCAAACAGCTTCGTCGAGGAATTGAACTCGGATTGACGAGTCCATTTCCTACGACTCTAACCATTAGACCACATGCCTCCACGTGTCTAAAAACACAAGTATAAGCCTGTACACAACTTGGTCTAGTTCATATCTGGAGATCCCAGATCAAAGAGAGAGAGAGAGATAGTCACTTTCACGGGATTGCCTTCAAATAGCTAGGTAGTAATGCCCCCTAGTGGCAAATCCTAGCAGCAAGGAAAGATAATCCTTCATTGATATCAACTGCAACCAAACAAGGGGAGATAATTGTTACAAGGCAAAACACAGGATTTTGCAAATATAGTACCCTCCATACCCACCAAACCCAGCTTTGTGCAACTTGTTCTTTTGTCCTAAATTTAAAATTCATCTCAAGGGAAAGATTTGAAGATGTGAAGGAAATTAAAAGAAATATGCCAACACAACCTAACATCAAATTAAATTAAAAATTTTTTAAATTAAATAAAATCAAATTTTATTGAAATTTAAAAAAATAGTGAAATAGATCACTAATTAGGTCTGGGCCTATTCTAGTAGTGACCACCCCAAGTGGAGGTTTGAATTCAGAGTTTTTCTTCTCCTAGACTGGTTGCCTAACCAGGATTAACGAGCCCAGTCTGCCCTACAATTTACCCATAGCTGGAGGGAAAGTAGTCAGATTCATACCTTTCCCAAGGGTATTAGCGCTATGTGAACTGTAGTTTTGTCCAGGATTTGAACTCGGGTTGACAAGTCCATTTCCTATGACCCTAACCATTACATCTTGGCATTATATCAAAAGAGGTGCTTCTAACAATGAAGACTCACTGGAATGACTGTGTTGAATGTGGTGCAGGCAATACAGTAGCACTGATACAGCTTACAGCTTCATCTAGATGAAACATAATTAATAGGGAAAAAGAAGATGCATCCAGTCTGATACTGAATTTAGATGATTTAAGTGTTATCTCTCT